>OX155894.1:39246328-39846328 GCA_944588485.1 Phosphuga atrata
AGAATAAAATAAAATGAAATGAAATGAAATAAAATAAAATTAAATTAAATTAAATTAAATTAAATTAAATTAAATTAAATTAAATTAAATTAAATTAAATTAAATTAAATTAAATTAAATTAAATTAAATTAAATTAAATTAAATTAAATTAAATTAAATTAAATTAAATTAAATTAAATTAAATTAAATTAAATTAAATTAAATTAAATTAAATTAAATTAAATTAAATTAAATTAAATTAAATTAAATTAAAATTAAATTAAATTAAATTAAATTAAATTAAATTAAATTAAATTAAATTAAATTAAATTAAATTAAATTAAATTAAATTAAATTAAATTAAATTAAATTAAATTAAATTAAATTAAATTAAATTAAATTAAATTAAATTAAATTAAATTAAATTAAATTAAATTAAATTAAATTAAATTAAATTAAATTAAATTAAATTAAATTAAATTAAATTAAATTAAATTAAATTAAAATTAAATTAAATTAAATTAAATTAAATTAAATTAAATTAAATTAAATTAAATTAAATTAAATTAAATTAAATTAAATTAAATTAAATTAAATTAAATTAAATTAAATTAAATTAAATTAAATTAAATTAAATTAAATTAAATTAAATTAAATTAAATTAAATTAAATTAAATTAAATTAAATTAAATTAAATTAAATTAAATTAAATTAAATTAAATTAAATTAAATTAAATTAAATTAAATTAAATTAAATTAAATTAAATTAAATTAAATTAAATTAAATTAAATTAAATTAAATTAAATTAAATTAAATTAAATTAAATTAAATTAAATTAAATTAAATTAAATTAAATTAAATTAAATTAAATTAAATTAAATTAAATTAAATTAAATTAAATTAAATTAAATTAAATTAAATTAAATTAAATTAAATTAAATTAAATTAAATTAAATTAAATTAAATTAAATTAAATTAAATTAAATTAAATTAAATTAAATTAAATTAAATTAAATTAAATTAAATTAAATTAAATTAAATTAAATTAAATTAAATTAAATTAAATTAAATTAAATTAAATTAAATTAAATTAAATTAAATTAAATTAAATTAAATTAAATTAAATTAAATTAAATTAAATTAAATTAAATTAAATTAAATTAAATTAAATTAAATTAAAATTAAATTAAATTAAATTAAATTAAATTAAATTAAATTAAATTAAATTAAATTAAATTAAATTAAATTAAATTAAATTAAATTAAATTAAATTAAATTAAATTAAATTAAATTAAATTAAATTAAATTAAAATAAAATAAAATAAAATAAAATAAAATAAAATAAAATAAAATAAAATAAAATAAAATAAAATAAAATAAAATAAAATAAAATAAAATAAAATAAAATAAAATAAAATAAAATAAAATAAAATAAAATAAAATAAAATAAAATAAAATAAAATAAAATAAAATAAAATAAAATAAAATAAAATAAAATAAAATAAAATAAAATAAAATAAAATAAAATAAAATTAAATAAAATAAAATAAAATAAGATAAGATAAGATAAAATAAAATAAAATAAAATAAAATAACATAACATAAAATAAAATAAAATAAAATAAAATAAAATAAAATAAAATAAAATAAAATAAAATAAAATAAAATAAAATAAAATAAAATAAAATAAAATAAAATAAAATAAAATAAAATAAAATTAAATTAAATAAAATAAAATAAAATAAAATAAAATAAAATAAAATAAAATATGTTTTAATACTGAAGTATAGAGATGTTTTAAGACTTAGTAATTAATATCACATCGTTAGTTACATTAATTTTCTCTTATCAATGCTGGCAGCTTTTCATTTCTAATATTACTTCTTTAAATATAGTAACTTTGATTCCAGACAATTATCAACATTGTATGATAACTTCATCTGAAAACTGATTCTGTTGTTTAAAAAACCAGGCACCATTACAATTATTTTAACTGAATGAATGTTTAGAAAAACATTTCTTTGTCAGGCGTCGTACAATTTTTAATTTCCCTTAATTTCCAAACATAAACAACCAAGGTGGCCCCACAATAGTCTTTCAAATCTGCTTACTGTTTCATGAACCACATACTCATGAAAAATCAATTAGCAGCAACATCAAGATTCTACATACTATTCCACCATTACAATTATTCCATCTACAACAATCGTTTACTTTCATGAACTTTTCCACCCTAATCAACTACTTCATCCACAACAACTCTTCCGTCCAATTGAATACGATGTTAATATACGAATACGTATTTAATAAATATATTAAGACCAAACTTATTAGGTAATTCAATACAATAGTTTTATTTTTTGTTGTGTACTACAGACCCTCTTCTTATTTTCAATTAATTTTGTCTGTCAATATTTCACTAATGTAAGAGGATTGTGTTAATAAAAATGTTTTAAACTAATTTATTACGTGAAATGTTGCGTCAATTACGAGGGTCTAAAGCGAAAATGGCTATAACAATATCCACCCTCCACCCCATTGTTCGCCAAGCAGCAGATGCCATTCCAAATCTTAATTTTCAATTTTTAACAATAAGCCACACGGTAAGCGCTCAGACACGCAACACTCCAAACAATAAAATAAACATTATCAATAGCAAAATGGATCACTACCAACCGACAGCATTAATTTTCACGAAATTTGTGGAAAATCGCATGAGTTTATAGGTCTTAATATAGGGTTGGATGATGTGGATATTTTGCCGTATTCAAGTGGATTCGAATTACTGGATTACCTGGATTCGAAATTTACTGGATTAGAAACTACTGGATTACGTAAAGGTATGCAGCTCACTCATCGGAACACATTATCGAATTTACTCCAAAGATCTGCAAATGAATTTACAATGACTGTTGAAACAGATGGTAAGATTTTTATATAATATATTAATTTGCATTTATTGCACAATTTTTTGTGACGCAGTGTTAATAGGACATAGTTTAACATGGAAGGTATTCGACTTTTAGTTAAGATCGAACTAAAATTTTGAAAATTTCCGAAAAAATGTTTTTTTTAGAAAAAAAATCAACAAGACGATGTTCCGTTAATGATGCCAATGTCTCACATTGTCGGCTTAGCTGCTGTGGTTCTAACAATGTTTAACAGAGGAGTCAAAATGATAACGGTTCCAAAATTCAGTAGAAAGACTTTTATTAAATTGTTCAAATATCATAATCCTAAATCATAATCTGAGAGTTTTGATTACAAGCATTTAAAAATCCACGAAACAAATTTATTCTGATAAAATTTTTAGTATTAATGTTACTAATTAATCCTGAGTTGGGATTATTAATGCTAAATTCCTTAAGGACAATTATATGCGGAGCTGCTCCTCTGGGTCCAGCAGACATACACAGATTTTATGAAAAATGCAATAATATAAGTATATTTCATGTCTATGACATGACCGAGTGTTCGTCATTGTCTCATCATCAAACACCATTAGACTATGGCATCAAACATGGTGGAAGCGAATTTTCCATACCGAATACACTTTGCAAAATTGTTGATGTGAATGATCCAGAATGTAAAGGATTAAGTCCAAATGTATAAGGAGAATTGCTTATTAAACGACCAACTAATTGAAAAATATTTATCCAGTAGCTTTAAGGCCGATTCTCATATACGCGACACTCAGCTACACGCCTGTCAAATAATGCCTGTCAAATAATGATTACATTGTTTTAAATGGGCATGTTCTCAATATGCTGCGCGACAGCTGTCGCTGGGATTATTTCGTGTGAGCATTCTTTTACGTTTTGTCGCTCGACGTTGCATGACGTTTGTCCCGCTTGCTATTTTAATGACGGATTGTCTAAAAAAGCATGACAAAAGACGGATGTTCAAAATGAGTGGAATAAACGACGAAAAATCAAAGGAATTAATTGCTCCTATGGCGGATTATGTTGAACTGTATGACAAAATAAAAATTACAGTATTTCTAAATAATTTTGAAATAATTCTAAATTTCTAAATTTCTATAAAATTAGAGAACTTGACATTTCGAAAATATAACTTATCCTGCTATGTAAAGATACTGTAGATTTGACACTTGCACTGAGTATCGCATATATGAGAATGCCTAGCAGAGACACGACTATTCGCGATACTTCATCACGCGTTATCGCGTAGCTGAGTGTCGCGTATATGAGAATCGACCTTTATTCTGTTTGGTATGATGCTAAAAGATTTGCGGTTTTTTGTTAAGTTTCGAGCCTCGTTCACCATCTACAAGTAAAACGTTGATTAATTTCTTCCTAGTTGACGTTAATTGACAAGTAAAAGTTACGAGTATCTTTTGTCAATTTCGCAAACAAAAATAAAGCTTCGAGTAACAACTTACTGGTTAAGTGAATTATGTAAGAAATCATACGTCACATTCGTTCAATAATACGTCAATGGTACTTGTTAAACATCATTGGCAGTTATTTATTTAGCATAAATAAAGTTAGAAGAGATAGAAGCCTGAAACTTATGGTCAGAAAAAAGTCGGCTGCAATACGATCGTAACTTTACTGTACCGGAGGTGGGAAGGTCATAGCACCTCCGCTAGATGTGGAAGAGCAAATAAAAGCGATTTTATAAAAACCATCTTGTAGCGTACTTAAGTCGCCAGGGAACTCTATTATAGTTGGGCAATAGCCGCAGTAACTTTCTTAATAATACGGCTTACCGTTGGTGGACTGACACCACAAATATCAGCGGCACTTCTAGGATGCAGTAGCGAGATATTTTAGCGTTAATACGCTTGTTTTTCTTGAAACTGCTTGATTTTAGAAATAAAGAATTGTTCAGGGTGTAGGGTGTAGAAGGGATTAAACGTTATTAATAAAATCACTTCAATTATAGAAACTATGAAAAAAATACCAATCGCCTTTGCGATTTAGGGATTATTTTGTGTTTTATAAAGTTAAGCATTTGGTTTACTACATACTGTGATAGACTTAATCTATCAAAAAAATCAGTTTCATCTAGGTCCGTAAAATAATTAACACAAAATGTAAATACACGAATCCTATTAAGGGTAATTAAGTTAGTCTTATGATTAGTGCTACTCGAACGTCATGAAATTCGCATATGAAGTTACGGGTAACTTTAACTGGTAGTTAGCCATGTACCTCCTCTGTGAAGAGAAGGATCATGGACGTCCTTCAGCTGGAGACAAAGTGTCTTAAGAACCATTATTGGAGCGGACTTAAAAAAGGGGACAGAAAAACTGAATAGTGATCATTCAGTTGATAAAAGATAGTAATAAAGTTAGTACTTTCTCTTTAATATATTATCACACGTTATGAAAATTCATTCTACGACAATCCTAAAATTTCATTATTGTACTTAGATGGAGGAAAAGTTCACATTATCCTGTTCAACCTGTTGGGTGGTTATCTCTGGAGCTACTCTTATCAAGGATCAAGCCTCAGCTCAAGGCGTTTTCGACGAATTTGTTAATTTTAAAATTATCAGAATAAACAAAATTGTTTCTCGTTACGAAAAATGTTAACAAGCAAATGACCTTTATAAAGATTATTTGATATGGAAAATACCGCAAATGTTTTCGCACCAACCTAATTCATCAATATTTACATTTTATAGACCGTCTAAAAGCATTAACTAAGGTATGTGAATCACATCATAACCGTCTTTACCATAAAGGCACACGGGGCACGTGCCCAGGCCCCTCCGCGGAAGGGGGGGGGGGGCGAAAGGCCGACATATTCTATTTTATGTAGATATAACCCGACAAAAGGTAGGAAGTATGTAGTTCCGCATTTCGACATTATCTAGGTTCATATTTTCTATGGTTGGAGGATTGTAAACAACAATTCTATTTTTATTGTGTCTTAAAATTATTTTAATTTTTAGTTTCTTTATCTCTAGGTTCTTAAAATTATATATTTACATATATTTACACATTACACAATCCTAAGGTCCTAATATCTGGTCGTGGCGCACTAAAGGTTTTGAATGCGTTTTGGGGTTATTTTCTGACCATTACGTGCTTGCAACTGTTTGTGACCACTAATGGTTTTAAATGCGTTTGTAAACAATGTAATATTTAAACTTACAAATTTTAGATAGAAGTATTTATTTTCTGTAGTTGTAAATATTAAATATAGAAACAAATACGTGCACTTGAGGTTGGAATTCTTTTGTTATTAGTGGGGGCAGGCAAATGGGAACTGGGAGTAAGCCTTCCCGCTCTTAACAATATATAATTATCTTAAGTTTAAATCCACCTTTCTTCCCATCAAGATACCAAAGTAATAGAAGTGTTAGAAGTGTGTTGATAATAGAAGTGTTGATATGTTCGTTTATTTATTCATTTTATTATGTCGAGAAGAACATATTTAAGTGGTTCACAAAAAAGAAAAAAAGTTGTAGCTCAAAAAGATACAACCAAGAAACTTCCTAAACTCATTTCATTTTTTTACGGTTGAAGAAGCAAATAGTTTTTTTCTTAGGACTAATTCATCACCTCAAGATCGGAATTCTTCTGAATATCAACTGGAAAAAATGCTACATGTGACAAAAATGACCAACGCACATCAGATGCTGAACCCTCTACTTCAAGCTACTGTGAGTTAATAATTACAAGCTAAGAAAATGTATCATCTGATCCTGGTACGGACTGTGACGAAATTTTATTTTTTCCAAAATAAAATATAGATAGTAAAACAAAAACTAGATACTTGACTAAAAATATTTTCACCCGTAAATTGACGAATTTAGAAAGAAAATGGCTCCTTTATTCACCGTCGAAGAAATCTGTGTATTGTTATGGCTGCCGACTATTTATTACTACTACTGGACACAATTTGAGTTCTCCGAATGGAGAGTGAGTTGCTGTCCCAATATAAAACGGAAGTTAATTATTAGAAGAATGTACTTAGAAGAATTGTCGCAGTAGTGAAATTTTTAGTTTCTAGAGGTGTTGCTTTTCGTGGTGATAATGAGATATTGGGGTCTCAAAATAACGGGAATTATTTGGGATGCTTAGAACTGATTACTGAATTTGATCCTTTTTTTGCTGATCATATACGAAACTGCGGATATCGTGGAAAAGGAATTAAAACATATTTTTCTGCAAATATTTGTAATGTATTATAAAAAAAAAATGTCAATTTGCAATTTTTGTCTCATGTGCGGCACATTTGTTTAATTTAGTAGGTGTTCAGGCTGTTGAATTTGTTTCCGAAGCTGTAGCATATTTTCAGTTTATCTAAAAATTATTCAATTTTTTCTCGGCTTCGACCAAACTAAATAAAGTCCTGAAGTCTCTCCCGAATACTAGATATTCTGCACGTGCTGATGCTATTAATGCCTTATAAAAATGATATTTAAATATTTCTGAAGCTTTGTCCTCATCTGCAAGTGACATTAATCAACCAGCAGAAACAAGAAACGAAGCCCAAAGCCTGGCAAAAAAATTGAAAAATTGAATACTATACTTTTAACGGAGATATGGAATGATATTTTTGGAATAATTTATAAAACAAACTTAAGTTTACAGAATAGCACTACTACCATGGACGTTGCAACGAAACTTTACGTATCTCTGATCGATTATGTCAATAACGAACGCAATAAATTCGATCAGTACGAATTGGTTGCTAAAAAATCCAAGTGTTTTAAGGATAAGTCTGAAAGAAAAAGAATTTACAGTACACACGTCACTTTTTTTGAAGGATCATCAGAATCTGTACAGTTGAATGACAAAAAAAATCATGTAGATACGTTTATTCCTATAATCGACACATTATATGCATATTTAAAAAATCATTCAGCAGCATACCAAGAAATTGACAATCGTTTTAGTTTTCTTTGTCAATTAATAAAAATCGATTCTGATTCTGATCGATTACAACAATCGATAACATCGTTTAAATGTTATATTAATGTATATGAGCTCGAAACAGAATGTATTCATTTAAGGAAGTATTTAAAGAACATATCAAAGGAATCAGCGGATTTGAGTATCTTAACTTTACATAAATTAATAAAGTCTGATAAATTAGAGGAAACTTCTCCAAATGTTGAAGTTGCTAAAAGAATGTTCCTTTGCTTAATCGTTACCAATTGTAGTGGAGAGCGATCATTTTCACAGCTAAATAAAATAAAAAAATAATTACGAACAACTATGCTGCAAGAGCGATTAACTAATTTCTCAATTATCGTAATCATTTCAAACCAGCAGCATATTTATCTAATTAATAACATATGTATATTTGATTTGTACCAAATAAACAAAATAAAGATAAGATCATAGCAGAAAAATGTTTTTGCCATACAATTTTTTTACTTTCCAACAGGGCTCCAAATTCTAACTATTAACTTAACTATTACCAAACTATTAACTATTAAACATAACTATTTACTGACTTATCCTGATTTATTGTCTTTCAGGTGAGCGGATTTCAAGTTGCCCCAGCTGAGTTGGAAAGTCTTATGCGCGATCATCCCTTAATCGAAGACGCAGCAGTTGCTGGCATACCCGACGAACGTAGAGGAGAAGCTCCGAAAGCAACAGAAATTTTCCGCGGAAGATATAAAAAGCTTTATTAAGGGTAAATTGGTTGAACACAAACAGCTCACAGGGGGAGTTAAATTTGTAGACGTGATACCGAAAACTGCTTTAGGGAAAATATTGCGTAGCGAGTTGAAGAATTTGTGAGCGAGTTTTAGCTATTGACAAGAAGATGGCGTGCCGGTTATGGTTTTTTATATAATTAATCAAAAAAACAAATAGTATATAAATTATTAGAAAAGATATTGTGTAATTATAACTAAATCTCTTTTGTTGCTTGTTTCTTTTGCATTTATTTAAAATAATTTTTTGACTACATATTTGTTGAAACGGGAATATCTGGAAACGGGGATTATGACTAGACCGGAACTAATAATTCGTTACACAGAAAATGTTTTTTAATTTTAATTTCCGTTGGTTTTAAAACACAATAATGCCAAGTAACATTAAAGCTTGCTTAAAAAATCCTTATACAAAAACTAAAATTAATTTAATTTATTATTGTTTAGCGAAAACAAAATTTTAATTCTAGACAAATTTTCTTTCCGTTAATTTTATAAAATTAAAATTATATTAATTTCCCAAAAAAAACTCCACTCCCATTCTTTTATTTAAATAAGAAACAAGTTATTCTGCTCACTTTTTTCCGCACAAGTATTTTTTCTTGTGCCAGTTGACCCGGGGGATGAAAAGAAGTGTCAGGATCCACAACTTAGAGCTGTACCAGACCTAATAATCCACTCCCTCCGGGTCCAAAGGCTAAGCATATTGTCTTGCGTAATTGTTCTCTGAAATATTCATATTCCATACTTATGACGGCTTTACTGTATTAACATCCATTGTTCACATTGAACAGATGTTTCTTGTATTACTTGTACATAAAAACGGATACAAGTCTTTAAAAGGCTTCTTGGATAATTTAATTATTGTTTCTCTAATTTGGTTTTCTTGCATTTTATTGTGTATCTAGTATAGTGTAAATTATGTAATAATATAATGTATGTAATAATGTATTGTCTACATAATTTATTTACGATATTTGATAGCTTTTTACAAGGCAACCCAATATTGTTATTAGCCTCAGATTGTTACTTATTTATTTCTGTATTTTCTACAGCTTGTCCTACAATTTTTTATATTAACGGTCTAATTTATAAAAATAAATTAAAATGCATTATAAACCTATCATAGTTATAAAACCTATGTTAATTAAAAAAAACTTATAATTTTCCTTATTATTAAGACTGATAAATATCAACTGTTTAAATGTCAAAATTCATTACAGTGTCATAATTCGATGATTTCGCTAATATGCCACACATGACAAGCGAACAATATGACAGAATCTCCAATGTCAGTAGATATATTTGCTGATTATGTTTCTTCTTCTTCTACTTCTTTCGAATAGGCCTACTTTGGACCACGCTTGTTCAATTGTTGGGCTTTGACCTTTGCCTAGTATTGTCGCGTCTTCTGCCGGTTTAACACCTTTCTCTCTTCTGTCCAGGGGGTAAATTTCCTTCGAGGTTTTTCCTGAAATTCACGGACTTCCTTCAGGGTGCGTCTCACAAACTGTCTATTTTTGAGATCTGTTATTCTTGAGAGCTGATTATGTTTCTTATTTACAAACAACACTTTCTAAAAGTTCCCTTGCAAATACTTAAGAGCAGCGCGAGCGTCTCAGCAAGTGAGGGGTTAGAATTTTGTGATGGTTTACAGGGTATTCACCCTTAAAGATGTAGAGTTTACCCTCTTTTTCTGCCTAAAGCTACCAAGCTAAAGATTGTTTATAACATCTCCTTTTACTTGTAATTCGTTTATGGAAATTATAATAAAACCTGATAACCAGGAGAAAATGAAGACAATGAAAAGGCAAAAAGGCGAGAGGAGACAACTGGATATCAGATGACAATAAGGTACATTTCATTTTATGATTATAAGACGTTTTCATTATTTATTATTTATTTATAATATTTCAGGCTTTGCTGAATTAAGAAAAATTTACTGAGCCGGTTTCAATATTAGATATTAAGGGAACTGATACAAATTCAAATTAGTCTAAGCAAAATGCGAAAAATTCGAAAGACAACTTTGACATTTTGATATAGGTGCAGTCATGTCTTGCAAGAGCACCTGCAAATTAGGCACTGTGGCCTGGTTATGTCCATGTACAGCACCAGCATCATCTTGGACCTTTTACACAAAGGGATTTCAGAATAAAATGCTATTACAAATATTCTCTCCGAACCCAACGCTGGAAAGCTACGACCACATGCAATTTTGGTGAAGTTCCAATATCTCTTTTATCCAGAAGAGTTCATCTTTTATTTAATTCGTTATTTTTTCAAGAACTCTTTTGGAAAAGCTGTACCTCACCTGAAACTTTTGTTCAGGCACCAAAGTGGTCAGTGCGTTCCTTAAACAGTTTTGCCTTGCAACAAATTCTTGTTTTGCTTTGCGGCACTCAAGACCAGATAAGGCCAGACAAGACCAGCTAAGGCAAGACAAGACCATACAATACCAGGCAGGACCACCCACATAGGGGAGAAGCCAATTTCCAACTAGTAGTCAAATAAAATAACCACCACGGACTAAATAGCGCAACGGAGGATACAACCTCCATGAATCGACATGGACGAAAAAAACCTGGCTTACACCATCTGCTAAAAGAATGGAAGGTTCTCGAAAGAGTTGAGGGACGATTCTGGAAAATTAGCCAAAAAATATGAAATGGCGGACAAGAAACAAAATTCCCAAGCGGGTACCCAGATAGAGGGAATCCCATCATCTGAGGAGCTTCTGTCAGGTGCTGCTCCACGGAATACGGGGGGGACGTTTACCACTATTATGGACGGAGGAGCTATTGACAACAAGGAAATGAACATATAGTCGGGGATGGCTACGAGTGCACGGCGGAAAAGTATGCACAGCGACAACCACAGACAAAATTACGGAAAACCAGGAGCAGAGCACAACACAAGAGTGGCAAATCTTCGGGGAAAGAAGCTGTGTTAAAAGGACACCGCCAACAAAAAACAGGCAGCAAAGCACGGAACGGGTAAATAAAAATGAAACAACACAAACTAAGGACGTATTCCAGTTCTGGAAAGCAACGGCCCTTGACAGTGAACTAGGAAAGCAATCTGAACAGAAGAGAGAGGAAAATGCCACAAGCGCCGATAGCTCGCCTGAGCTCACGATGGAAGCCAGAAAAAGGAAAAGAAGCAAAATAATGGAAAATGAGGGGGAAAAGCGGAAGAAAGGAGAAGCGCGTGCAGGAGCTTTTGGACACAGAGGCAAAGAATATAATAGATCTACAAAAATTGACAAAGGAAAACATAAACACTAAGAGAGAGATTAAAGAAGCGGTAAATAAACTAAGAGACAGCGCGAACAAAATGACTTCGAGCAGGGTTCCTCAGATTCTTAACAAAAGAAGAAGATAACAGAGAGGACGAAGAGTATAGCAGGTGGAGCAGGGAGACTGTACGAATAACCATAAAAGAGTTAGAAATAAAAGAAAAGGAACCTAACAGTGCGACAATGAGTGCGACCAATAACGTAGAAGCGGAGCTGAGGTCAGAAAATAAGAGGGAGCTATAGAGGGATGGGGAGCTTCTGAAGGATGCGCAAGACCGGATTGCAAAGCACGAAAAAAAAACAGATAGTGTGGGGAAATTGCACCAAAAAGATCATGAGAAAAATAATACAAAACGTAGAGACGCTAGAGGACTTTGGGGAATCAGAAAGTCTGTCATGGGAGGAAGAGGTATTGAATGGGATTTCCCACAAACAACTGTACGTTCTTTTCTTGGGTCACAGAGTTCTGTAAATAAACGCAATGACAACAAAAAATGATGTGCCCGAGGCATTAGCCACAGAACTTGGCCTAACCGATACGATAGACCCGATTAGATGGAAAGTGGAGAAGACCAAGCTACAGAAACACGCAAGCGAGGACTGCCACGCTAGAGAAAGATGACCACGACACTTGACGACCACGACACACGACGCTTGTAACAAAAGAGACATCAATTGCATCATCCAATGGTAGAGCAGATGCAAAGTTCAAGAGAGGGTGGACGTTCCCCGATGCTATAAGTGCTGGAGGTATAGCCACCTGGCGAAAGAATGTTATAGTGAGGCAGATAGATCCGATGCCTGCTATAATTATGGCAAACAAGGACATAACTTCAAGGAATGCGAAAACCAACCAGAATGCCCCCCCTTGTGCGAGGAAGCTGGCCACCGAGCAGGAGGGGGCAGGTGCAAGAAATTTAGGGTAGCCCTAGTAAACTAACAGAAGAGAAGTAAGAAAACTAAGATCAGAGCATCAAACTAACAAACAATTGCGCACTGAGGACAGAGTCAAAAAAATATATTTCTACAAATAACACAGGAGCCAAGGTGCAATAGATCTAGCATTTAAAACAGCAGCTGAAATAAAAGCAGGGGTAGCGAGCCAAATAAAATAGGGACAAGAGGATGGTACACAGATGCAAACTAAGACGTAGGAATTAGTGTACTGGGGAAAATAAGAATAATTAACCAAGGTGCGGGCAAAGGATTTGTCTGGAATGAAACGGCATGCGGTAAACATTACAGCTGCTACATATCGCCTAACTTCCGGAGGTGCGAGTTTGAAAATTTCCTTAGCGAATTAGGCGAGGACATCGGCAAACATCAAAAATATATAAAAAACAAAAATAATAGGTACCCTTATTAAGCCTATGCGTGGGGTTGGGATACACAGGATGGGAAAGGAAACCTACTATTGGATTTCTGGCACAACACAATCTAAGTTACTGCAATGCGGGAAATGAGGCCACCTTCGAAAGGATAAACCAAAGCTCTATTATCGTTATAACCATGGCGGGGAAAGAAAGATATGACAACATGCTGGACTGGGCAGTACTAAAAGAAACAGAAACCCCCACGAATACATAGAATTTACACTGACAAAGTAGCACAAAACTCGGAAAAGAAAAACAGCAGGAGAAAAGCACCACAAGAAAATGGAAAATAAAAGCGGGTGACCTAGACAAGTTCAAAGAGACACTAAAAAGGCAATTAAAAATTAATGCATGGTTCCCCTTTTGAACCGAATCCATTTTGTTTGACCAACATTCACCTTTAAATCCCTCTTTCAATCACTTCGCCTTTCAATCAAGTCGTTCATCTCTCTCGCCGACTTTGCAAATACCACCATGTCATCCGCATATGCCAAGCTCCACACCTTCTTTTTACCAATCACCACTCCTCCAGCTTGACCGGCCGGTAGAACTTTCTCCACATCCGCCACATATAGATTGAAGAGCGGAGGACTCAAAGGGCAGCCTTATCTCAAAGCCTTCCTCACCTCAAACTAGTCCGATTCCCATTCATTCGCTACTATCTTACAGGCGGTTTCCTCGTACAAATCCCTGATGAGTCTAATCAAGTATTCGTGGGTGCTGGACGTGTGTGAGAGTGCTCGGCAAATCAATTGTTATTACGGGTGTTTTCAGCGCGAGGGAAGTGAAAGGCTGCGGGTGGTTTGTCTATTTTCGTCAGACAGCTATTGTCGTCGAGAAAACTTTCGTTTCAAGTAAGTCGTTATTGCAATAAGCGTGTTCAAAACTTTACGCACGTAGTGATAAGTTGTGCTTATGTGGTTGCGCCGCGACAGGGTAAGCGCCCAGGCAACGTTTCAAAGCGCATCTTGTGAGGGATAGCGGAATTAGCAGCTAAGATCGGCTCCAACAGCGGAAGGTGTCTTCGCGGGAATGGACGATTGCGAGAGCAGACCGAGAGCGGGTAGTGAGTTGATGAACCCGTTCGAAAAATGTGCTAAACTTAACCGATCACCGAACCAGACGGTCCAAGAGGTCGAAAAAAGAGGAGATGTCAGGTAAAGGAAGAGGGGAGTGCAGTTCAGGTCAGAGTGATCATTTAGAGAGAATACTGCTGGAATTAAAGGAAATTAAAAAGGAGTTCACGACTGTAGACCCGAAATTGGAGGAAATGAGACGGGAAAACAGAAGTTTAGTTGAAAAATTGGAAAGGGTGGCGAAGAGACAAAAGAAGGGGGAAGAAGTAGAAAAGGACTGGAGAAACTAATTGTTAGCAGAGTTGAGGTCAATAAGGGATGAGAATATGGAAATAAAGAGAAAGTTATCGAAACTGAAGGAGGAAGCGGATGCAGTCAAGGAGGAGAAGAGAAGAACCGAGAGTAAGTGGGAGGCGGAAAGTCAGGCAATGAGAGAGGAGCTGGCTAAACTAAATGATACGGAAGGGGGGAGATTGAGGAGGGAATCAAGAAATAACATTATAATTTATGGAATTGAATGCTAGGTTTTTTGAAAAATGAAATGCTAGGTTTAAACGAAGGTTTCAGGAACGCATACAGGCTTGACTCCAATAGGGTTAATGGAGAAAGTAAAGGCCCTATGATGTTAAAATTAGAAAGTTGGGAGGTAAAAAAGGACATAATGAGAAACAAATGCAAGCTTAGAGGTACAAACGTATTTATTCAAGACGATTTCACCCCTAAGGAACAGGGAATCTAGAAAGACCTGTTAAGGAAAGCAAAGGTACTTAAGGAGGGGCCACCAGATTAAAGGGGCCACCAGATTAAAGTAGGAGACCAAAGAATGGAAATAGATGGGAATTAGGTATCATGGGACAAGGTTGTAAAAAACAAGTAAAAGACCAAAGTAGGATGGGAAAGTTACACAACGCCGGAACGGAAATGGAAAATATGAAGCTAATGTTTTGGAATGTAGCAGGGCTCAGCAAGAATTTGGAAAAGGTGGACGGGTCTTTTATAGAATTCTTGCGGAGATTCGATATAGTTGGGTTAGTGGAGACCTGCGTTCAAGAGAAGGAATGGGAAGCCTGTAAAGATAGACTCCCCATGGAGTACAATTGGAGGATTCAACCGGCTCGGAGAGAGAGTGACTACGAGAGGGCAAAGGGGGAATAGTAGTAGTAGTTAATCCTTTTTTGGCATAAATTTTACATTGTAATTTTAATATGTGATTACAACTTATATAATATAAACTTACATTCAAAACAAAACCGAGATCCCTATCTTAAAAAACACATAAACAAAACAAAGAAAGAAAGCACAAAAACAAACAAAAACAATATTATAGTCTTTAAAAAAGGATTTATATATATATATATATATATATATATATATATATATATATATATATATATATATATATATATATATATATATATATAAATATTTATATATATATATATATATATATATATATATATATATACATATATACACATACACATACAAAAAGAAAAGAGAACACAAACTACTCTGAGGTAATAATTTAATATTTTCTTCATGTATTCTAGGCCCGAACCACTTTCGTCCATAACTGTTTCCCAACTTCTTACTGCTGCCTTTTCCGCTTCAGTCCATACACATTTTCTGCAACTCGCCACCCAATGTTCCACAGCTCCTCACCTTCTCCACATACTCGCACGTTCTATCACCTGCAGCCATCCAATATCTCCTACCCCTTTCTTCACTTCGGCATCCAAAACGCGCAATAGTCGTCTGTGGGACTTCGGGGTCGAGGAGATATTGTGGGCATCTACCTGTAACTTTGATCTTCCCGTAGTCTTCGCTATAAGTACCTTCGTCTATGTGTTTCTGTCTCTCCTGTAGCTCTACCTCTATTAGTCTCTCTTCCAAAAATTTTTCAACTAGCATTCCCTCATTTATCATTCTCTCAATCTCTACGTGACTCCATCCACCTCTTTCATACATCAGCTTTCGTTGGTATCCCCACTTGATTTCAGTCTTACATTCTACCCTTTTTTTTCTTAACACTTTCAGCACTTCTTTTACTATTCTTTCCTCAATCATACCATTCACCTTTCTTTCAATCTAGGCCACTCTCGTTGCTGCATAACTGGAGACTTTGTTGGTGTTCTGGAGAACAATATACCAAGGGGTAGACCTCACTAACTGGAGAATCCTCTAAATATAATGTAGTTGTACCCTTTCTATGTCCACCTCCTCCTTAACTCCCCAGATTTCCGCCCCGTACATCAAGGATACTTCGCACACATGCCTTCCAAATCACCATCTTCGCCCTGTAATTCTCTCTAAAGTTAACTCTCCACACATCTCGGAACCTATTAGCCGCTATCCACGCTTTTTAACGATAAATAGAATATGCTCTCTGCACGAACTATTCTGCTGGAACGCAAAACCTAGATATTTGAAGCTGCTAACCTGTTCCATCTCCGTTTCTTCCCATTTAAAACTCTCTCTCTCTCTCTTTGCTCCCTTTCTCTTCCGTATTAACATCCACTTAGTTTTTTCTACGTTCACCTTTAACTTGCGCTTCTTAAAAAACCTTTACAGTCGTGTTAATACCTCTCTCATTTCCGCATACGTACAGGATAGCACAACGACGTCGTCAGCGTAGGCTAGGCTCCAGACTTTCCTAGTCCCTATTACTACACCTCCGGCCTGACTCATGCGTAACGTCCTTTCTAGGTCTGCCGTATATAAGTTGAATAATAATGCACTTAGAAGACACCCTTGTTTAAAACCTTTCACAACCTCGAACCTTTCAGATGTAGCCTCACCAACTTTCACTCTGCACCATGTTCCCTTATACAGACGTTCGATACTTTCTCTCAACTGACGCGATATACCTTTTGTACTCATAAACTCCCACAATTTCTCCCGTACTACAGAGTCATAGGCTGCTTTTAAGTCGATAAACACTGCGTACAATTTTTCCTTTGGTTTCCTCAATTCTTTTTGAACAATATAGTTTAGCATGTAAAAATGTTCTGTAGTACAACGACCTTTCCTAAATCCGGCTTGGACTTCTGGAATCAGCTTCATCTCCTCCCCTTTTTCTAGCAATTTTCCCTCCAGTAGCTTAGCGTAGATTTTGTATGCGGTATTCATGAGAGTTATCCCTCTATAGTTACTCAATTCCTCCTTATTTCCATGTTTAAGGACTGGCACAATAATTCCCTCTCGCCAACTATCCGGAACTTGTTTGCTGCCTTTGAAGAAACTGTTAAGTTTGGCGAGCAGTTTCTCCTTCACTATTTGTGTAGCCAAGCACCACGCTTTGTTTGGTACCGCATCTGGCCCTGGAGCTTTCCTTTTTTTAAGCGCGGCCAGAACACTTTCCAATTCTTCCTTTGTAATTTCTTCTAGGAAATCCTCTTCGTTGGTTTCTGCCGCCCCAAAATTTCTATCAGGTCGCTCGCAGTACTCTGTTATTTCGCCTGCCAATAAATCTCTGAAGTGGTTCATCCAGCTTTCTATCGCGATGGACCTTGGGATTTCTATCTTTTCTTTACCTGCAGCAATGTATTTCCAGATGTCCGACTCTCTGCTCGTTTGGTTGATTTTCCGCATCTGGATCTTCTCCCATTCCTGTCTCTTTCTCTTCTCCAGATCCCTCATATTTTTAAGCTGATTCTGAAATCTTTCCAGTGTTGTTATTTCTTCCTTCCAAGCCCAAAATTCTGCTCTGGTTCTTTTTCTCATATCTCTAGTTTCTTTGTCCACCCATGCATTTCCATGACAGTTCTGATTTTGCGAAACTTTAACAATTAATGCCTTTCATACCATTTCTGACAGTTGGCCAAACTCCGCCACTTCCATCATTCCTTCTATAATCGTCAGGTTTTCTTGATATCTTCTGACAGCCTCTTCATTCCATAACACTGCTTGTTTGACGATTTTCTGGTTATTTTCAGTGTGCCTTTTTACCTCTTCTAACAACCTAATTTCTAATGGTAGATGGTCCGAGTCAAGTCTCTCTCCTATTTTATACGATTCAATACTCCGTACTACAGCTTCATTGGCGATCCCGTAGTCAATAACCAAACCACCCGTGCCCCCATATACGTTAACTCCCCATTCAAATCACCATTTGTACACCCGTTTAGCATGTACCAGTTATGCCTTTCACACCAGTCAATCCATCTTTTACCCTCTTTATTATACGTCTTATCCCTTGAGCGTCTGCGTATTAGCAACCCTTCTGCATCTAGGTAGCCCGCTTGTTGTTCTCCGATCCGCGCATTCCAGTCTCCAATAATCAGTACTTTCTCCCCTGGATCTCTTAACATCCGTTTCTCAATATGCTCTAGAATCTCCTCCACGCTGTTATATATTATCACTACTCTCCAGTTATTTACACCCACCTGTATTATTCTTTCTTGGATAATCTTGGAAAACTGCCATTTCCATACATATTCCGTTGGTAGTAGGTTTCTTACTAATTCCCAGTCTTTTTTCTCTATCCACGTTTCCGTGAGTCCTATGATATGGAACTTCAGAATATACTGCGTAAACGCTTTTCTATCCTCTCCCTTTACTTTCTTCTGCAACCCTGCCAGGTTCCACGCTAATATATTAAGTCCCTTAATTCTACTATTTCTCATTTCCGTGTCCCTTGCAAGTGTCGTCATCCTGTTGTCCCGTCCGGTTCCTGTCACTAGTTTTTTTTCCTAATATCTTCCCACTCATGTACCTTACCATTTACTCTAATCTTCTTATACCCTACTGTTGCGGTATTTCCTTTTTCTCTTTCTTCTCTTGCCATGTCCCTGAATTTCTTCTGGGTTTCTCTTTCTGATAATGTTAAATCGTTTTCGATGAAGACATTTTCTCCCTTTAGATTCTTTTTATTCGCCATAATCTTCTGTTTTTGCTCCCAATTTTTTACTGTAGCGTGTATTATTTTTCTTTCCGGTTTACGACTTAATACAAAGGCTTCCGTTATCCTAGCTTCTACGCCTACTTTATCTCTGATAAATTCTTCCACGTCAGTTTTTGTTTGGTTTTCCTTTGTTTGTAAGCCTGTTATTATTATATTCTGCTTCCTTCTCTCTTTTTCCTGGTGTACTCGGTTTTCACGGTGTACTCCAATTTTTAAATTTTTAAGTTTAGCTCTTTCTTTTCAATCTTCCTCCTCTTTCTTATGCATTTTGTCTTTTAGTTTCTTTATTTCGTCTTTATTTTCCTCGAAACCTCTATTCATATCAATTCTTAGAGCTCTGAGCTCCTCAAGAATATATTCCATATTATTGTGTTCTATTTTTAATTTGTTTTCTTCTTTTGTGTAAATTGCTGAGCTAGCTGGTGTCGTTGTTCTTATCGTTTTTTTACTTTCTCTGATAGCTTCGGCTATGTCTGTATCGATTTCTCCTTCTTGATTATCTTTCCTTTCACTTTTCCTTTTGAAATGGTTTGTGATTTGTCCTAAGCTATCCGACCTTGGTCTATTGCTTTTCTTTATGTTACTTTCCTTCGGCATTTATTTCCATCTGTTAGGCCTCCCGCTGCAGTAATTTGCTCGTGAGTAACTTTGGTTGCCTACCTTGAGCGCGCTGCGTAAAGGAAAATCACCCGAATCACCTTCTCGGAGGTTATGTTCCTTATCAGCTTGCTTTGCAATTTATTAATCACTCGGTTCTCCTTACTCACGCGACTTTCTCTGTAACTGCCTGTCCTATAATCTTCTTTCCTTCAAAACTACTTTTCACCTTGATTTCCACTAAACATACTCGTAATTGGCGACACTTACTGGGAGTACGTCTTACTCGCACGGTGATTTTGTAAGGGGAGGAATAGTAACAGGGATCAGAAGAGGAATCGGAGAGAATTCTAGAAGAGGTGGAGGGTCTAGCTTTTAGGGTGGTAAAACTGGAGGGGGAGTGGTGGTAGATAGCAACCATTTGGCATAATAATAAGGGTCCGGAAAGAATTAAAGAGGGCATAAAGAGGTATTTAGAAGATTTGGTAACGACAAACTTGCTACTAGGAGGTGATTGGAATGTAAGAATAGGAGAAGAGCAGGTCAATACGGTGGATAAGACAGGTTAAGTAATAAGAAGGAAATCCAAAGACAACATTAAAAATGCAGAGGGAAATGTTTGGTTGGCGTGGGTGTCAGAGATCCAATGGCATATTTTGAATGGGTGTATTGAGGGCGACTGGGAGGGAGACTTTAAGTTTGTTGGTGCAATGGGAACATCAGTTAATGACCTTGTAATTACTTATGATGCGGCAAGACGGCAAATAAAACTAATGCAAATCGGAATAAGAAATGAGTCGGGTCATAGCCAGTAGTGGTGTCGTTGAAGCAGCAAAGGGAGAAGAAAGTTGAGGCGGAGAAATGGGTGGCCAGATGTGATAAGGAAGCGACAAATGAATACAGGAGGAAATTAGTAGAGGTAAAGTATAATACCTTAGATGATATAGACATGATGGCAAAGAAAATGGAGTCAGTACTTATCAAAAAGAATATAAAAAAAGCGTATCCAGGCCGAGCATGGTACGACTGGGAAGAGCGGAACGTAAAGCAAAGGTTTCGAGAAGCTATGAGAGAATGGAGAAAGAGAGAAGGGCTCAAAGTACACGTGCTGGAAGCGAAAACAGGACTGCAAAAAAATAAAGAAGAAGAAAAGGGTGCCATGGGAGAAAAAGAAGAAGCAGCGGGTACGGGAAATCAAGACGGAAGCTGAGCTGTGGAAATACGTGAGAGAGAATAGGAAAAGGAAGGAAAGATTACCCAAGAGCATTATGATAGAAAAGTGGCAGAACTACTTCATGACGATGCTAGGAGGGGTGGAGATACGGCAGGAAGAGCAGATAATTCAGGAGATCGACAGAGAAACTTCCTGCTTTCGTTCTAGCTCGCCCAGGATATCACAGTGACGGAGGTGGAGGATGTTAATAATTCCATAAAGCCAAGAAAATCGGGAGGTTTGGATGGGCCACGAAATGAAGTGTAGAAAGAAGCACCTGGAAGCTGTAACGAGAAGTTAACGGATGAATTAGAAAGGATAGGAAGGGGAGGCAAAAGGATACCAGTCAGCTGGAAGGTAGGAATAATTCAACCGGTTTTAAGAGTGGAACGTGGGACGCGCTAGAAAATTATAGAGGTATAACGAACGCCTCACACAAAATATTTGCTAAAATCCTGGTTATTCGCTTGCGCAAGGAAATCAATGAAAGGAAGCTTTTGTCGGAAATACAAGCGGGGTTCAGAGAAGGAAGGAGCACGGTCAAACACCTAGTGACCTTAAGAGACTTCGTTGATCAAGACATAAGAAAGGGATGCCTTTTGCTCTTTTCATTGATTTGGAAGCCGCATATTACTCGGTGAACAGGAGGAGATTGGATGTTGCACAAATGAAGTTTGTGCAAGCTAGGTATCTCAGAGAGTGTCAGAAAGAACCCAAGAGCAAATAGAACTAGAAAACACCAGGCAAGTATAGGCAAGACAAGACCAGACAAGACCACAAAAGACCAAACAAGACCAGACGGACGAGATAAAATCAGACAAGACCAGACAAGACCAGATAGGACTAGACAAGACCAGACAAGACTAGACTGTAATGTTCTGTAATCTGAATTATTGTTCGTTTGTCCTCCTCCAGAGTGTATCGTATTTTAAGAGATAACAGTCAAGTAAGGTAATCGCAGACGAGACTTCGCTCTCTCTGCTCTCACTCATCGTAGTATAAAGACGTACTCGTACAAGGTCTTAGTCTTGTTAATATATACGTTGTTAAGCCTAAATAGTTGTTTTGTATACCTCTCCACTGGACACCCACTTGACCACCTCAATACATATTATTTGGCGACGAGGATTAATAATTATCGTTAAAAGAGGATGGATAAAGATGTAAGATGTTTCGATTGCCATTTAAGTGTACCATGTGGACAGGAAGTGAAAAAAAAAATAGTCAAAGTTATTAAAGTAAGTTGAGTGTCATACATAATTGTTCTAAAAATTAATTAATAATAAAAGTGGATATATTTATAATATATAGTGAATAAAACGTTTTTTTTAAAAGCGTGTTAAGAAAAAGTTAAGAGTACACGAGTGCGGCGTAGATTTTTTTGCGGCATAGTTATCAGCAGTATTTTAAGAACAGTATTTTGTTTATTATCTGGAGAAAATTTTTGTGTTTATTAATTTAATTTAAGTTTGTAGTTTTGAAATTGATTTTTGAGTTAGTAAATTAAATTTTATTATTGGAGTTTAAGTTAAATTATTTTGGTTAGTAATTTGTTTTAAAAAAAGTATATTTATTTTAGTTATGTTGTACTAGCTTGTTATTAATTTCATTGTATTTGAAATTTTCTTTTTTCTTTTCTGTTATGGTGGCTGAATGCTAGAGTAAAGTAGAAATTAGTAGATTAAGATCTGAAGCAATGATATTTCCAGTATTTAATCCAGCAATTGAAGAGTTTGATATTTTTGTGAAACGTCTATGCATGTTCTTAAATTGTGCAAAGTTTTCAGAGGAGGAAAAAGTGTGTCAGTTGTGTATGTCTACAGGACCAGACAAATTAAAAATTTTAGTGGATTCTTTATGTCCTAGAGACTTACAGGAGTGTTCATATAAAGACTGTATTAGTGTGTTAATCCGTAAATTTGCACCGAAGAAACTGTCTATCATAGAACGTTTTAAATTTCAGAGAAAAGACCAATTACCTGGCTAGTCACTGTCTGATTTTATTTCAGCAATTAAAAGTTTGTCTATAAAAGCGTGTTTTGGTGAAGCAACCGATTTGTCATATAGAGATAAGACCCAACACGGTCTTAACAGTGAATCAATTCGAAGAAGACTTCTGGCAGAAAATATTAATTTACCATTTGAAGAAACGTGTAAGATTGCCCTGGATGTAGAAGCTATAATGGTAGGGACCAGGCAGCTTCGTAAAATTCCGTACTGTCCAGACAGTAGTCCAGAGGAAACCTTTAAGGTGGAAGGCAACCCAAGTTCGTCAAGAGTGAGTACCCGTTCAAGTTTTAGAATGCCTAGTAGCCACAGAAGTTCCGGCAGTTTTTCGCCACATGGTAGAACTTCCAGTAGCCATAGAAGATCCGGCGGTCGTTCGCCATATGGTAGCCGTAAGGGTTCCTGTAGCTGTTCCCCAAAAAGGAATGACTTACCTCACAGAAGACGTCAGGACTCAGGAAGAGGCAGCAGAAGATGTAACGAGTGTTGGAAAAGTCATCAACCAGCCGATTGCCCAGCAAGGAGTTGGAAATGTTTTACATGTCCGAAGAAAGGACATATTTCTAGATTTTGATGTAAACAAGTTCAGAATTTAATTTCTTTATCTTGTTCTGCATCGTCAGATTTTTTTGCTAGTCGTCTAATGACCAGTATATTAGTTGATAAAATTTGTATTAATTTTTTGTTAGATTCGGGTAGTTCAACCACCCTTATTAGTAAAAATCGTTACTTATCCAAATTTAGTCATAAACCGTTAGAAATGTTTATTGGGATGTTGAGAGCTGCAAACAAAGACGAGTTGAATGTTTGTGGATGTATTCTTGTTAAAGTAGCTAACAGAGAGTTACCAATAACTGTAGTTAAGCATTTGTCTTGTTCAGCTATTTTAGGTCGAAATTGGTTAGATGTTCTATACCCCTCATGGAGAGTTGTTTTGGAAGAAAGTCACACACCTAAGGTTGATACTGTTGTTGCGTCTTCACAATAGGAAGAAATTATTGAAAGTCTAAAACGTAAGTTTTACAAGAACTTTTTCTATTAAAGACAGTGAGTTGCCAATTCAGAATACGGTTGTTGATATCACTCTAAAAGAGGATACCACGCCAGTACATCACAGTGCATAGGAGATACCGTATGCCTTAAGATCAGAAGTTTCTCAAGCATTGTCTCGGTTAGAATCTCAGGGAATTATTTCTAAGGTCAAAACCAGTCGATGGGCCTCACCCATTCTTTGCGTTCCTAAGAAAAACGGGAAACTTCGTGTTTGTGTTGACTTCATGCGTACAGTAAATATTCATTTGAGAATTGATCAGTATCCAATTCCAAGACCGGAGGATGTTTTTAATAAATTTGTGGATTGCAAAAAATTCTGTAGAATAGATTTAACGGATGCATATTTACAGTTGGGTGTTAAGAAAAGTAGTAGCTCTTAACTCTTAAGCTCTTAACAATTAATACGTCGAATGGTTTATATAGGTATAATCGTTTAGTGTTTGGCTTAGCGTTGGCTCCAGTAAATTTTCAGTTAGTCATGGATACCATCTTGAAAGAAATTTATAAGTGTGCAGCTTATCTGGATGATATTTTAATTGGTGGTACTAGTAAAATAGAATATGAGAAAGTCTTGTTTAGGGTACTGACCCGTTTGGAAGAGCTTAATGTAGAGTTTAATGTCATGTTGGAATTTTTAGGTTTCGTTTTGTCAAGTCGAGGAAAGAGTCCCTCAAAGTCTAAGGTAGTTAAAATTATGTCTGCACCCCCTCCACAAAATGTCACACAATGTCAAACAATGTGAAACCGAGAAGGCTACATGGACCAAGCGCTTGATCCCTGACCTGCGTCCGTGGGTCAACAGGTAGCACGGCGATACATCCCACCACGTAACCCAGATGATAAGTGGACACGGATGTTTTAGAGCCTACCTACACAGGCTCAATGTCCCTATGACAGAGGAGTGCTGCTACTGTGGCCAGTCAAACACCGCTGAACATATTTTCTTCTTCTGCGAGAGATGTTAAAACGACAAACGCCTGGCAACTTCGGAAATAAGAGAACGGACCCCGCACGCAGTTATCGCGTTAGGAAAATCCTAATAGACCAACCCCACTTGAAAGCAATCTCCAAATTCATCATTAACATTATCAGATTATCACGCAGAAAGAGGCCGAAGAACGCGCTGCCCAGGCAGCCACCTAGCAAACTCTCAAGAGTAGAAGCAAAATCGAAACTCTAAAAAAAGCTAGGGCGGTAATAACTGTCCGGGCTGCCCACCCTGAAGGAATGCGCAAGCGATACTGGGGTGCTGGTTTCTATAGCCAAATGGAAGAAGGGGTTTAGTGAGTGAGAGCCTCACACGCAGGCTGGTAGGGCTTCCCCCAAACCACAATAAAAAAAGACACGACCAGACATGACCAGACAAGACTAGATAAAGCAAGACAAGACCAGGCAAGACCAGATACAACAGGACAAGACTAGACAAAACTAGACAAGACCAGACAAGACCAGACAAGACCAGACAAGACCAGACAAGACCAGACAAGACCAGACAAGACCAGACAAGACAAGACAAGACCAGACAAGACCAGACAAGACCAGACAAGACCAGACAAGACCAGACAAGACTCGACAAGACCAGACAAGACCAGAAAAGACCAAACAAGACGAGACAATACCAGACACGACCAGACCAAGACCAAAAAAACCAGATGAGGTTAGACAAGACCAGGCAAGACCAGACAAGACCAGACAGGACCACCTAAGAGCAAGTAGAACTGGAAAACACCTGACAAGTTAGGCAAGACCAGACAAGACCAGATAAGACCACGCCAGACTATACAAGACCAGACGGGACCAGACAAGATCAGACAAGACCAGATAAGACCACACAGACAAAACTAGACGGGGCCAGACAAGACCACACAAGACCACACAAGACTAGACAAGACCAGAAAAGACCAGACAAGACCAGACAAGACCAGACAAGACCAGACAACACCAGACAGCACTAGAGAATACTAGGCAAGAGCGCACAAGACCAGACAAGACCAAGCAAGACCAGACAAGACCAGACAAGACTAGACAAGACCAGACAAGACCAGACAATACCAGACAAGACTGGACAAGACCAGACAAGTCCAGACAAGACCAGATAAGACCAGATAAGACCAGTCAAGTTCAGATAAAACCAGACAAGACCAGAGAAGACCATACAAGTAGAGACAAGAGCAGACAAGGCCAGACAAGAAAAGACAAGACTAAACAAACCAGACAAGACCAGGCAAGACCAGAAAAGACAAGACAAAATCAGACAAGACCAAACAAGACCAGCCAAGACCAGACAGGACCAGACAAGACCAGACAAGACGAGACAAGACCAGACAAGACCAGACAAGACCAGACTAGACCAGACAAGACCAGACAAGACCAGACAAGACCAGACAAGACCAGACAAGACCATACAAGACCAGATAAGACCAGACAAGACCAGACAAGACCAGACAAGACCAGACAAGACCAGACAAGACCAGACAGGTCTAGACATAATTATACAAGACCAAACAAGACCAGACAATACCAAACAAAACCAGACTAGACCAGACAAGACTAGACAAAACCAGATAAGACCAGACAGTACCAGCCAAGACCAAACAAGTCTAGACAAGACCAGACAAGACCAGATAAGACCAGTCAAGTTCAGATGAAATCAGACAAGACCAGAGAAGACCATACAAGATGAGACAAAACTAGACAAGACCATACAAGACCAGATAAGGCCAGAGAAGTCAAGATATGTGCAGACAAGACCATACAAGACCAGAAAATACGACGTAAGACTAGGTAAGACCAGAGAAAACCAGACAAGACTTGACAAGCCTAGGCAAAACCGTACAAGGCCAGGTAAGATCAGGCAGGGCTAGACGAGACCAGACATATCCAGACAAGTCCAGAGAAGACCAGATAAGACCATAAAATACAAGACAAGACCAGGTGAGATAAGGCAGGACCAGACAAAACTATACATAACCAGACAAGATGATACAGGACCAGTCAACTTAAGACAGGACCAGACAAAACCAGAGTAGACCAGGCAAGACCAGAAAAAAGCGATCAAAACCTGGTAAAAGTTGGAAACGTTGAAAAGACTGGACAAGGAGAGATAAGGCTCCACATATCTGGACAAAAGTGGACAAAACTTCAGAAATAGGAGAACTGACCCCGCAGTTATCGCGTTGGGAAAATGCTAATAGATCAACCCCCCTGGAAAGCAATCTCCAACTTCATCATTAGCATTATCACCCAGAGAGAGGCCGAAGAACGCGCTGCCCAGGCAGCCACCTAGCAAAATCTTAAGAGTAGAAGCAAAATCGAAACTCTCAAAAAACTAGGGCGGTAACAACTGTCCCGGCTGCCAGCCCTGAAAGAATGCGCAAGCGATACCGGGGTGCTGATCTCTATAGCCAAGTAGAAGAAGCGGTTTAGTGAGTGAGCGCCTCACACGCAGGCTGGTAGAACTTCCCCCAAACCACAATAAAAAAAAAAGAAAAGACACGACCAGACATGACCAGACAAGACTAGATGAAGCAAGACAAGACCAGACAAGACCAGACAAGACCAGACAAGACCAGACAAGATCAGACAAGACGAGACAAGACGAGACACGACCAGACAAGACCAGACGTGACAAGAGTAGACAAGACCAGGCAAGACCAGATAAGACTAGAGGAACAGATAAGAGCAGACAAGAACAGACAAGACCAGACAAAACCAGAAAAGACGAGACACGACCACACATGACCAGACAAGACTAGATAAAGCAAGACAAGACCAGGCAAGACCAGATAATACAGGACAAGGCCAGACAAAACTAGACAAGACCAGACAAGACCAGACAAGACCAGACAAGACCAGACAAGACCAGGCAAGACCAGACAAGACTAGACAACACCAGACAAGACCAGACAAGACCAGACAAGACGATACAAGACCAGACACGACCAGACAAGACGAGACATGACAAGAGCAGATAAGACCAGACAAGACCAGACAAGACCAGACAAGACTAGAGAAGAACAGATAAGAGCAGACAAGAGCAGGCAAGACCAGACAAAACCAGAAAAGACCAGACAAGACGAGACACGACCAGACAAGACCAGACAAGACATGATAAGGCAAGACAAGACCAAGCAAGACCATATGGGACCAGACAAATCCAGGGAAGCTTAGACAATACCAGACAATAAAACTCAAGACAAGAAACGAACAGACTAGACCAGTTATGGCAATACAAGACCAGACAATACCAGATAAGGCCAGAGAAGTCAAGATATGTGCAAAAAAGACCATACAAGACCAGAAAATACGACGTAAGACTAGGTAAGACCAGAGAAAACCAGACAAGACTTGGCAAGTCTAGACAATAACATACAAGACCAGGCAAGATCAGGCAGGGCTGGACAAGACCAAACATGTCCAGACAAGTCCAGAGAAGACCAGATAAGACCATAAAATACAAGACAAGACCAGATGAGGTAAGGCAGGACCAGACCAAACCATACATAACCAGACAAGATGATACAGGACCAGTCAAGTTCAGACAGGACCAGACAAAACCAGAGTAGACCAGGCAAGACAAGAAAAGAGCGATCAAAACCTGGTAAAAGTTGGAAACGTTGAAAAGACTGGACAAGAAGAGATAAGGCTACTAATATCTGGACAAAAGTGGACAAAACTTCGGAAATAGGGGAGCTGACCCCGCAGTTATCGCGTAGGGAAAATGCTAATAGACCAACCCCACTGTATAGCAATCTCCAACTTCATCATTTGCATTATCACTCAGAGAGAGGCCGAAGAACGCGCTGCCCAAGCAGCCACCTAGCAAAATCTCAAGAGTAGAAGCAAAATCTAAACTCTCAAAAAACTAGGGCGGTAACAACTGTCCCGGCTGCCCACCCTGAAGGAATTGCGCAAGCGATACCGGGTGCTGGTCTCTACAGCCAACTGGAAGAAGGTGTTTAGTGAGTGAGAGCCTCAAACGCAGGCTGGTAGAGCTTCCCCCAAACCACAATAAAAAAAAATAAAAGACACGACCAGACATGACCAGACAAGACTAGATAAAGCAAGACAAGACCAGACAAGACCAGACAAGACCAGTCAAGACGAGACAAGACGAGACACGACCAGACAAGCCAGACTTGATAAGAGTAGACAAGACCAGACAAGACCAGATAAGACTAGAGAAGAACAGATAAAAGCAGACAAGAACAGACAAGACCAGACAAAACCAGAAAAGACATGATAAGGCAAGACAAGATCAGACAAGACCAGATAGGACCAGACAAAACCACTCAAGACAAGAAACGACCAGACAAGACCAGTTATGGCAAGACAGGACCAGACAAGACGATATAAAACAGACAGGACCAGACAAGGCTAGACAAGACTAGACAAGACCGGGCAAGACCAGACAAGACGGGACAAGACCAGACCCGACCAGACAGGACCGAACAAGACCAGACGAGGTAAGACAAGACCAGGCAAGACAAGACAAGACCAGACAGGACCACCCAAGAGCAAATAGAACTGGAAAACACCAGACAAGTTTAGGCAAGACCAGACAAGATCAGATAAGCCCACACCAGACTATACAAGACCAGACGGGACCAGACAAGACCAGACAAGACGTGACAAGAGCAGACAAGGCCAGACAAGACAAGACAAGACTAAACAAACCAGACAAGACCAGACAAGGCCAGACAAGACCAGACAAAACCAGACAAGACCAGTAAAGACCAGACAAAATCAGACAAGACCAGGCAAAAACAGAGAAGACCAGACAATACCAGACAAGACCACACAAGACCAGACAAGACAAGACAAGACAAGACCAGACAAGACCAGTCAAGACCAGAAAAGACCAGACAAGACCAGACAAGACCAGACAAAACCAGACAAGAACAGACAGGTGTTGACATAATTAGACAAGAACAAACAAGACCAGACTAGTCCAGACAAGACTAGACAAGACCAAACAGAACCAAACAGTATCAGACCAGACCAGACAAGACCAGACAAGTCCAGACAAGACCAGACAAGACCAGATAAGACCAGTCAAGTTCAGATAAAACCAGACAAGACCATACAAGACGAGACAAGAGCAGACAAGGCCATAAAAGACCAGACAAGATAAGATAAGACTAAACAAAACAGACAAGACCAGAAAAGACCAGACAAGACCAGACAAGGCCATACAAGATTAGACAAAACCAGACAAGACCAGACAAGACCAGACAAGACCATACAAGACCAGACAACACCAGACAAGACCAGTCAAGAATACACAAGACCAGACAAGACCAGAGAAGACAAGACAAGACCATAACAAGAACAGACAATACCAGAAAAGACCAGACAAGACCAGACAAGACCAGACAAGACCAGATAAGACCAGACAAGACCAGACAAGACCAGACAAGACCAGACAAGACCAGACAAGACCAGACAAGACCAGACAAGACCAGACAAGACCAGACAAGACCAGACAAGACCAGACAAGACCAGACAAGACCAGACAAGACCAGACAAGACCAGACAAGACCAGACAGGTGTAGACATAATTAGAAAAGACCAAACAAGACCAGACAAGACCAGACAAGTCCAGACAAAATTAGACAAAATTGGACAAGACAAGACTAAAGAATCCAGACAGGACCAGACATATCCAGACAAGACCAGACAAGAGCAGACAGGACCTGACAAGACTAGGCAAGACCAGACAAGACCAGATAAGACCAGACTATTATTAAATTCTCAAGTATTAGTTTTGTTTAGTTATATATGTTTCATTTCAATTAATTGTTGTTCGAACTTAATAATCATACAATAATTGTTGAAATTGGGTTGCATTGAATGCAGGTGCATGCACCTGTCAGGGCCAAGAGTGGAGTTCAACGCGGCACACAATATGACATCCGGATGTCCGGTTGTAATGCACGGCCAATTAATTACATATTCGTGTACATGCGCACACATACATTTATGCTTGTATCCAAAAGGGCCAGAGAGTATCAGGATGGTTAATCCTATTACTATTACTAAATTCATGATTGATTATCTCTGTACAATTAGCTCGAGGAACGAGTACAAAGGGACTTCTCTGAAACGTTGTCGCAAGCTTAACGCACAAACGCTTTTGTGGTTATCGTGGCACGACAACTTATAACGATGCTCATATATAGCATTGTTTTTATATCGTTATAAAGAATTGTTGAAATGTCAATATTTATATACTAGAGCCGTCAATAATTTTAAATAAATTAATAGAAATAACTTTGATTTAGAATTAACGTTTATCTTGTTCATGATAATGTTAATATACGGTAATGGCGATAATGATGATAAGGATGATAATGATAGCAATGATATTGATAAAAATGATAGTTATGTCAATGATGTAGAAAAAAATAATGCTGATTCATGATAATAATAACATATGATAGTGAGAATAGTTAATATATTTTGGACCAGTCTGGTATTGCTTCATTGTCCACTACAGTTTTGTCCACTTTTGTCCAGGTATGTGGAGCCTTATCTCTTCTTGTCCAGTCTTTTCAACGTTTCCAAGTTTTACCAGGTTTTGTTCGCTCTTTTCTGGTCTTGCCTGGTCTGCTCTGGTTTTGTCTGGTCCTACCTAAACTTGACTGGTCCTGTATCATCTTGTCTGGTTATGTATGGTTTTGTCTGGTCCTGCCTTACCTCATCTGGTCTGATCTTGTATTTTATGGTCTAATCTAGTCTTCTCTGGACTTGTCTGGATATGTCTGGTCTTGTCTAGCCTTGCCTAATCCTACCTGGTCTTGTATGGTATTGTCTAGTCTTGTCAAGTCTTGTCTGGTATTGTCTGGTCTTACCTAGTCTTACGTCGTATTTTCTGGTCTTGTGTGGTCTTGTCTGCACATATCTTGACGTCTCTGGCCTTATCTGGTCTTGTATAGTATTGTCCAATCTTGTCTGGTCCTGCCTGGTAATGTCGGCTATTGTTTGATCTTGTCTGGTATTATCTGGATTCGTCTGGCCTGGTCTGGTATTGTCTGGCTTTGTTTGGTATTGTCTGCTCTTGTTTAGTGTTCGCTGCTCTTGTATCGTATTGTTAGGTTTTATCCAGTCTTGTCTGATGCTGTCTGGTATTGGCTGGTCTTTGTCTAGTCTTGTCTGGTTTTGTTTGGCCTTGTCTACTCTTGTTTGGTCTTGTATAGTCTTGCTTGGACTTCTCCGCTATTGTCTGATGTTGTCTGGTCTTGTCTGATCTTGTCTGGTCTTGCCTTGTCTACTCTTGTTTGGTCTTATATAGTCTTGCTTGAACTTCTCCGCTATTGTCTGATGTTGTCTGGTGTTGTCTGGTCTTGTCTGGTCTTGTCTGGTTTGATATGGTTTTGTCTAGTCTTGTCTGGTCTTGTCTGGTCTTGTCTGGTCGTCTTGTCTGGTCTTGTCTGGTCTTGTCTGGTCTTGTCTGGTCTTGTCTGGTCTTGTATGGTCTTGTCTGGTCTTGTCTAGTCTTGTCTAGTCTTGGCTGGACTTGTCTGGTGATGTCTGGCCTTGTTTGCTCTTGTCTGTTTTTGTCTGGTCCTACCTAAACTTGACTGGTCCTGTATCATCTTGTCTGGTTATGTATGGTTTTGTCTGGTCCTGCCTTACCTCATCTGGTCTGGTCTTGTATTTTATGGTCTTATCAGGTCTTCTCTGGACTTGTCTGGATATGTCTGGTCTTGTCTAGCCTTGCCTGATCTTACCTGGTCTTGTATGGTATTGTCTAGTCTTGTCAAGTCTTGTCAAGTCTTGTCTGGTTTTGTCTGGTCTTACCTAGTCTTACGTCGTATTTTCTGGTCTTGTGTGGTCTTGTCTGCACATATCTTGACGTCTCTGGCCTTATCTGGTCTTGTCTAGTATTGTCCAATCTTGTCTGGTCCTGCCTGGTAATGTCGGCTATTGTTTGATCTTGTATGGTATTATCTGGATTCGTCTGGCCTGGTCTGGTATTGTCTGGCTTTGTTTGGTATTGTCTGCTCTTGTTTAGTGTTCGCTGCTCTTGTATCGTATTGTTAGGTTTTATCCAGTCTTGTCTGATGTTGTCTGGTCTTGGCTGGTCTTTGTCTAGTCTTGTCTGGTTTTGTTTGGCCTTGTCTACTCTTGTTTGGTCTTGTATAGTCTTGCTTGGACTTCTACGCTATTGTCTGATGTTGTCTGGTCTTGTCTGATCTTGTCCGGCCTTGCCTTGTCTACTCTTGTTTGGTCTTGTATAGTCTTGCTTGGACTTCTCCGCTATTGTCTGATGTTGGCTGGTCTTGTCTGATCTTGTCTGGTCTTGCCTCGTTTTGTCTGATCTTGCAAGTTCTTTCTGAATAGTCTTGTCTGGTATTGTCTGATTAATTTTCAATATAATTCCACAAAATAATCCACTTAAAAAATTCAATAGAATTCTTTAGGTCTTGTCTTGTCTGGTCTTGTCCGGTCTTGTCCTGTCTTGTCTGGTCTTGTCTGGTCTTGTCTGGTCTTGTGTGGTCTTGTCTGGTCTTGTCTGGTCTTGTCTGGTCTTGTCTGGTCTTGTCTGGTCTTGTCTGGTCTTGTCTGGTCTTGTCTTTTCTTCTCTGGTCTTGTCTGGTCTTGTCTGGTTTGATCTGGTTTTGTCTAGTCTTGTCTGGTCTTGTCTGGTCTTGTCTGGTCTTGTCTTGTCTGGTCTTGTCTGGTCTTGTCTGGTCTTGTCTGGTCTTGTCTGGTCTTGTCTGGTCTTGTCTGGTCTTGTCTGGTCTTGTCTGGTCTTGTCTGGTCTTGTCTGGTCTTGTCTGGTCTTGTCTAGTCTTGTCTAGTCTTGGCTGGACTTGTCTGGTGATGTCTGGCCTTGTTTGCTCTTGTCTGTTTTTGTCTGGTCCTTTCTGGTCTTGTCTGCATTTGTCCGGTCTGCTCTGTTTCTGTCTGTCGGGTCTTGGCGGGTTTTGATTGGTATTGTCTAGCCTTGTCTAGTTCTGTGTGAACAAAATACAAGACCAAACAAGACTAGATAAAATTAGAATATATAATACTAGATTATTCTGGATGTTTTATTTATTTTACCTGCGATTATTATTATTTCTGTCTGTTTACGTCTAATGTATTTGATATTACTGAAAATTGTGAAATTGTGTAAATTTTAGGTTCAAATGTGTGGTATCAGTTGAAATGGAAAACGGGGATCAAATTTCTAGCAATGAATTGTAAATGTTATGAACACAGAAACAATGATTTCTGATTAGTCTGTTGGCAGTTCTCATCGACATCCGTTGTAGAATTAGATACTGTGTGTATTTTAATTGGTACAAACCGAAGAAAATATTAATAGTTAACTAATACCATATTTATTTACTATTGCGTAAAATATTGGTTATTAATTTATATTTTAATTATTTATTTTTATATTACATAGGAGTATTAAGTTAAAAATTAATTATTAAGTTAAATTTTATAATAATAATAACATTTGGGAGAAATTAATATGTGAATCTTCAATAATAAAAGTAGATAAATTAATGAATTACTACGTTTCAATTCATGACTTATAACATAAATAATAATTAATTATATGTACATTAATATAATTATAAGTATAAAGATTAAATTGAGAGATTAAATTATACATCCATACAGATGAAGCCAAAAGGCAGAAATGCGTTTATGGATGTTCATTATTATTACTTTTTATCAGGTTTTAGTGTTTTTAGCAACCCACATGGTCTGTCATAGCACGAAAGTGTAGGAGGCCAGTTTGTACATATAATTATATTAATTTAAGTTATAAGTCATGATTTTTAAAAAATCCTTTGTTGCCTATTTTAGTTTGTTGAATTGTCTTTTTAAACTAAGTGTCCACTTAGTTTAAAATTGTCACTCTAGTGTAATTGTCACAACAAAACTAATCACTCTAGTGTGAAATATTACATCACCGATTCGATTTCTGTTTCTGGGTTTAGAAAAGGTTTGTTATAGTAATTCGATATAGTAAAGTATGTTAGAAAAAGTAAGTTGACCGGAACAAAAACCGAAACTAAAAAGAATTCCTAATTTATGTTTGATGTCCGTACTGAAGTCATTATACTAGACGTATGGCATGTAAAAAAGTCTGCAACTAAAAACACTCTTAGATTTATTATGCTGTGCAACATATAAATTGTATTAATTTTATAATAACTTCATTTCCATTAAACGCACGTAGCAATATCGCAGGTAAAACATATGTCGAGACGATTTATGATTAAACTTTGTTATTATTAGAGGTAAGATTAAGGGTGAGTAACGGTTGGCATGCCTGCTTTGTTGCGGTGCGCTTATTTTCTTGATGTCTTAAGAATTTTGATTATCACACAAAAACGGAAGATGATAACACCGCGAGACTTCATCTTTCAAAGTGTTAAAAAAATGGGGAATAAAAGCGAAATTTCTTTTTTCACTTTCTTCTTGAAGTCAGTGGGTAATTAAAACTCGCGACAAAAGAGCCCTTAACCCACCCACAACAAAAATAAAACAATCAACATGGATGTTATAATTGACACCGAAGTAATATTCTCTTAATTAATTAAGTAATTAAAAATTGCAGGTTTATTTTTGTGGAAGACTGAAAAAAAAACGGGACAAGATTTAGATTTGCTATCTTGCGTTTTATAAATGTTTTATCCCAAAGAAAAAAAGGGAAAGGTTTAGTTATTTTTCTCAATATAAAAATATTATGTTGGTCAAGAAAATAAAAGCTTCAAGTTGACTCCATCTATACACTTTTAAAAATAAAGTTGAAAGCTTTGTAACGTGAAAGCGTGTCTATGCCTTTCTGCAGCTTTGTTACTAACGATGCTCGGCAAGTCCAACTCAGATTTTAACGATTATTCCTTACAAGTTTTTTTCACTTGCACGGTTCCTAAAAACTATTTTGCATGTATTTTAGTTGGGTTAATTAAGGTTTTGCGGTTTAAGGGTTTCTATGTTGTATTAAAATATGAAATTAATTAACGAGTCGAAGCAAAAAACTGTAGGATAAATAAATTTCTTAAGCAGGTTTGGAACCCATTAGTTTCCGGTTTTAAGTTAAAATCTACATCTAAACCCATTTACCCGTAAAATGAAAGTGAGGGATTTTAGTAAATTATAACTCGGTCTACACATTTACATAATAATAAAGTGCTAGAGTAATGGAGGATTTTACTTGATTGAAATAATGCGCGTTGACCTTGTATAGGATATTTCCGAATTGATTGATTATAATATTACCTTTCATACAGGCAAAAAGTGATTAAGGTTACTAATTAATTTATCAATCACATCAACCCCTAATTATCGATATTTACAAATTAATCGTCGCGTATCAAATTTCTTAAAATGATATTGAATTACAAGCTATAAATTATTTACCCTTTCTGAATTCCATAATTATCAATATTCCCAAGGATAATTCTCAAATAATTATAATTACAATTTGCGAATCTGAAATATTATCATTGATATTGGACATGGGCTCAAAAAGTTTGGAACTAGATAAAATTATTTAAATTATGTAGAAATGCTGCTTGCATTATTTTACTACAATTCTGGATTAAACCCAAACAAAACTATACACTAATTCAGTTTTTGTATTTGCCTGCTTGTTGTGTGGTTGAATTACTAAATTTAATTATTCGTAATACGAAATTGTGTTTCAAACTTAAATGAAATGTATTCAAGCTAATAATTATTTAACAAAATTATCTTTATTGTAAAAGAATCTTCTGAAATGGATAAATGATTAAAAAGAAGATAGCTTAACGATGATAATAATGACGATGTTAGCGATCAGGCCGATGAGCCGCATCGGCCTGATCGGCCTGAGCATATAGGGTACTTCCCGTTGACCTAGAATCATGAAATTTGGCAAGAAGCGGTGTCTTACAGCACATGTAAAGGGAATTATATAATATAGGGTAATATATAATAACGGGAAAACCGTAAATATGTAGTTTAATTACAAGAAAAATGCGAATTTACTATTAGAAACTTATGAAAATACACTAATGTCTTGCGTGGTATTGTCAGGCACCAGAAGCATATGGGTTGCATACAGTTAGGTCCTCCTAAAGATACCTAACTTACAAGTTTGTACGGATCCCTCGGTGTGCGAGTCACAACTCGCACTTGGCCGGTTTTTTTTTTGTATATAAAGTATATTTGTGCCTGCTTTATAGAATAGAAAAATCGTCGGATAAAAGTGAGCATTATAATGATGTGTATAAATGGAGTCCTTGAATGTCAGTAAAGCAACAAGAAAAATGAAATCGTATTACCGCCGAAACCTGACCCTTCAATAGAATGCTCTTTCCATTCGGATTTGATCATATTCGTTCACATAAAAAGGAATATAGTAAATCAAGGGTTTGCGTCCTCCGACCGGTTGACGTGGAGCGTCGAAAATAATAATGATAATAATAATAATTTCAATCAATTGCTGTTATTTAATTTATGGACCCGCCGGTAAAAGGATTTAAGGGAAAGAGGAATAAGAAAGTTTTTTCGATATGTCATAGGTATAAATCTGTCGACAGAACTAAAAGCTTTCTTTGCTTGGGTCATCACTAACATTGATTTAAAACTAAAGAACGGATAGGATTTCTTTGGTGGAACTAAATAGATAAAAGGAAAAATATAAATCTATATTGAGCCTTTATTCTCAAAGATTCAAAAATTTTATTTTTCATAAAAGAGATTGGTTATTGCTTATCTAGTTCGCAGTTTTTTTTGGGTTTATTATTTTGTGTGCTCTGGAATCCCTTATCTGTGTTCTCTATATAAAATCGTCTTTTGAATTGGTGAATGTTGGATGTAGTTCAATTTGTGTGTTCGGTGGAGCGAAATAATTTTAATAGTTTTCTTATTCGAATTAATATAAAATGAGGGTTGGTTTGGTATCTAAGGATGTGTGAGTCTGATATATTAATACCGACTCATAGAACTCAGTCGACAGGGGGTATAAATCATCACCACCTGCGATTAACTCAGGAATATTGGGATGTCAGTGCCATGAATATTAATAATGTTCTATATATCGCGGGATATTTCTCTTCTCGGTTTTCTGTGCTTTAAGTTCTTTTTTTAGCAAATTGTACTGTATAAATCAATTTTTTTTTTAATTTAATTTTCCTAATCTGATTTTTTAAATCAAGGCTGTTTAATCCATTTTACTAACTGTCGCCGAATTATCCTTTTTGTGGATCTAGCATTTTTATTTTTTCGTTTCATTTTCGAAATAATATCTTCTATTGCATATACTTTTCCCGTTTGTTAATATGAATTTGTAGATGAGTGTTATAAAAATTTTCTACAACTCTGATATTACTGTTTTAACTTGAATAATATAACTATTTTAATTTTTAAAATAAATTTTTAAAATATTTTTTTACTTAATGCTTAACTCATTGAAATATATCAAATAGAAAAGTTGTTTGAAATATAATTCAATATTCTGAGTGATATTAGCCAGAAAGAAGTTGTTTCAATATGAGATTTGTTTATTGTCCTATAAGACTTAATATTATAGAGCTACGAACAGGTGTAATATATTTATATATTCAAGCTATATTTCGCTTTAGTAAGTTTATAAAATAAAATAATATGTTTTACATAAACAACAGAATGGTTAGCTACATTTAAATGTCTCGATCCTTTTTTCATTTTCCTATTGGTTAATGCTGAAAATCCGAATTCGCAAAAATAAAATGTAGAAAATGTTAATAATATCTTTAAAGTCGTTTTTGCTGGTAATTTCTTCAGCTATATAATTATTAGGTTTATATTTAAATGCAATTATTTCGACTATTTCATAACTTTTCTGAACTTTTTTCAAATACTCTAAATTATTTTCAAAAACGTTTACTTGTTTGAATTTTGCACCTTTTGCAAACTTTTGTCTTTTGGTGCCCGCAAAGAATGGTTGGTTATCAAATGACTTTGGAGCTTGACCGGAACCATAACACTATTTGATAATTTACATTGTAGATATAAATTCAAATTTTAAGAAATCGTAATTATTTTTCCGATGACGAATATAGCCGCATCGGCTCATCGGCCTGATCGCTAACATCGTCATTATTGTCACATTTTTGGAGGAGGAAACATCTTTACTCGTACTGGGCGTCGCAAAAAGAAGAAAACTATCGCTAAGTTTTCTTCTTTTTGCGACGCCCAGTACGAGTAAAGATGTTTCCTCCTCCAAAAAATATATTCGTCATCGGAAAAATAATTACGATTTCTTAAAATTTGAATTTATATCTACAATGTAAATTATCAAATAGTGTTATGGTTCCGGTCAAGCTCCAAAGTCATTTGATAACCAACCATTCTTTGCGGGCACCAAAAGACAAAAGTTTGCAAAAGGTGCAAAATTCAAACAAGTAAACGTTTTTGAAAATAATTTAGAGTATTTGAAAAAAGTTCAGAAAAGTTATGAAATAGTCGAAATAATTGCATTTAAATATAAACCTAATAATTATATAGCTGAAGAAATTACCAGCAAAAACGACTTTAAAGATATTATTAACATTTTCTACATTTTATTTTTGCGAATTCGGATTTTCAGCATTAACCAATAGGAAAATGAAAAAAGGATCGAGACATTTAAATGTAGCTAACCATTCTGTTGTTTATGTAAAACATATTATTTTATTTTATAAACTTACTAAAGCGAAATATAGCTTGAATATATAAATATATTACACCTGTTCGTAGCTCTATAATATTAAGTCTTATAGGACAATAAACAAATCTCATATTGAAACAACTTCTTTCTGGCTAATATCACTCAGAATATTGAATTATATTTCAAACAACTTTTCTATTTGATATATTTCAATGAGTTAAGCATTAAGTAAAAAAATATTTTAAAAATTTATTTTAAAAATTAAAATAGTTATATTATTCAAGTTAAAACAGTAATATCAGAGTTGTAGAAAATTTTTATAACACTCATCTACAAATTCATATTAACAAACGGGAAAAGTATATGCAATAGAAGATATTATTTCGAAAATGAAACGAAAAAATAAAAATGCTAGATCCACAAAAAGGATAATTCGGCGACAGTTAGTAAAATGGATTAAACAGCCTTGATTTAAAAAATCAGATTAGGAAAATTAAATTAAAAAAAAAATTGATTTATACAGTACAATTTGCTAAAAAAAGAACTTAAAGCACAGAAAACCGAGAAGAGAAATATCCCGCGATATATAGAACATTATTAATATTCATGGCACTGACATCCCAATATTCCTGAGTTAATCGCAGGTGGTGATGATTTATACCCCCTGTCGACTGAGTTCTATGAGTCGGTATTAATATATCAGACTCACACATCCTTAGATACCAAACCAACCCTCATTTTATATTAATTCGAATAAGAAAACTATTAAAATTATTTCGCTCCACCGAACACACAAATTGAACTACATCCAACATTCACCAATTCAAAAGACGATTTTATATAGAGAACACAGATAAGGGATTCCAGAGCACACAAAATAATAAACCCAAAAAAAACTGCGAACTAGATAAGCAATAACCAATCTCTTTTATGAAAAATAAAATTTTTGAATCTTTGAGAATAAAGGCTCAATATAGATTTATATTTTTCCTTTTATCTATTTAGTTCCACCAAAGAAATCCTATCCGTTCTTTAGTTTTAAATCAATGTTAGTGATGACCCAAGCAAAGAAAGCTTTTAGTTCTGTCGACAGATTTATACCTATGACATATCGAAAAAACTTTCTTATTCCTCTTTCCCTTAAATCCTTTTACCGGCGGGTCCATAAATTAAATAACAGCAATTGATTGAAATTATTATTATTATCATTATTATTTTCGACGCTCCACGTCAACCGGTCGGAGGACGCAAACCCTTGATTTACTATATTCCTTTTTATGTGAACGAATATGATCAAATCCGAATGGAAAGAGCATTCTATTGAAGGGTCAGGTTTCGGCGGTAATACGATTTCATTTTTCTTGTTGCTTTGCTGACATTCAAGGACTCCATTTATACACATCATTATAATGCTCACTTTTATCCGACGATTTTTCTATTCTATAAAGCAGGCACAAATATACTTTATATACAAAAAAAAAACCGGCCAAGTGCGAGTTGTGACTCGCACACCGAGGGATCCGTACAAACTTGTAAGTTAGGTATCTTTAGGAGGACCTAACTGTATGCAACCCATATGCTTCTGGTGCCTGACAATACCACGCAAGACATTAGTGTATTTTCATAAGTTTCTAATAGTAAATTCGCATTTTTCTTGTAATTAAACTACATATTTACGGTTTTCCCGTTATTATATATTACCCTATATTATATAATTCCCTTTACATGTGCTGTAAGACACCGCTTCTTGCCAAATTTCATGATTCTAGGTCAACGGGAAGTACCCTATAGGTTTTGATTCCCTTGTGAAATCGCAAAATATGCGACATAAAAGGTCATATCTTTTGATCGCGTTGACTTACAAGTTTGATTTTTTCACAGCTGAAAGAGCCCGCAGACCCGAGTATTTGATACAAATTTTAAGTTGTTACCTCTACTCGTTCCTGCGAAAAATGGTCTTGACAGACAGACAGACGGACAGACAGACAGACGAACAAAGTGTCCCATAATCCTATAAGGGTTCCGTTTTCGGTACGGAACCCTAAAAAAGAGTGGCAGACAAAGCTAGGTAGGCAATAATAACAGGGCTAGGAGCTACTAAGTAAGACCAGTGATTTTCAACCACGGTTCCAGGGCACTCTTATCCGCAAACAAAAATTATTTTGCATGTACTTTTATACGGCACTTTATTGGAACCGGCACGCGACGAGAAAAGGAATATAATGAGTTATGCCGCATGCGTCATTACAGCGCGTCGTCGCAATTATTGTTATACCTACTAAATTATTCTGCCGCCCCGAATCAAATTTACAAGACGACCTTTGCTAATACCACGCAGGATATTGAATCATACAACAGATATTTGTATGTTATTTACTAGCCCCCAGTCCACTTTCGTGGCACTAACATGCAAATATCTGTTTGTTTTGTTGTCTTGTTTTTGTTGTCTTAAAAATACTTAATATTATTATAGAGCTACGGAAAGGTATTTTGATATTGAATATATCGATATATTCAGGCCATATTTCGCCTTTAATAAGGCTATATGATTATCTATAATGTAGTTTGCTTTCGCCAATAGTAAATTATCATTTAAATCAATAACAGGCTTTCAGGCAATCAAGTTCATGTCTCTCAGCCGAATGTCAAAAATATAAACCTAACCTTGTAATCCAAGATACAATCTATAATGTAGTAGTATGGTTTCACCAATAATAAACAAAACTGATTAATTTGATTTGATTTGAAATTTGATTCAAAGATTAAAATAAGACTCCAGCCTAGAAACATTAGATTATACAGAACCTCGAAAATGGCAAGATTTGACGTCGGGCGACTCAAGAATAGTCAAGAAATAAGTCAGAGACTGAACAACACAGACCCAAACAACTGGAACCAATTGAAGGAGACTCTTGTCAAGGCGGCCAATGAACTCGCCCCTCTCGCTAGAAGAAGCAAGCATCCGTGGTGGACTGAAGACTGGGACAATGCAATAGCGCAAATACATATAGTCTGGGTGAAGTGGAATTCTAAAAATACCAAGGAAAATTGGCATAAATTTTTGGAACAAAGAAAGGTTACAGCCAAGATAATTCGAGGAACCAAAAGAACATTCACACAAAACCAACTAACCCAAATCGAAGAGAGCTTTGCCTAGAATAATTCCAGAGCTTTCTTTGGAGCCTTTAAGCAGGCACTTCAGAGACTCACAAGGGAAACTGGCTTATAACGACAAGGACAACTGCCACCTTTTGGCTCCGTACTTTAAAAATCTACTCAACTGTGACCCTCCCAGCGAAGACTTCGACTATAAACAAACCACATCAAACTCGGACTCGCTTCCCCCTTCATTGGGAGAAGTTAGCCAGATCATTCAACTACTTAAGAATAATAAGGCAGCTGGAGAGCAGTCTATCGTTGCTAAACTGTGGAAAGGTGCTGGCAACAATGTCGTGCGCAAGCTAACCGAGATCATCCAGGACATCTGGGAAACAGAGAAATTACCACTCGATTGGAAATCTGCTCTGATCCATCCGCCTCACAAAAAGGGAGATTTTACTGATCTAAACAACTACCGTGGAATTTATCTCCTCCCGGTAACATACAAGATTGTGTCGAAGGCGTTACAAACAAGGGCAGAAAATCAGTTGGATAGTCAACTGGGAGAATACCAGGGGGGCTTCAGGAACCGATCCTCTGTTGAACAGATCCTCAATCTTAAAACTGTACTTGCATACTCCAAGATGAGAAACCGCAAGGTGGTCGTCACCTTAGTTGATTTTAGGAAGGCCTACGATTCCATTGACAGAGAAACGCTTAACAAAGTACTATAGGAACTAGCACTAGACAACAAAATCCTCAGACTCATCCTAGAAACATTGACCAACACCCATTCCAAGGTTAAATTTAGAGGCGAGATTTCAGAAAGCTTCGAAATAAGAACTGTAGTGAGACAAGGAGATGGACTTTCCCCACTTCTCTTCAACTGTGTCCCTGAAAAGGTTATGAGAGAATGGCGCAAGGAACTGAACAATGTGGGTGCTCAGAGTGGTATCTACCTGGGACGTAAGAACGATGGACTGGTTGTAGATTGCCTGGCATTTGCAGATGACATGGCACTGTTTGCTGATTCTCTTCAGATGGCAACAATGCAGGTAAACGGCCTCAGAAAAGAGGCTGCCAAAGTGGGTCTTCGCGTTAGTCTCGCTGTAGAAAACAAAATTCTTCACCAATATCAGAGAAGTAAACAGAGATATGTTACTAGAACAGGGAAACATCAAGAGGACTAGGAACACCTACAATAAGAAGTGCCTGTCACGCAACCTGAAACTTAAGCACTACATATCAGTCTTACGACCAGAAGCCTTTCTTCTTTCCTTGAACCAAAGGGGTCTAATAGAGAAATTAGAAAGCAGAGAGAGGAGAATCCTCAGGAAGATCATAGGCCCGGTAAAGGAAGATGGGGAATTCCGAAGGCGGCATAACTCTGAGCTCTAAGAACATATTGAGATGCTTTCTGACTGTGCAAGAAAAAGAAGGGTAGCTTTCTATGGCCACGTTGCAAGATTGCCTCCAAACCGACTAACCAACCGTCTGTTCACCTTCTGGCAAAACAAGAAGTACTTCGTACCGCTTAGTTGACAGAGACCGAGAAGGATATTAAAGAACTGGAAATAACAGATCTCAAAAACAGACAGTCTGTGAGACGCACCCTGAAGGAAGTCCGTGGATTTCAGGAAAAACCTCGAAGGAAAGGTACCCCCTGGAAAGAAGAGAGAAAGGAGTTACACCGGCAGAAGATGCGACAATACTGGGGAAAGGGCAAAGCCCAACAGTTGAACCAACCAAAGAAGAAGAAGAAAATCAGAATCCAAAGAAGTAAAAAGAAGATTGATAATGATAAAGTATGGATTATGTAACTCTGTGTAAGCAATGTATCTAAGTAACAAAACAACAATATCCAATCGTTTAGTTTTCAGCGGTCTTTTCATAGCAGTCCTGCGACGCCGACGCGGCGACGCTTATTGTCAAAATTGTATTAGGTACTTTTAATGAAGCTAAAAGGGCAAGAGAAATTATATTTTTTTACTTTTTATAGGTTTTTTGTCAGGGGTTACTTAAAATTTTTAATTTTATTTTAGTATATCTGTAAGCCTCTAATGCTATTTTCTTCCTAGTTTCCTAGTTTATTTCATTTGTTCTTCTGTCAAGTCACAATATTTTTTTATTTGTTTTTCCATGCTACAGAAATTTGAAATATTGTAAATCGTTTATTTTCCCGGTAAAATTTGAATAACACTATCTTAAATCGTGCGTGGTACGTGTGGTACGATTTAGGAAAAAGACGTCCTGCCTAATAATTGAAGCTAACTTTAAAACATTATCATCTTGTTTTATAAACTAAATAGAAATAATTAATATGACATAGCTAATTTTCAAAAATACAGTCGAACTTCCCTAAGTCGAATTACCATAGTTCACAAAAAAAAATTGGAGTTATAGAAAATTCGAGTTAGAGAAATACATAACTACAAAATGAATCAAATATTTATAAACAAAAATGAAAAATGCATTATTAATATATTGTTAAATAATTATAATTAATTAAAAATAATTATAAAAATTATATTATTTTTTGAAAAAGGCTGTTATTTTTAATTGTTTTCCATTAATATATTCTCTATCTACAAAGTTCTCCAAAGTAGATAATGCGCGGTACACATCGTCTAGAACAGTGTATCGCAAAGTGGTACGCGTACCCCAAGGCAGTGCCGGCACGTGCGCCTGTTCGGATAGGCGATCGCCTTACGGCGCCATATTTTTAGGGCGGCATATTTTTTGTAGCAATAAAAAACATTTCCCCGACATACATTATAAGAGAATTATGTCAAATGGCGAAAAATAGAAATAAATGGTTAGTTTTCAGTCAATAAACCAATTGTATACCGTTTTTCTTAATAATGCAGACCAAATGGCTAGAAGTTGGTCGATGTTTGGTTATTCTAATTTGAAGAATATTTCAAGTAGTTTTAAATGCTATCAAAAGCTATTATAGCAACAATTCAATTATGCGCAGAGTTTCAAAAAATCCCAATTGTACTCATTATTTCAGCAGAGAAATTCAAAATAACTATAAATTTTATGGGAGAAAAAGCATTATTTCCAAAATTCTAGAGGCTAAATATTACAGCATTATTTTGGATCGCACTCCAGAATAAACGAAATTGTCTATTAGTTAGGTTATTTCATTAGTCAGCATAGCGAGATTGCTGACACCTAGCCAGCAATCAAATAACAGAAACATTCTGACATGAAATTGTAAACAATGAGACGATTCAAATTTAAATTCGAGTGATGATCTAGTGTAGTGCGTTAAGTTAATAGACAAGACTAGACAGACCATTGTTTCAATTTCTAGTGCAAACCTCGCCTCATTTGAATATGATTTAGGATTAGTCGAGATTCACGCTCGTCGCTGGAAAACTAAATGAGCTGGACTTACTTAACTAAATGGTTGGATTTTTGGCTAAAAGTGCTGTTAACTTAATTAGTAAATACTAATTAAGTCTCAGAAAAGTCTCAGAAATGTGAAAATAATTCGGAAACTAAGCGAAACTTTTAAAAAATGTTTCAAATAAATCTTGCAGAGAATTAAATTTACTATAAGATATATTATTATCAAATAATTATCAACAATATCGATGCTAGTTATCTAGTGACATTTATCTATCTGTCTTAATAACAATGCGAGTCAAGTTTTTCGTTTGTAACTAGAACACTAGTTAAGGTAGATTAATTGCAATTTTGCAATGCAATTTTTTAATAGAATTACTACAATTTCCAAATATTTCAAATTGTTCGTACATTTATCGCAAATTTAATTCCAATCTGAGACTTTCCAAAACTGTCTTAAGAACAATGCGAGTCTAGTTTTTTGTCTGTAACTAGAAAACTAGTAAAACTAAAATTGCAATGTTTGGTGAAAAATTAGCTAACTGAATTCGCTATTAGCTACAATTTTCGAAAGTTTCAAATTTTTCGCAAATTTATCACAATTTTGATTGCAATCTGAGACTTTGCAAAACAGTCTTAATAACAATGCGAGTCTAGTTTTTCGTCTGTAACTAGAAAACTAGTTAAACTAAAATTGCAATGTCTGTTAAAACTGTAGCTTACTGAATTCGCTATTAGTTATTATTTTCAAAAGTTTCAAATTTTAAGCAAATTTATGAGAATTTTGATTGCAATCTAAAACTTTCCAAAACTGTCTTAATGACAATGCGAGTCTAGTATAGCTTTTCGTCTGTAACTGGAAAACTAGTCATGCGAAAATTGCAATTTTTTGCGAAAATGTAGCTTAGTGAATTCGCTATTAGCTCCAATTTTCAAAAGATTCAAATTTTTCGCAAATTCATCACAATCTAGAATGCAATTGGAGACTTTAAAAAAATGTCTTAATTACAATGCGAGTCTAGTTTTCCGTCTGTAACTAGAAAACTAATTAAACTAACATTGCAATATTTGGTGAAAATGTAGCTAACTGAATTCGCTATTAGCAACAATTTTCGAAAGTTTCAAATTTTCGCAAATTTATCACAATTTTGAATACAATCTGGAACTTTGAAAAACTGTCTTAATAACAATGCGAGGCTAGTTTTTTTCCTGTAACTAAAAAACTAGTTAAACTAAAATTGCAATGTTTGTTAAAAATGTAGCTTACTGAATTCGCTATTACCTATTATTTTCAAACGTTTTAAGCAAATTTATCACAATTTTTAATGCAATCTGAAACTTTCCAAAACCGTCTTAATGACAATGCGAGTCTAGTATAGTTTTTCGTCTGTAACTGGAAAACTAGTCAAGCGAAAATTGCAATTTTTGGCGAAAATGTAGCTTAGTGAATTCGCTATTATCTCTAATTTTCAAAAGATTCAATTTTTTTGCAAATTCATCACAATTTTGAATGCAATTGGAGACTTTCAAAAAATGTCTTAATTACAATGCGAGTCTAGTTTCTCGTCTGTAACTAGAAAACTAATTAAATAAAAATTGCAATATTTGGTGAAAATGTAGCTAACTGAATTCGATATTAGCTACAAATTTCGAAAGTTTAAATTTTTTTGCAAATTTATCACAATTTTGAATACAATCTGGAACTTTGAAAAACTGTCTTAATAACAATACGAGTCCAGTTTTTTGTCTGTAACCAGAAAACTAGTTAAGCTAAAATTGCAATTTGTGGCGAAAATGTAGCTTAGTGAATTCGCTATTATCTCTAATTTTCAAATGTTTAAAATTTTTCGCAAATTTATCACAATTTTCATTGCAATCTGAAACTTTCCAAAACTGTCTTAATAACAATGCGAGCCTAGTTTTTCGTCTGTAACTAGAAAACTAAATAAACTAAAATTGCAATGTTTGGTGAAAATGTAGCTAACTGAATTCGCTATTATCTCCAATTTTCAAAAGTTTCAAATTTTTCAAGTGTCTATACCTATATTGTTTTTTGTAAATATTGTCATTAGAATTACATTTGTTTTTTACTTTTTAAGTAAAATTTAAAAGGGGCGGCGAAAGTTGTGTTCGCCCTAGGCGGCATATTTTGACGCGGTGGGGCACAAAATGATGTTCCAAAATTTTTTGTGTGTGCCAAAGTGGATATAAGAAGGAAAATAACAATATTTAAATTACCTCAAAAATAGTGCATCAAACATTACCTTTTACAAAGTGTTTGAATCCTATGAAACTTATCTTATAAAGTCATGTTTAATTCCTTGGATACGGATCAATAAAATAGTGTTTATTCGCTTGTGAAATTAAAATTGTATTTCACTAGTGAAATAAAAGTATCCATAGCAACGCATCCAAATAACTAACTTATGGGCTCCGTAAACATGACACTAAATGTTAACTTCACTGATGTATTTTTTGATCTCTAATCAAAAAACTTATTATAGTTACATTTTCTTGTATGAATCTATCTAAAATCAGTGTGTACTAGAAAAAACCTTTCTCTAATAAGTGATCCAGGCATCGGCACATTTTTATCTCGCGCAATTTTAAACCAATCAAAAGCAGCTTTGCCAATATCTTCGTAGATACACCTTTTCAAACGTCTGTATCATTATTTGCACCATTTTCGGCTTTGTTCAGAAGTTATTCGCGGTTTCTTATAATTGAAGAAAGAGTAGGTACTTGGAGAAATCCCAAAGTCTTCAGCAATCACTTCTTTCATTTTTAATACCTTTGTTTCACTGATCAACCTCACTATAATGACATCGTCTTGAGTTTTCTTCTCTGACATTCATATTTGCAATTGTATCGGCAGAGGTAAGAAGAAAGAATGAGTTTAAACTCTAAAATTTCATTAATATATAATTGGAGTTATAGAGATTATTTTATATGTAAAATTTTACCATTGTACACACTTTTACTACGAGTTATGGAAAAATTCGGGTTAAGTACGACCAGGAGGCATCAAAATGCATTAAATTTTAAATAAAAGAGCTGATACGAATTAGGTGACCAGTACCCATTTGGCAACACTCGCTGACTCGCTATTTTTTTAATTTATATTGAAAATTATTATCATAAATTTTTTTACAAAGTGTATAAGTAAAAGTCTTTTAAACTTATTTATTGTTAGTGTACCGTTAAATTTTGAAATTATTGAAAGTGTACCGAAAAAAAAAAAAGATTGGGAATCACTGAGATAGACAGATCTAAATAAAACTGTTTCAGTTCTAAGATTCGATTATATTTTAGTTGAAAATATTAGGGTAGGATAAAAATATATTTAGGGGAGTGAATTAAGTTTGCTTATGACTAAATTTGTTTTTGTATAAATATGGATAAATACAAAGGGAATTATTATGTAAGAGATAACGGTGGTAATAAAAAGTGATAAAATGTATGTCTATAAAACATTAAGGGGGTTAAATAATGTATGCAACAGACATAATTAATTGTTCGTGGATTATGTGAATCGAAGCGGAGGAAATGAAAATTAAACAAAGCGTCGATATCTGGGTCATCAATTGCACCATTTAAACCCTTATGTATACAGCAAGAGGCGAAAAAAGAGAAATATATCGAATATTGGGACGGAAGCGGGATGGAGATGAGAGGGTTGGGAAGCATTGCAGCGTTTGATTTATGTCGTTCGTATATTTGACTATTCGAAATGAATGCGGAAGTTATCGTTTTGAATGCATAGTTTCATTTAGGAGAGAGAGAAAAGTGGGTCTTATATTGGGGTGGTGGGGTTGTGATTCCATTGAAATTGCACAAATTTACTGCATCATTACCTAAATAGGTATTCAGCCGTGGGTTTCGGGAATGGCCATGACGGCAATATTGCTGATAATGTCCAAGCTCTCTAGTTCTCTAGCAATATATATATGTATATATATATATATATATATATATATTAAAATTCAGTGTTTGCAATTAATTATACAGAAGCGGACAAAAAACATCGATATAGACACAAATCACACGTTCATGTAGATACAGCACGTATTGGAAAAATCCCGGCCGCGTGAAAATTTACGACCGATCATATATTTATTCAGTATTTTCAATTTCTTTCTTCTATCTGCGTTGAATATCAGCGAATATATATCAGCACAAAAGCAATATATAATGTACAACTAAGAAACGGTGCAAGCAGCTGCGAGACATCAATCATTATATCATTCAGCGCTGCCGCAGAGTCCTAGCGCCAAGAACTGAATAATTACTAAACTCATCCCGCCGTGCATATTCACACCACTATCTATAATCCATCATATTCTCCATATATTCCTCTATATAAACAAACCTCTTCCAGCACAGACTCCCCAAAGATCTTCAATACAAACTCATGTTTTATGACAGTCTAAGGGTAAATCTATTCCAAGAACGCCTGATTGATTTACTATACGAACTATAAGGTTGGAAACTAATTTTTCTAGTATTTTGTGTGTGCTCTAGAATCTGGATAGAATTTCTCAGAAAATCTCAAAATTTTTGTTAAAACAGAAAAACGAACATCCATCATTAACTACATACCTCTGCGAATCGGCATTTTCAACTTTATTGTTAATTAAAACAATCATAATTTATATGCCTATCAATACAATCATTACAAAATCTTTGGGTGCAATTTCTAATATAACACCGGTTCTAGAATTGCAATAATAATCGTTATAAAAGTCAAGTAAAGTTGTCAAAAGTCTGACAGAGTCGACTGTCAGTCTTCAAGGCGTGTGGACGTGCGTGTTATCGTGGTATAAAAATACACTTAAATCAAAACTCTTTCAATGTTAAACATTCCGTAGTTACTTAAACTGTTAAACAATGCCTCAACTTAGGTCTCAAATTACTACGGAGGTACCTTGAACAGGGTAAGAAGGATGCGGAAATATTATCGTATCTAACTAGTTCTGAGTTTAAAAACGTGTTAGTTGGCATTATTAAACAAGAAGTTGAATCACTTACCGTTCTGTTTGAAGTAAAACTTACACAACTTAACAATAAAATCCAACTGTTAACGGAACAGAATTAAAAACTGCTGCATCTCATACCGCCACTCGTCAATAATGAATCGACAGAATGTTCACAAAATTCAGTTACTATCACGGACACGGATACTGGGAACAACTCAGGTACGAAATCTGACAACCGAAAAACTAAACGGAATGCTGATAAGACGGCCGAATTAGTGAAAAAATAGTGTGATAGAATCCCACATAGATAAAAATGAAGAAATATGGGATGTGCAAAAAAATAAAAACAAAAGATATAGGTTTAAGGAAAAAAAGGAATTTAAATTGTGTAGAGAAAGAAATAGAAAATTCCACGCCAACCAGAGGTACAAAATTTCGCAAAGTTATTTCTTCTGCTCACCAGCAAATAGTTGTTAGGAAACATACACCGAAAGAGGCACTGGCAATCTTTGTAGAAGGCGACGTCAGTCGAAGACAGTGAAACAAGAGCATCTACCGTTGTTATTCTCTTATAAAAAAGGCCAAAAACCAATGTTACCCCAATGAGTAATCGATTCGAGTGACTGAAACCTGCTCTGAGGTTGAACACACTGCATTGCGTCTATATAAATACGTAGCAGAGGTTATACAAACTTGATCACAGGATGAGAAGCAAAGAATGGTTTTAATTTAAAAATGGGACTGTGATGGAGCGCAGCAGTCGCAATATAAACAAAAATTTGAAAATAATACTGACAGTGACGCAAACATTTTTTAAAGCTCATATGTGCAAGATTAGTCATAATGATTGATGTATTCAGTAGATAAAAAAAATCATATGGCAAAACACATACAGAAAAGTATGCAATGCTGCAACTGATACTGCATCCACTATGAGATGTTATATTTGCGGACAGACTTCCAAAGATTTTAATAAATTAATTGTAGCAGAGGAAGTCAATGAGGAAACACTTAAGTTTGAACTCTCGATTCTTCATGCTACAATTCGTTTCTTCGAGTCGCTATTACATTTGGCTTATAAATTATCCCTGAAAGAGAGGCAAGCGCGAACAGCCGAAGAAGAAAAGATTGTTAAAAAAAACAAAAACAAAAATTTAAACGATCTTTAAAGAAGAAATGGGTCTGCTCGCAGACATTCCCAAGCCAGGATTTGGGAACACCAATGACGGCAATACGTCCAGAAGATTTTTTGCTAACCCGGAATATTCTTTTAGAATCACAGGCATAAATGTTGGAGCTTTTGCACATGAAACTGCAAAAATGTATAAAAATTTGTATGGTTGGCATCCTATGTCGCCAAAATGTATGGTGCCAAAATCATATCTACTGCAATCCTGCCTATCGACCAATTATCGAAAGAGGCAGCTGAAGCCCGCAAGAAGCACATACGGTATTACCGACTTAATTTTGCCAGAAAATTTTCACGAGTCGATTGTAACACGGATATTAAACATACTGTTACTAACTTCAGACCCGTATTTAAGTTGTAGTAGACCAAAGCAGCACAAAAAAGTAAGCCGTTTCCAATGAAGGCAATCAATTTAATGGTCGCGAGCACACCACATTTAACTCCAAATGAAAATGATGAAAGCGACGAAAATATAGAAGATGAAGAACATGAAGACGAACAGTTAGATTTATAGTTAATCACATGTTTTAATCGCAAATATGAGAAGTTTTTTTTTAATAAATATCTAATATCAATGAACTTTGTCTTTTATTCGATGAAATTGCAAAAATGCAAAAAATAATTTTGACCGGTTTTATTATACGAATACTCCTCTGTGCACCGTGCGGTTGTTACACGTCGTTCATGACTATAATGGAAAAAACACTAGACAGTATTATTAATAAATATAAATAATAAACAACAAAATACAACATTGAAAATCTAATGCGGTCATATGGATTAATTGGACAAATAAAAGAATATACAAGAACTACAATCAAATCACAAAGTATTATAGATAACATCTTCGCACGGTCAAACTGCCTATCAGACATTACAGTAAAGGATACAATATGCTCAGATCACAAGCTAATACTCGTTGGAAACGCAAATAATCAAAATAAAGGTTTCAGTCAAGAAGTCAAGCTCAGAAGAAATTTTTGTACAAAGAGCAAGGAACCTTTCTTTGTTTCTTTTCTGGTTTCCTTGTTTCTTTTCCCTGTTCAAAAAACCAAATGAGTCTCAGTGAAGATTCGTGGGAAAGCTGTTACGCCACAGAAGACTGCAATGAGAAAGCCTCAGAATTTATTAAAATTTTACAGTTTCATTTCTTTGAATGTTTTTCTCTGAAAAAGATAACACCCTCCCCAAGAACCTGGGTAACAGGCGAAGTAAAAACTTCCAGAAGAAAATTTAAAGATTTGTTTGTTCTACAGAAAAAATTTCCTATATTATTAGCTGTCTCCACCCCCCCCCCCCCCCCGGATTTTGTATAGCAGGTGCTAAGTAACTACTGTTGTCGCTGAAAGTTATGTTAGTGCCACGTTAGACTTACTTTACAATTACAATATATTATGGTGGCTTGAGTTGGCATGAGATTTGTCAAACAACGCACTGTGGGAAAGGTGTGGCTCAGGAATTAACAAGCACAGTCAAGGGTCTACAGATTCAAGTACATATTCGAGAAACTTCGAGTCAGGTTCGCCAAGCCACAGGCCGTGAGAGCCTTTAGTACGAGTGAGACTGTGAGACTGCATTAATTGAATTTATTTGACATGTTCTTGATTTGAAAGAGCCAAACATAGGCCACGAAAAATGTTCATTCAATGTCCATATCAAAGTATTATTAAAAATCTCGTTATGTATTATATTTAAGGTTTATATTTTTATTTTATTGCCCACAATTCCACTTATGTATTTTTAGCATAACACGTTGACGCACAATAATTTGTATGAGTTTATGACCCACCGGTGGCTCACGCCGGCGTCAACCTTCTAAATTATATTAATAGTTGTATCTTTTGCATTGTATTTTTTGTAAATACGTATTATCCCGCCCTCTGATTACCTAATTTTCCGGCTATTTGCTGACAATTTTCCCTCCATCAATTTTTTCGATCCCACCATCAAATATTGTAAGGCTCATGCCTCAAGATATTTAGCGCACATTCGCATAATTTTATTTAATAAACTGTATGCTGTTGTGCTGAGTCAACTGTTTTTGGTGCAACTAATCGCGAATCCAAACAATCTGGTTGATATTGTATTGTATATTTTGTAAAATAATAATAATAAAGAGTGTTACGTTGAATAAAAATGGACATTCGGATTTTTTTTTGTGAGTATTTTTTATTATTAATTTAAATATTTTTAAAAGCAAACAATGCTGTTTGTACCTATAATTGAAACATGATTTTTAGGCTTGTTTCTTTATTTTTTGCAGCCGCGAAACCAAAAAAGAGGAAAATAACGAGTAAAGAGGATGATTCAAGTGGCAGTAAATCTAGTAAGGTTGATCCAGCGCCAGTTACACAATCTTATTCTGATCATCCAAAAGAAAATAGAAATAAAAACGTATGTAACTCACTTAACCCACTAGAAGAAGGATCGTAATTGGCATCCGTAAATTCTGATAATATTATTGACGAGTTAACTTCTGTATCTCATGCATCTGAATCTGCATCTGTTCTGGAAGATGGAGATAATTGTCATGAAAATGATATCGGGCGGTGCGTTGGACGATCTTTTGTAATGACTACTGAAAAAAGAATGGAAATGTTAAAGCGATGCTGGGTACCTCCAGAAAATTATGATTTTGCTGGTGATGCTACACATTTGAAACGAAAATTTAATCACAATTGGTTAGATATGTACAAACCTTGGCTTGCTTACTCAAAGAGATTTAAAGGTGCGTTTTGTTTGTTTTGCGTTTTATTTCCTCCGAAACTTGTACGTGGTGTACAGGGATCTCTAATTGTCCGACCATTCACTAAGTATAAAGATATACACAGCTATTGTAAAGCACATGTAGTTAGTCAATGGCACAGAGAGTCATGCGTTTCTGCCAATTTTTTTGGCAACGCAAAAACAAATATGCAGGTTGCTTTGCAAACAGGCTATGCAAAAACTATTGCAGAAAATAGGAATGCATTAACACCTATAGTTAAAACAATTATTTTTTGTGGAACACATGATTTGCCATTGAGAGGAAAAGAAAAAGATGACGGCGTTTTTCAAGATTTGCTTAAACTAAAAATTGATTCCGGCGATGAAATTTTGAGAAAACACTTTGAGAAAAATGTAATAAAAATGCTCAATATACGTCTCCAAAAATACAAAATGAGATTTTAAACATATGTGGAGTCCTAATCAGAGAAAAGTTGGTCGGTAATGTCAAAGCTGCAAGTGCCTACAGCATTTTGGCTGATGAGTCATCTGATATATCAGGAAAGGAGCAATTTTCAATAGGTCTTAGATATTACGATCAAAGGGAAAAAAATGTTAAGGAAGAATTTATGGGTTTTGTCGAGTTAGAAAAAATGGATGCCCAAACGATAGCTGCTGCAATTAATGGATTCATCAATGCATTAAACATTAATGTTAACAAATGCACGGGACAGGGTTTCGACGAATGTGCTACAAGGGCGGAAAAAGTTGGCGGTGTTCAAAAAATATTAAGAGGAACATATGAAAAGAGTTTGTATTTTCACTGTGCCTGCCACAAATTAAACCTCGTAGTAAACGACTTAAATAATGTTCCTGAGATCCGCAACTGCATTGGAACTGTAAAAAATACGATACATTTTTTCAGGGAATCAGTTTTGCGTCAAAAATATGCACCAAAAATACCATTGCTGTGTGAAACAAGGTGGTCTTATAAATACAAAAGTATTTCGATGTTTATTAAACATTTTGTCGAAATTGTGGAAGGCTTGGAAAAACTTTCTCGGGAAGGGAATTCTGTGACAAGACAAATAGATTTCCAGTAGTTATCCGCAGTTGGGCAAACAACATTCATACTGGCTCTATGTATTATAGACAAGTATAATTCCCTGCTGCAACCGGTCGCAAACACATTGCAGTCAAAAACCTTGGACGTAATTAAATGTGCAGAGCACATCCAAACTTCTGCCGAAGAAGGTAGTGAAGAATTATTAGAATCAGCTAATGAAATTGCTAAGGCTCTAAACATAGAGCTGCGTCTTCCAAGGACAGCAAGTCGTCAACAATATAGGGCAAATCACCCTAGTCGAGTATTTTCGTCGCTCGCTATACGTGCCCTATTTGGAATCGTTATCATCCTCATTAGAGTCGAGATTCGGCAAAGACCAATCACCAGCATTTGCTCCTTCATTGTTACACTCTGCTCAGTTAACAAAAATTACAGCTCCAAAACTTAAAAAATGTATGGAGGAAGTATCAAAATTTTATGGATTAGAAGGGATCACATCAGAAGCCGAGCTCTGGCGCACGTATTGGATAAACAAACAGGAGGACTTTCAAACTTTGGAGATTGGAGAATTAATTCGGCCCTAGAAATTTTATTGGCAATACCTTATTCTACGGCTACAATTGAAAGTTCATTTAGTACACTCAGACGCGTAAAAACATGGCTGAGATCAACTATGATCGAAGATAGATTAAATGGGCTTTGTATGCTCAGTGTACATAGAAAACTTGTGAATAGTATGGGCGATTCTTTCACGGAAGACGTCATAAAGCGTTTTGCTGAAAACCCTAGAAAATTACTTTTAAAATAGATTTAAAACCTGTATTTAGCTTTAAAACAATTTAAATTAAATATATGCATACCAACTTGAATTTATGTTTAATTTTTTTCTACCTATAAAGCAGGATCTTCTGCGGGTGTTTTCCTTACGCACTACATAGATACACCTTTTGTGTAATGTGTAGGGTAAAACATGTGCGGGGGACCCGCTTATGAAATTTCGGGTTTGCACCCCCCACCCCTTCCCCCCCAATAGATATTTTGGGTCGTGGTCTTGGAAATGTAGGGTCCGCTTTTAGCAATGATGTTTGCCTGCAGGCTCCAACTTTTGCTATATTCTCCGCCATTTCGTTACCCACCAGTCCCGTGTGGCTAGGCATCCAAGCGAGTGTGACCTTGTTTTGCTTTGCCACGGCTTTTAGGTCCTGTATACAGGACAAGTAACTGTCTTAGATTTGATTTCATGACACGCTAGAGCATTAATCGCAGCCTGACTGTCCGTGAAAATGCGGATGTTTCTACTTTTGTAGTCTATTCTCAAATTTTCAGGGGCACAGACCATGATAGCGTGTATTTCGGCTTGGAATACTGTGGCATGTGTCCCCAGGGGTACAGATAGGCCGCACCCCAGGGACAGTGCATAGATTCCTGCGCCAGTACCACTGTCCTTCTTGGAGCCGTCTGTATACCAATCCAGTCCTTCATGGCAAGTATTTATTTGGTTGCCTTCTGTCCATCGTAGATGTGTTTTGAAGGGTAGATCGAATGACAGCCTTTTCTGCATCGAATGCCCTTTTATATTGGGGTACGATTCTGATATGACATTCGTTATCATGGTGTGTCCTGACCTCGCCAGAGATTCCCATGTGCCATTGCATATGCATATGAAAGCTTCCATCCTTGCCTCGCCCATGATAAAGATATCCAGGGGAGGAAGGCCTAGGATCACCTCCAGAGCCGCAGTTGGGGCGGTTTTCATCGCTCCTGTAATTGCTAAACAGGCCAGTCTTTGAACATAGAAGAGTTCTCTGATGGCCAGTTTTTGCTTCATTTTGGTCCACCATACTGTGGAGCCATATGTCTGAATGGGTCTAACTACCATAGTGTTTAGCCAGTATACCATGCTTGGTTTCAGTCCCCATGATTTTCCAAGTGTTCTTTTGGTCATTATCAGTACCATTTTACACTAGTTGGTAGCTTTCTTTAGGTGTTGATTCCAAGTCAGTTTGGTATCCAGGATTACACCTAGATACTTGAGTTCATCACTCACCTTTCGATGCTCGTTATAGAAAATTGGGGGCTTTAGCCCATCCGTTTTTCTCATTCTAGTGAATGGTACTTGAGTAGATTTTTGAGGATTGACGCGAAGGTCGACCCCCCTGCATCAACTCTCTATCTCGTTCAGTGCTTCTTGCATAAGCACTGCTATTATAGAAGGAAATTTGCCCCTGATGAGGATGATGTATGATAAAATTTGTTACACAATCTTTTAATGACATGCGTGTGATACATTAAATAAACTTTTTATCTCTTCCAGATTGTATGATTGAAACAATCAAAGATAATGGAGGAAATTTTTGCAAAAAACTTTTAAATAAAAATTTAAAATTTTTTGATAATTTTTTTTAAAGAAACATCCAGTAATATGGCACAGTAAAAAAAAACCGGCCAAGTGCGAGTTGTGACTCGCGAACCGAGGGTTCCGTACAAACTTGTAAGTAAGGTAACTTCTTTTTTGTGGAGGACGTAGCAAGCACATTTAGTTAACTTGACAAGTGGCCCTTCTGAAATCACGACCATTTTAGTACCGCTGCAAGCATAACCTTAAGATGTCGCTGACGTACGATGGAATTCTACCCTACATTTTATTACCATACATCCCCCATTCACTATGAGTGTTTAGGGGTTCTGGAACTTCCCTATTTGTTTGTACTGCTCAATTTTTGCTGTATACCTATATACCCTGTATAAAGGTATACAGGGTACTTTTTTAGGGTTCCGTACCGAAAACGGAACCCTTATAGGATCACTTTGTAGTCCGTCTGTCTGTCTGTCTGTCTGTCTGTCTGTCTATCTGTCTGTCTGTCTGTCTGTCCGTCTGTCTGTCTGTCAAGACCTTTTTCTCAGGAACGCGTAGAGGTAACAAGTTGAAATTTTCAAAAAATACTCGGGTCTACGGTCTCTTTCGGCTGCGAAAAAATCAAACTTGTAAGTCAACGCGATCAAAAGATATGACCGTTTATGTCGCATATTTTGCGATTTCACAAGGGAATCAAAACCTATAGGGTACTTCCCGTTGACCTAGAATCATGAAATCTGAAAACCGTAAATATGTAGTTTAATTACAAGAAAAATGCGAATTTACTATTAGAAACTTATGACAATACACTAATGTTGTCGTAGTGGTATTGTCAGGCTCCAGAAGCATATGGGTTGCATACAGTTAGGTCCTAAGGTTAAAAAGTATGTGTTGGCACCAAGCTGTTTATACTGAAATTTCTTTGTTTATATTCGTTATGCATTTCATCACGTACGCTCTATATCAGGAATGTTATGGAGATCCGTAACCGTAACCGAAACTATCGGATATCCGAAATAAAAATATATCCGTAACCGAATCCGATATAAAAGTTTCGAATAATTTCGGATAATTTTTACTGATATGTCGAAATAATTCCTATAAATATATTTCAATATCTAATAGAAAATATATAATAGACAAAAAGGAATAATGTTGTTTTTGTTTATTATAATTATGATTTTGCATTTTTACGTAGATAAATATTAATATCTTATATGACATATAATTGTAGTACCTACTTATATTGTTGTACTTAGTTGTATGACATATGATTGTAGGTAGTACAAATAATAACATAGAAATAAAATCATTTTTTTTACAAATTAGCATTCTACTTTTACCATTCCTTAGAAATCTGATATCCGTAACCGAAACTATCCGAAACTAACGGATTATCCGAAAAAAATTCTTATCCATAACCGTATCCGAAACCGGTATAACATTATTCCTATATCCGTATCCGCATCCAGATCCGACATTTCATATCCATAACATCTCTGCTCTATATACATAATATATACAGGGTATATATTATGTCTAAATTTTGCTTGTTTATAACCGACATGCGACATACTCAAGTCCCGTAACATCCTGTATATATTATATTTCGTCTAATTTTTTTTTATAATCTACATAATATGTTGATAATCTAAATAATAATATTATACTATAATCTACATAATCTACATAACATGTTGTAGATAATATGATTTAAGTATATTATACTTAAATCACGTTCGCCCTATATTTTTTTGGTAGTCAATTGCCCAAAAAGCAGTCAATTCAACAACTGAATGTTAAGAGTATCGAATTAGATCTAGAAATAGTTAATATATTAGTTTATATTAGATCTAGAAATAGTTAGATCTTAATATAAGTTAGTGTATAAGTCTAATACTAAAATAAAGTTTTCTTTTTATAAGTTTAAAAGTATTCGCGTTATTAAAAAAAATACCCTGTATACCTTTATACAGAGTATATAGGTATACAAGCAAAATTGAGCAGTAAAAACAAATAGTGAAGTTCCAGAACCCCTAAACACTCATAGTGAATGGAGGATGTATGGTAATAAAATAGAGGGTAGAATTCCATCGTACGACAACGACATGTTGAGGTTATGCTTGCAGCGGTACTAAGATGGTCGTGATTTTATGAGAGCCACTTGTCAAGTTAATTGAATGTGCTTGTAACGTCCTTCACAAAAAAATATACCTTACTTACAAGTTTGTACGGAACCCTCGGTGCGCGAGTCACAACTCGCACTTGGCCAGTTTTTTAGGGTTCCGTACCGAAAACGGAACCCTTATAGGATCACTTTGTTGTCCGTCTGTCTGTCTGTCTGTCTGTCTGTCTGTCTGTCTGTCCGTCTGTCTGTCTGTCAAGACCATTTTCTCAGGAACGCGTAGAGGTAACAAGTTGAAATTTGTACCAAATACTCGGGTCTGCGGTCTCTTTCAGCTGTGAAAAAAACAAACTTGTAAGTCAACGCGATCAAAAGATATGACCGTTTATGTCGCATATTTTGCGATTTCACAAGGGAATCAAAACCTATAGGGTACTTCCCGTTGACCTAGAATCATGAAATTTGGCAAGAAGCAGTGTCTTACAGCACATGTAAAGGGAAAAATCTGAAAACCGTAAATATGTAGTTTAATTACAAGAAAAATGCGAATTTACTTCGCAGTCCGTTTATGTTCCATACGATGTTATGATTCTTCTCTCTCCTCTTTCCTCCCACCGCAGCCGACACTTTTATGGTATTTGCTAGCAACACGATAATAAATGTAAATTCGAAATTTACGGCCGATTGTTTATTTGCATTTGGGTAAATATTTTCAGTGCTATGATGAGGGTTCTTCTAAAACTCAGTATTAGTGTGTCTTGGTGTGTCTATTAGTTTGTCAACGAATAAAAGAACCAATAACTTAGATTTGGCATTTGATGCTCTGAAAACTATAAAACCAAGCTCAGTAGCTAGTGAACGAGTATTCTCAATTTCAGGCAATATTGTGTCCAAAATAAGAACAAGACTTTGCGACCGTTCAGTGGATATTTTCTGTTTTTTAAAATCCTATTTTCTTAGGAGAAATTAAATTTAGTGAAATAAATATAAATACCATTTGAATTTTTGTTTAAGCTTTCGTTATTTTCTGTAAGTAATGTGCAATCCTTATTTTTTTTATATTATGGCTTTGATATTGATTTAGTTCTTTGTTATTTTATATAAATTATATAAAATATTTTTCCCTATTCTATTTTTTTTTGACAAAAATTCGAAAACCGGCTAAAACCGTTTTTTCGGAAAATCAAAATTCGAAAATCGAAATTTCAAAAAGTCGGTTTTTGTATAAACCCTAATTATGATAAAACTTTATTTTACTTATATATCACACTTATTATTATTTGTGGTAAAAACATACCGAATTTTTAAAATCAGTGTTTTTAAGAATGTATTCAATTTGTGATAAGAGTTACTCTTCCCGATATTTTATTCATAACGGTAAAAACTTTTCATTATATATTTGTGTAAAAAGTATGTGTCGGCACTAAGCTGTTTATTCTAAATTTTCTTTGTTTATATTCGTTATGCATTTCATCACGTACGCTTTATATACATAATATATACAGGGTATATATTATGTCTAAATTTTGCTTGTTTATAACCGACATGCGACATACTCAAGTCCCGTAACATCCTGTATATATTATATTTCGTCTAATTTTTCTTTATAATCTACATAATATGTTGATAATCTACATAATAATACTATACTATACAAGTTTGTACGGAACCCTCGGTGCGCGAGTCACAACTCGCACTTGGCCGGTTTTTTTTTTTAAATAATGCGAATATTTTTAGACTTATAAAAAGAAAACTTTATTTTAGTATTACACTTATTCACTAACTTATACTAAGATCTAACTATTTCTAGCTGTAATATAAACTAATATATTAACTATTTCTAGATCTATTTCGATACTCTTAACATTCAGTTGTTCAATTGACTGCTTTGGGGCAATTTACTACCAAAAAATATAGGGCGTACGTGATTTAAGTATATGTAGATTATAAAGAAAAATTAGATGAAATATAATATATACAGGATGTTACGGGACTTGAGAATGTCGCATGTCGGTTATAAACAAGCAAAATTTAGACACAATATATACCCTGTGTATATTATGTATATAGAGCGTACGTGATGAAATGCATAACGAATATAAACAAAGAAAATTCAGAATAAACAGTTTGGTGCCAACACATACTTCTTAACCTTCGGATCTTACCGATTAGGACCTAACTGTGTGCAACCCATTTGCTTCTGGAGCCTGACAATACCACTACGACAACATTAGTGTATTTTCATAAGTTTCTAATAGTAAATTCGCATTTTTCTTGTAATTAAACTACATATTAACAGTTTTCAGATTTTTCCCTTTCCATGTGCTGTAAGACACCGCTTCTTGCCAAATTTCATGATTCTAGATCAACGGGAAGTACCCTATAGGTTTTATATGCGACATAAACGGTCATATCTTTTGATCGCGTCGACTTACAAGTTTGATTTTTTCACAGCCGAAAGAGACCGCAGACCCGAGTAATTGATGAAAATTTTAACTTGTTATCTCTACGCGTTCCTGAGAAAAATGGTCTTGACAGAGAGACAGACAGACAGACAGACAGACGGACAACAATGTGATCCTATAAGGGTTCCGTTTTCGGTACGAAACCCTAAAAAGAAAAAAACTATCAAGTATGCATCGTTGCATGAGATATTTCTGGCGAAATCTCACCAATAGCTTGTCGAATGTTTCATTTTGAGTCTTTCAGGGTTTCAGGTCTGTTCTGATATAAATGTCCGAGCATATTATTGAAGATATATTAGAAATTTTTAGTTTTTTAAGTGTTTTTTCGGTTATAACAGTGTACTATCTGATTGTTTGAATAAAACAAAAGGTTTTTGTTGTTAAAAGTTTATTGAAAGTAATGAAAATGAACAATTTTAATTTGATATGCTTTTGTTGAAATAAAAGAAATTTTAAGGACAGCATGGCTTTCGTTTTTGTGGTGTCATCTATCTGTTGTAAATTGTTTGTGTATTGTTGTCACTGTTAGTGATTTGCAATGAGCATAACTCATGTTGCTGCGGTACGAATTGAGGAAGACGGCCGCAGTCAGCGCGAAACTGCGAGAACGTTGATGTAAGAAGAGAACGAGTGTGCAACGAGTATGGCGGCGGTGCGAAGAGACTGGTCTGATCACTGGAACACCTGGTTCAGGCCGAGGCAAGATTACAACAGCTAGAGATGGCCGCTTTCTCGTTTCTAGTGCTTTGACAAACCAAACGGTCACGGCAGTTTCCTTCAAAATCATCTGCAAGAAGTGAGAAATGTAAACATAAGCGAGTGGGCAGTTATGGGGCGAATTCATAATGCTGGATTATTTTTTCGAACTAGAGCTACTGGACCGTCGCTTTCCCGTGCACACCGGATTGCGAGGTTGAATTTTGCACGAGAACATTTCGCTTGGACAAATATCGTTTATTGGTAATCGAAGTTAAGCGATGGCATTCCTTAAAAATGCTTGTAGCTTCTCCACATAACGTTCACTATTGAAAACTACCGAGTCTTCTATTTCATCATCAAACAAATACAATCCCAATACACCGTCTTAGCATATTTCACACCATGCAGTTACTTTTTCAGAACGTAGCTCCTCTTTGAATATAACTTGAGTGTTTTCGGCAGATCTGTAACGTAAATTTTGATTGTTCCTTTCTCCATGCAAATGAAAATGTACTTCGTTACATATGATTATTTTGTTGACAAAATTATCCTATTATTAAGTATAGCAGGTCACTTTACATTTTTGACCCTTTCTTCTTCTTTCTTCGTTTTGCCCATTCAAAGAGCACGTTTGAACTTGTTAGTTGGTTTGATGATTTTCGCCTTCTTATCTTCCAAAAATTTCTTCTTGAATGTACTGTGTTGTATCTTGCGATCTGTCGTCCACTTCTTACTAATTCTCTTTTTAGGTTTCTCCAGAAATTTATATTTGGCTACCTTTGTCCTAAATAAACCATCGATGGTTTGCTATGATGTAGTCTGTGATATTCATTTCTTAGAGGCCCGCCTTTGTCACGCTTTGTGATTAAAATAAGAATTGATAGACTCCGAATTGAAAAATTCACTTTGATTTTATCACTAATTGTGCAAAAATATGATATAACTTGTGAAATAATATTTAAGTTCATATTTATCATAACTAGGGCCCGGATTTATATGTAAATACATATTTTTGATTCAAATTATTTTCGGTCTTTATTTTGTTTTCTGCACAAATTATGATATTTGGAAATAAAGACTACATTTTCTCGTTTCAAATGTCATAATTGGTGTGAAAAACAAAATAAGACCGAAAATAATTTGAATCAAAAATATGTATTTACATATAAATCCGGGCCTTAATCATAACTATAAAAGAATGGATTACCACGAAATTACGGTCGCAAATATCCTCTTCACAAAATTAATAAAGTGTGTTTGTAGTTTATTTTTACACAATTGGTTGTTTGATTTATTATTTTTTTCATTTAGTTACCATGTTATTCAACTGTAGAAAAATTATGTATTAGTTTTCTGTGTGAAATCTAAAATTGAAAATGTTGGATTAAAAAGGAGATCAAACGAGATTTAGATATTTATGTAGTGGATTCGATTTGAACTCGTTAGGCGTGCATTAAACAAATTAGGCTACAATGTTACATTCATTTGTATAATTGCTGAAATATTCAAAATAATTATTCTGCGGTAATGGCATATTTCATGATTAAAATTATTTTCGTTTTAAAAATATGCAAATGTGTAATATTATTTGTTTAAAATTAAAACGCGTCAATGCGACAAATCATTTCAATTAACATTTATGTTAAAAAATCAACGTGTTATACAAACAAAATTTATTACAATTCATAAACATAACTCACATGCAAATTGTTTTGTTCTTATTAAAAGAATTTATCAAGACAAAGCCATTTCAACTTCAACGTTAGCGATTCAGCAAAAATAAGAAATTAATCGGATAGAAATATTTTATCTTAAGTTGATGTGATTTGAGATTAAATTAAAAGTAATTACACTTACTTAAATTTGATTAATTTTTAATAATAATATCAATAATTACACTATTACTTATAACTCAGATTAAAGTTATAAACTTTAAAAGTTTAAAACTTTTAAAGTAATAAAAGTACTCTTAAAGTAAACTTAATCTACTAAGAAATTAAGATTTTATAAAATCTCTTATAACGAAATAGTTGTCTTATTGCATTTGGATTTATTATACGTCTTACAGGACAATAATTGACTTATTACTTTTAGATTTATGTTGGAATTAGTAAAACGATATAGAAATGGAATATCAAGTTGAAATTTTGATAAATACAATAGGGTAAGGTAGCCTATTATGGGGAGGTTTCGTAATTTGGGGAGGTTATGTATGAGACTCTACAGTACTGTTATCTGTTGGACAATGAATGAAAAATTTAGATAAAATGTCTGTGGACGCCATGTTGGAAGGATTCCAGTCAAACAGTAGTAGTGCCTTAGAACCTATAGTAGTAGTATAGTATAAGTTCTATGAGTTGTGCTGACACAATGTTTTAAATGTGTTTTAAAGTATTTTTAAATTTTTCGTGATTTCTATTTGTGGATTATTTTATATTAAAAGGTAAGATATTTTTCCTACTTTAATTATTACTTTGTGTTCTATGTATAAATACAAAACTACTCAGCACATATTGCTTCATAATTATTCACAAAATTAACCAAAAAATATTTTGTTTTGCCTGCACTCAAGATTGCCTAATTTGGGAAACCTCACCAAATTTGGTGACCACAATTTTATTTTTGAAGTGAAAACTTCAATAGCCGCGCTAAATGACATTTGGGTAGGGGGTAAACTGATACATTTGTGTCACCGTCATCAATAACTGCGTTCTATAGAAAAATTTTCTATTACACAAAGATGTGTTTAAAAGAACACATCTATACGTATATGTTTGAAGTTGGCTCTGAACGTCAAACTTAATAGTAAAAGTTTTTGGCAGTGTTGACAGAACGTAGCGTTTTTAAGGAAATATCAACCCGTAGAATTAGTGTACAGTACAAGAGTAAGTACTTTTACCGGATGTCATAGTAGATGTACTAGTGCCGGATTATTGGAAACTTTATGGCAGTGTTGACAGAACGCAGCGCCTCTAAGGAAATATCAACCCCTATAATCAATGTGCGGTATAAGAGTAAGTACTTTTGACGGATTTACTAGTAGATATACTAGTGCCGAACTATTAGAATGTTCAGATTAGAGATGCCACTAATAGTGATTTTGCCGAATACCGAATATCCGACCACGCTTTTGGCCGAAGCGCCGAATATTCGGAATCCCAATATACAGCGCGGCTTTTGCGTAAACTTTCAAAAAATAGGAGCATATCCATTATTTACCTAGCGCTTGTAATTTGTTATTTCGTGTTTTATTGCACGGTTTTTATTTCAGACCTAGTATTTCCTAGATATAAACTTGATATAAATAAGTCGTATTTTATATTTAGTAGACATACATTATATTTACCTATTAATTATATTTAGAATTCAGAAGTTATTCCAGAAAAATAGAAGTTTAAACTACAAATGTTCGGTAATTTCATTTATCGGGTTCCGTGATGGTTAACTCCAATCTGGTTTGTTGGTTCACATACTGGTACTAATATTGCAAAAGAACTGAATGGTATTGCAAAAGATGGAATATTTCTCATAGCAAGATATATTTACTTGTCCACGGCAGTGGAGCCAATATGATGATAGGTATACGAGCCGCAGAATATGATTCTGCCAGGTATTTTATTCATTCACTACAACGACCTATAGAGGAATTTGAGCAGATTTGGCATTTTAAGTATTTAGGGTTTGCATTTGGGAGTGGGTGCGGTAATAAAGAGCATATAGAGTAAATGTGGCGGGAAAAAAGTTCTTGAAGGTATGGGGAAAAGAGTTTAGCACAAATTACCGGGCGAATGAGATAACATGGAAGGCTTGTTGGCGCAGTATATTGATGTATGTAGCTGAAGTATGGGGGGTGAGGAAGAAAAATGCGTGGAAAAAGTGCAACTACAATTCTTTAAAAAGGCCCCTGAAATTAGAATTATGGAAAAATCGCTAAAATCTTAAACGGAAATAAAAAAGATGCTAGCACACGTTGGAATTCTACATATTTAATGGAGAGATTAATAGAACAAAAGCGAGCTGTTTCTTCAGACATAACTGATCATTTCATTAATTTTTTTTAACATTACATCAGATTAACGTATCAATGTCCTCAAATTATATGAAGAGATAACAAAAATAACTAGCTCAGGTATTTCTTGTATCTCCGAAGTGATTCCACACGTTGCAACATTGCTGAAATACCTGGGAAAAGAATAGACAGCAAATAGAACACCAAATTTGCTAAGCATCAGATTCTCACTATCATCACTACAAGCCGAGCTAGAAACACTGTACAACTTTGATGAACAGGACAAATACCTGGTTGACACTTTTCTTGACCCCGTGGGATTAGTTCAAAACAAAAAATTCTTTTAGAAGCTCTGAAAATGAATTGTGATGAGTCTTGTAGTACCGATAATGATTCTTTTCCACTTTCTAAGAAGATACATACCAATGAAAATGACAAAAACATTGACGTACGACATACACGACAGTTTCTGGAAGTCGCTACAGAAAATATGGAGAAAGATGAGAATGTGGTAAAGGAAAGTGCTTTTATAAATGAGATTGATTTATCTAAAAACGGCTCGTTTAGATAGGACAGCAGACCTTTACAAGTGGTGGTCAGTAAACGTAGAGCAGTATCAAAAACTGACAGAATTCGTAGAAATGTATCTAACACCCAGTAGCAGTGTATACTGTGAGAGGCTATTTTCAGGAGCGGGTACATTGTTAATGAGGAAAAACGCAATCTGTTGCTATCAACAAATGCTGAAAAAATGGTTTTCATTCATCACAATTTACCTCGGTAAATTTTGTGTATTAATAATTTGTAATAATTTGTTGGTAAAATATAATCATTTGAACTTAAAACAAACGGAACAGAGCCTGAATATATAAATAGATTCAGCCTTTCCGGAGCTCTATAACAATTATTGAGTCTTTCTAGTACTACCAAAACAAATCTCACAAGAAATTTTTAAGTTATTTTATAGCTTTAAGTTCACTTTCGTGGCACTCAACCCGGAAAGGCTGAATATATTTTTATATTCAGGCTGTGTTCCGTTTGTTTTAAGTTTGTATGATTTTCTATAACGTACGATGGTTTCACCAATTCTGTAATCATTTGAATAATATGTGTGATTGTTTCTTCATTTTTGGTATTCGGTATTACCGAATATTAGAAAAGTGGCCGAATAGGACGAATACCGAATAGATACCGAATATTCGTGGCATCTCTAGTTCAGATTACTGGATTGTATCGAAGAATTCATGGTAAAACTCGAATCAGACCCATCAAAGTTTTAGACAACCAAATGTACTCGTGTGCTCTCCAAAGGAAGGAAACTCCAAATAAAATTAATAGTCAGCTATAGAGATAGGAATTAGAAAAAAAACTCTTGCAATAGTTAATTCAGATATTTATAAACATCGAACAATCACAGCTGAGCAGGAGGAAAAAATTAAACGTCGTATAGACATACATCAACATCATAGACCCATCAACAAGAAATGTGCCATATATCCTATCAATTCATTTTGCTGACCTATCAACACAGAATCAACCAAACATTCCGGATTCAAATTCATATTATGATGATGACATTAACAGTCATTCTCCTTTCAGAATTGAGTTATGTTCCAGAAGTACATAAAACAATACTAACAAACTATGTACCAAATTTGATTAATTAACATACTGATAAATCCTCAAAACCAGTTTTAAAGCCGTTTTTTTCAAAAGTTTTCACTTCAGTCGGCAGTGCCTGACTGCCTATATATATTTTTTTAACTTAGTTTTTATTCTGTAAATAGTCTTTTTGTTTCTATTTTAGATGGCTCCACGGAAACAGTGGGAACCAGATAAGATGAAAAGTGCTGTTGAGGCTGTGAGAAAGCGATTAATGGGTAGCTACAAAGCCAGTAGAGTATTTGGAGTCCCTCAGAAAACATTAGAACGCTACAGTGCTAGTGACAAGGATGAAGTGGGTGTTATTAATACAAAGATGGGCAGAAAGCCTGCTCTTTTTCTTATCTTAGAAAATGATCTAGCGGAACACTGTCTTTTGCTTGAAAAAAAATATTTTGGTTTGTCCGTACAGGATGTAAGTGTAAGGTTAGCTTTTCAACTGGCAAGATAAAATAATGTCAAGACCACATTCTCAACTTTCGCACAAGCTGCTGGCAAAAAATGGCTGATAGGATTTTTAAAAAGGCACCCTGCATTATCAATTCACAGGCCTGAAGGCCTATCAAAAGCCAGAGCTACAGGAATCAATCCCACAGTTGTAAATGGTTTCTTTGATATTTTTGAACCAGCTATGGGAAAAATTAAGGTCAATCCGAATCGTTTAGATAATTGTGACGAGACTTGAATTACGATAGTGCAACATAAAAGAACAAAAATTGTTGCTATGAAAGGTAAAAGGCAAGTTGCAGCTCTTCAGGAGATGGAAAGAGGAAAGTTAATAACTTTGGTAACATGCATGAATCTAGCTGGACATTTTATTCCTCCCAGTATCATCTTCCCTAGGAAAAACATGAAGAACACTTTAATAAGACCCCGTCTTATTAGTCCTCGATGGACATTATTCACATACAAGGAACTTAGATGTCATAAATTTGGCACGTAATCACGCAGTTGAGATCATCACGATACCACCGCATACAAGCCAAAAACTTCAACCACTTGATGTGTCGTTTATGGGACCTTTAAAAACTGCTTACTGCAAAGAGGTGGAATGCCACATCCGGACTGGTCAGCCTCTTACTCATGACTATGTTGGTGAAGTTTTTGGCAGAGCGTATTTGCGAGTTGCTACTGCAGAAATTGCTGAAAGTGGCTTCCGTAAAACCGGCCTATATCCATGTAGAAGAACTATTTTCCAACCATCAGATTTCCCACTCCATGAAGAACCATTTTCAGCTCAAGAAGTATCGGCTGAAATGGAATCTTCTGTTTCACTTTGTGAACCCTCTACATCGGGAACTCAATCAACAAATGAGGCTGCTCAATCCTCCGTATTGTCTACAAATTCTCCCCAAATACGCGTGAAATGTTTACATTTGAGTCCCGTACCACAAATTTCACTGAAAGTAGGGGAGCGAGCACAAAAATGCTTCATCCTAACCAATTCTCCGTACAAAAATAAACTCGTAGAATCGGTGAAACAAAAAGTGGAAACCCAGAAGAAAAAAAAAGATGCACAAAAAAAAAAAAAGGATCTGAATCAGAAAACTATAACATGTAACGAAGGTAAGAACACATCAAAAGTTACAGGAAGTGTTAAAAGAAAGATCAATGGTAAAATGATAGATTCCAAGAAAACTGGACTGTATAAAAAGAAGAAACCTTCTTCAGTATCAGAATCAGATGATAATGTGCTAGCTGTTCCTTTCCAAGACAGAAGATGAAGTACTGGTTACAGACCCAGTTTTATTGCAATGTTTTTTTTACCGAGGACACATGTAGAGAGGCCTGGCTTACGTGCCTCTTATGTGAAAAATGGGTGCATGCCCTTTGTGCAGGTCTGTGAGTTTTGTAATCATTTCTAATGTGAACTAATCAATTTTATCTTTATAATAAATTTAATATTTTATTAGAACTATTTATCGATCATTAATTATTAATTTTTAATCTGAGTTATCCTAAAATGGGTCTAGTATGATAAACTGTTCCCAATATGGGGAGTTACTCCCCATATTAGGAACTACTTTTCATACATGCTGAAAATTAATAATTTTTATAAAATGATTAATACCACCTTCTAGGAATATGATTTTTCAGAATAATATTTTTTAGTTACAGCCAGACATAATTGTGGAGCATAAAAAAGAAAAACGTACTCGAACATGCTCCCAGAAGTTGTGTTACGACGTTTTTTAAAAAGCCTCTCTATAACAGGCTATCTTACCCTAATAAATTGTTAATTAACTGTCACTTGAACTAGCAAAATAATATTATTTACTCTCAAGGTTAGACTGGAATTATTTCATCTGACGCAAATATTACCGACTTATGTTCTACTCTCTTTTTGTTTTGCTTTTTGGTTCAAGAATAGCAAACTTTGCATAAAGATTAAAATTCAGCTGCGGTCGTTGAACACCCAGGGCAGGAAATATAATCTAATAGTGCGACGTTGTTGATAAATAAATTAACTTAGCACTCACTTTTTTGTGTATATCCCAGAGTTATCAAGATTATGAAAATGACGAAAGTTTTAATAAATAAATAATGTCTTGTAATTTAATTAGTGTTTCCGTATTACATTGTCGGCTGATCTCGGTGTGTAATGATCTATTGGGGAAAAACGGCAATTAGAAGAAGTCTGCGGTAATAAAGATGAATATTTGCACGCGCGTTTCTTGGGCTTCCTCAGCCTGGAGCCGTTTTCTCAGCAAGAAGAGCTGGTGAAATGAGGCGTGATGTGACAGATGGCGCTAACTTCACTAACGAAACTTTCCCTGTCGCGTGCGTTTTTTACACAGCCGTCTTTGAGAATATTATTCATTAAGATTCCTCCACTTTGTGTATTAATTAAATATGCATCTAAATGACAATTAAATTGATTATTTTTTATAGTAGGAAACGTCTGCAGAGTTTTTTTGCTGCTTTCTCGACGTAGTTTGCTTCAGCCTTGATTAATTTGTTTGAGAAAGTTACAATGAACGGATTTCTACAGTTTGAAACATCTAAAACAATTGTAGTTAATTAAGTATCTCAGAAAATAAAACTATAATACATTTACATAAAAACCAACAAAAATAAATGTTATATTATTTAAATATTATATAAATATTTCTGTAATTTACATCGATTCATTCATATAGAACTTGTATTCATTGCATGTTACATGTTATTTCATTATATGGACTCCAAGCAATTACTAAAATTCTGAAATCATTCATCTTTTGTAACATACAATTTTAGATTTTACATATTTCCCTCATTTCGTTGGAGTGTTGTTTAGAAATTTTCAAATTTATTTAACTGCTTATGTTCTACTCTGGTCTAGACTCTATTAATTATAAAAAAAGCACAAACTTGCTAAAACAGGAACTAGAAGCTACAAAACTAGATGAAATAACGTTTATTTATGTATTCCTAATTGCCCCGTCTACTATACAATATAAATTAAAGGAAATAAAGACTTTTTAAGTATATTATTTAAATATTGATTTAAAAGATGCGATGAAATGGTTTGCAGCGAAAATTCAGTGTGAACATTTTTGTGAACGGGGTGAATGTTAATTCGATACATTGCGAACGTTAACGACATTATGCCTGAACATTAATTCATCAGAGGGAGTAAAATGTGATTACCATAAAAAGTAATTCGATCTACGGTATATTTCAGTCCGATGCGCTCTTGCCGATGATTAGTAGGCGATTCCTGTCGAAAGGGCGCCACTGTCTACAATAAAGGGGGTCTAGGGCTACGTCAGCGCTTATGAAGAACCAAATAATGCTTGGATGGGAAAAGCAATCTCTTAAAGAGTCAATCGCTCACATTCACCCCGCCGCATCCACCCATAGGAGATACATATTTATAACCGGAATTTATTAAACTTCTAACCCAAATCTATTTCCCTAACGAATATCCCTTACCACATCATAAAACTCGAAACAAACTAAAGGAATTTTTACCTATCACACCTACATTCAATCAATATATTCCATGATAACTCATTATTTTCTCTCAAAAAAAAAAATAACAAAACGAATATTAAGATTTATATTGAAATCAATAGCATATAGAAGACGCAACAAGAATAGCAAATAATGAATTAATAAAAATATTCAAAATATAAACATTTGTGTCTGCCCAGACTTGTCAGTCTAGTCCTGAAGGTCAAGTCTTGTCCGACTAGTATTGTCCGTCTAGTATAGCCGGACTAATTTTGTCCGAGTACTCTTGCCCGACTAGTCTTGTCCGACTGATTCTGTGCGACTGGTTTTGTCCGACTGGTCTTGTATTACTGGTTTTGTCCGACTGGTCTTGTCTGACTGGTTTTATCTGACTGATTTTGTCGGAGTGGTTTTGTTCGACTTGTCTTGTCCGACTAGTCTTGTGCGACACAGTCTTTTCCGACTACTCTTGTCCGACTAGTCTGTGTATCATGTCTGTCTAGTCCTGCCCGTCTAAATCTATATATCTAGTCTCCTCTTTCTAGACTTATCTGGCTAGTATTGTCTATCTGGACCTATCTAGCTGAGCTTCTCTACCTAGTCTTGTCTCCAAAGACTTGTTTGTCCCCTCTTGTTGGTCTAGGCTTGTCTTTCTAGTCTTCTATGTCTAGTATTGTATGTCTAGTCTTGTTTGATGAGTCTAATCTATCTATTTTTGTCTGTTTACTCTTATTTCTCCAGTTTTCCCTGTAATCTTGTCTCTCTAGTCTGTCCAATCCTGTCTGTCTAGTCTCGAGTTATCCTGTTTACCTATCCTCGACTAATTTGCTCTATTTAGTATTTTCTAGTCTAGTCACTCTAGTCTTATCTTTCTACTTCTAGTCTTGCCTTTGTAGTCTTCTATTTTTATGCTTGTCTCTCTAGTCATGTGCGTCTAGACTTGTTAGTCCTGTCTGTCTAGTCTTGACTTTCTAGATTTGTCTCTCTCGTCTAGAACTCTAGAACTCTCAAGTCCCAATCTAGACTTCTCTATCCCAAGAGAGACAAGAGATATATTCAAAGCCCAAAAAGCAAGGGAGGAAAAAGACAAGAGAAAACGAGGTGGTCCACCGGCCACCAGAGCATCTTCACTATCGGAGGACACATCTGAACCGGAACCAGATCCCAAAAAAGCCTGGGTCAGGTTTAAATCCAAAGGATGGGAAAGAAGAAGACCCAGGAACCAGGGTAATACAACGTCCTCGGACAAAAGCAAATAACTCGCTCTTATTTCCCACCTACGTTCTATAACCTATCTTTAAATTTTCCTAATATCCAAAGCGCAAATAATATGTATCTAACAAATTTAAAAATCCTACAATTAACCCTAAATCGCTGTAAAGCAGCACATAACTTATTTGAACAATCTTCGAAAAAAAAACATAGATATTGTTATAGGTCAAGAGCCAAATAGACACATGGCTGATAACTCCTTCCTCGACTTAGACGGGGATAGCTTTATTCGCATTAATAAATCATCGCCCGTGATGTCTTACAATAGCTGCAAAGGCTTTGTCTGTGTCGAACTATCAAGATTTTACGTCTATTCTTGTTATCAGTCGCCAAGGAAAACACCCAAGGAGTTAAAAGAACACCTAGACCACCTAGAACTTCACCTAAAAGCCAATTCAGCACACAAGGAAGTCATTCTGGGAGGTGATTTAAATGCAAAAGCTATCTTCGGATCAAAAGTCCAAGATATCAAAGGGTTGATCCGAGCAGAGTGGATTGAGGCAAACGACCTCTTAGTTATTAATGAAGGAGACACACCTACCTTCTCAAACCACAATTACTCTTCTCCGATTGACATAACAATAGCGACCACGTCAATCAGCAGAAAAATTAGCGAATGGAAAGTAGATCAACAACATGAAAACCTAAGCGATCACCGCACAATTACCTTCGAGGTTCAGGAATTTCCACACACAACTCGTGCCCAAGAAGCACAAAAACAGCTAGGCTGGAAACTAACAACCGAGGGATGGTCTAGATTACAATCAAAATTAGACTCGAAATCTGATCATGACAGCGAACCACCCGAAGACCATACGCAAGAAGTTAATAGTCCTGTAGAATTTGCCGAATATATTTCCAAACTGTGCGATGAATGCTTTCCAAGACGACGTCGACCACAACACCACCACCAATCTACCCCCTTGTGGACTACAACGATTGCTGCTAAGAGAGCCGCATGCATCAAAACGAGAAGAGTGATGGTGAGAAGGAACAAATCTAACGCAACTGATGAACAGGGACAAGAGGCTAGAATCGACTATAGTAACTCCAAAAAGGAATTCAAGATTGCTATATACGCACGCAAGAAAGAGCTGTGGAAGGATCTCTGCAATGAATTAGAAGAAGATATAAGGGGACGATATAATCATAGAATAGATAGAAGATATAATCATAGACGAAAAATTAGCCTAAGCGAGAAACATATAAGTAGCCAGGTAGAAAAAACTGTTCCCGAAGAAACCCAAAATCAACAGGATGGTCCCCGTAGTAACTGAAATAAAGACCTTTGACCTGGAAGATATTGTAAAAACTGCGCAGAGGATCAAGACCGGGAAAACTCCAGGTCTAGATAGTATACCCACAGACGTGCTCAAAGAAATAGCTACCAGGAGACCTGAAATCGTCTTGAGAGTTATGAACAGCTGTCTAACTAAAGGAGAATTTCCAGACATTTGGAAGGAGCCACGTCTAGTATTCATTGAAAAACCCAAAAAAGATCCGGTCGATAAAACATCATTCCGGCCGATTTGTATTCTAAATACCCCAGGAAAACTGTTAGAAATGTTAGTTAAGAAACTCCTGGAGAACGAGCTAGAAAGCAAAGGAATTCTACACGACAGACAATACGGATTTCGAGCAGACAGGTCAACGATAGATGCCCTCTCCAAAGTCATGGAGATACCTAACAAAATTAGAGAAAATGTCTTCAAGAACCAAGAGCTCGCGGTACTTCTTACTCTTGACATAGAAAATGCCTTTAATTCAGCTCCGTGGGACCTCATAATTGACGCACAAAAAACAGCGGAAATTAGCCCAAATCTGATTAAGATGGCCCAGTCGTGCCTCAGCAATCGGTATGTCATCACAAATAGAGGCTCAAAAATAGAAACAACATGCGGTGTCCCACAGGGCTCCATTCTAGGACCTACATTATGGAACATCTTCTACAACAGCATTTTAGAACTCGACTTAGGAAAAAACGTTACCTCCGTTGCATACGCTGACGACCTAGCAGTGATTGTTTGCGGTAGAAATAAGTCACAACTGGAAGAGTCCGCGCACAATGCCGTAGCATTAATACACCAACATCTAACAGAACTAGGGCTTAAAATGGCACACGCGAAGACGGAAATGGTAATCCTTGTGGGTAGAAGAAAACTCAAGACTCTATCGGTAAAATTGGCGACGCCATAATAACGAGCAAACATGCAATCAAGTGCCTGGAGCTATACTTAGATAGAAATACCCGTATGACTACCCACATCAAAATCAAATGCGACAAAGTCGAGAAGTCACTAATGGCTCTGACTAGGATCACCCCAAACCTCTGGGGACCGCGCGAAAGAAAACGATGAATACTAATGTTCGCGGCGTCTTCAGCCATCATGTACGGTGCACCCATCTGTACGCAAGCGCTTAAGCATTCTCTATATAAGAATAAACTAGAAGTCCTAAACCGAAAATGGCACTAAGAGATTTCGGCATATAGAACCGTCTCCACTGCTGCAGCAACCGCTTTCGCCTCACTGCCGCCTCTCGAACTGAGAGTCAAGGAGATGGTTTACATATACCGACTTGGAAAAAAACAGTAGATCTGATGCGAAAGATAAATACATGGAGGAGTGGCAGCAAAGATGGGGAGAATACAATGGTTGGACCAAGAATCTTATAAAAGACGTTAGGTTGTGGAGCAGGAGAAAGTGGGGTGAAGTGGATTACTATGTTACACAGGCCTTCACTGGGCACGGTGTATTTGGAACATACCTTTACAAAATTAAAAAAAAGAAAACCCAATCTGCTGGTTCTGTCCGGACATTGATTCAGCCGAACACACCATTTTTCACTGTGTCAGATGGATGGACTTTCTAGAAACAGCAAATCAAGTATGCGGCCCAGTCATATCAACATCTAATGTGGCAGAATTGCTTCTAAGAACAGAAGCAGATTGGAATGTAATAACAGATATGATGAGGGATATAATGAAAGCAAAAGAGAAACACGAAAGAGAAAACCGAATTTAGAAACGAGGAGGGATAATTCATCCTGAAGTAATGCCTAGGGGCGGTTTCCGGGATGTTTCTTCTCCTTTTTTTAATATTTTGTTTTTAATTTTTAAAGTTTTGTTAGTCTTTTATCATTATTTTAATAAAAAAAAAGACTTCTCTATCCCGGGATAGAAAAGATCTATGGCAGGATACCAGCTATAACTAGTACAGCATCTTATGACGATGTCAAGAGATGCTGTACTTGTGATAGCTGGTATCACGCCAATAGAGTAATCCATCAAGGAAAGAATCCTGCTTAATAAAGTCAGAAACGACCCAACAGTGACAAACAAGAAGGAAATAAGAAAAAACGCTAGGGCGCAAACGCTTGAAATAAGGCAATGAATGTGGAGAAGTGCTAAATTCGGGTCGTGGCTTATTATCCCACAGATAGAACCATGGGTGATACGAGACAACACGGGTAGATTAGCTACTATATAACCCATGCACTCAGCGGCCATGGTTCTTTTAAAGAATACACCTGCAATATTGGAATTACAACAGACAATCTGTGCATATAATGTGGCTACACAGATAGTGTGCAGCACACTATTTTTGAGTGCGACCGATGGGCCCCGGGAAGAGATGCATGCATAAACCAGACACGATCCGTACTGAAGGTGACAACATTAGTTAACATAATGCTGAGATCGCCTACCGACTGGGCGTACTCCGAGCACATGTTACAAAACATAATCAGCGGTAAAGAGAAGGACGAAAGAACGAAACAAGACGTAGATAGAAACAAATTCTGAACCCCTACACACATATGTGAATGGGGGAAGTAGCAATGGATAAACACTTACAAAAAACATATAAAGCGACACCTTGAGGAAATGTTAATAGCTCATCAAAAACGCTTGTCAAAAGTCGAGTCATTGTTAGATTTGTTTATTGAAGTCAGTGTTTGGACGAAAATCAAAATTTTCCAGTTTTAAAACAGGGCTGGTCTAATCACTTACCTGTTAGGGCTGCTCGCGTCTCTGCCACGTGTGATCGTCCTTCCGGTGCCTTTTTTAAGGGAGGAACTGGGGATTATAAGTGGAGGGATTCCCTTAAAATTGTTGTCTTCCAGACGTTGGATGCCGCTTCAGCCCTTTTGGCTCGTGATTACACCCCTAGTTAATTTGACTTAAAACGATAGATTTAAAGATGCGTGCACGTGTCGGTCGAGCTTCGTTCGCGTTTCGATTCTTGTCTCTACGCTTCACGCACTCGATGCATACTCCGAATAATATAAATTCGCGAAGTAAATTGATAAGTAAATCGCGCGATTTCGGCCCAGGTCGATACACTTTTCCCCTTCTGTTAATCGGTGTCGAAATCGATTCATATGTTGAATTAAAAATACAGATTTATTAAAATTGGCGCGAACAGTCAGCAATGAACTAAGTTGTTTACAAAATATAGAATTAGATATCAACGAATTAGCCACATTTCAAGATAAGTATTTTTCTCTACATTCAAAGGCATCAATAATAATTGAGACAAATTCTGAGACTAAAGCTCAGAGTTCATCTAGTAGCGCAAATTCAGTTCTTCCAAATACACGGAGAGCTACTAAAGTAGTTTTGCCCACAATGAATTTATCAACATTTGATGGAATTTTTACACAATGGCGAGATTTCAAAGATAAATTTAATGCATTAATCGACTCTGATACGGAATTAACAAATACGCAAAGATTAACTTACTTAAAGTCCTCATTAAAAGGGGAGCCTGCTGACTTGTTATGCTCCTTGGAAACAATAGATAGCAATTATGAAATTGCATGGAATAGGTTAGATAACAATAGGTTAGATACAATAATAAGCGACAAATTATTAACAATCACGTTCAAGCAATATTAAATATACAACCTATGTCACATGAATCATATCAAGCAATAAGATCACTTACTAATATAGCTCAAAATCATATAGATTGTCTCAGAGCATTTGATGTAGCAATCGAACATTGTGATGTAATATTGGTCCCTATTCTCACATTAAAATTGGACGCTCAAACAAACAAAGAATGGGAATCAAAGCTGAATCGAAACATCAATAATGCAGAAAATATCCCATCCATTGATGAATTTTCAGAATTTCTAAATATAAAGCAAAATACGCTAGAATCAGCCTATAATCGAAACAAATCTGATCATTTAAAACCAAGTATGTATCCTAAACCACGCGAAACGTGGTAGTAAAGTATTTACTACCGCTATGAATTCATGCATTTACTGTCAAAATGAACATCCAATACAAGAATGTTTGTGATTTATTTCTAAAACTAAATCAAATTCAAAGAAACAAGAGAATGCGCGAATTAAAGGTATGTTTAAACTGCTTACGATAGGGACATTTTGTATAAGATTGCAAATCTACGTATTCATGCGGGACTTGTAAACGAACACATCATTCATTATTGCATGTTGAACATATACAATCAGACAAAGAAGAGAACAAGCCGACGGTAACAAAGAAGACCGAATCTTCAGTTGTTAATGCCAGTTGTACCAATCATTCATGTTAAACATCACAAGTATTTTTATCCACAGCAACGATTCATGTATTAAAAGACAACGCGGAAGCACCGGAAGTAAGAGTATTATTAGATTCTGCATAACAATCTAATTTCATAACAAAGGAAATATGTAAATCTCTGAATCTAAAACAATCAAATGTATAAACCATACTAATTCTGCAATTAATGAACGTGTACAAATTACTATCAAATCAAGACCTAATAACCTTAAAACAACTTTAACATGTTTTGTAATACCAATAATATAAAATAATCTTCCTGTACAGTCAGTAAATCTACAATACTTAAAAATTCCACCGAATTTAAAACTGGCTTATCCCACATTCAATCAGTCTGGACCAATTGACTTATTAATTGGAGCAAATTTATTCTATAGTTTGCTATGCCTGGGCCAAATCACGGAAAGGGGTTCACCTACTTTACAAAAAACGAAGCTCGGATGGGTAGTCGCAGGTTCATATACTCAACCAACCTTTAATAAACATTCAGAAATCAACTCATACTTAACTTTAAATGAACTTCATCAGGACGTGGAGCGATTTTGGAATCAAGAAGATATAAATTTAAATAAAAGGTTACTCTCACATGAAGAACAATATTGTGAAATGCTATTTCGAACTACTACAAGATGGGATAAAACGGGACGGTTCATTGTCAGAATACCGTTCAAAGGCAATTTAAATGAATTAGGAGATTCCAAGCAATTTGCAAGCAAAATATTTATCTCACTAGAACAACGTTTAAGTGAAAATGCAATTTTAAAGCAACAATATACTGAATTTATGAATGAATATCACTCACTACAACATATGACCAAGTTAGAACAATTGAATGAAGATGGATTCTACTTACCTCATCATTCTGTACAAAATCAAAACAGTGACACGACAAAATTACGTGTAGTATTTGATGGATCATGCAAATTAAAAGATGGATTATTAATAAATGAAACTCAATGCGTCGGTCCAATCATCCAGGATGATCTTGTGTCGATAATATCCCGATTTCGTACTTATAAATATGTAATGACAGCTGATATCGCCAAGATGTACCACCAAGTGTTAATTCATCCCGATGATCGCAAATATCAACGTATAGTATAGCGTGAACAACATGAGTTATGCACATATGAATTAAACACAGTTACTTATGGTACCACTGCTGCATCGTTTTTAGCCATTCGAGTATTAATACAACTTGCCCATGAAAATGAATTAGAATATGAAAGGGAATCACAAATTATAAAACAAGATTTCTACGTAGATGATCTTTTAACAGGATCTGACTCACTTTAAGAATTAACCTCAATTAAAACGAATGTAAAAACTATTCCGAAATCAGCAGGATTTGAGTTACGAAAATGGACTAGCAATGTAAAAGAACTAGGTGACAACATTGCAAGCAGCAAATCTAAAACCATTAAAATTACAGAGAAGATTCACAAAACATTGGGTGTTTACTGGAATCCGAGATCAGATGAATTTACATACCGGGTAAACATAAACAAGCCACAAGATCACTTTACTAAAAGATCTCTTCTAACAATCACAGACCAATTATTTGACCCGCAGGGGTTATTAGCACCAAACGTAATCATAGCCAAATTCATTCTGCAAGATTTTTGGAAATTAAATATAGGTTGGGATGACGCAATTCCCATGGACATGGTGGGTAAAATTCTAGGACAAACTAAAATTCTTAAATCAAATAAAAATCCAAAGACATGCTATTAAACCACATTATATAAACATTGAAATTGACACATTCGTGGATGCATCTGAAAGAGGATATGGAGCATGTGTCTATTTAAAATCAACCAATTCGCAACAAGAATGTCAAATAAGTTTATTCACAGTCAAATCAAAGGTAGCACCAATGAAATTAGTAACACTACCTCGGTTAGAATTATGTGCGGCAGTCATTGCTGCTAGATTAGTAAAGAAAGTAAAGTAAATGTTGAATTTAAAAATAAATCAGGAATATTACTGAAGTGATTCAACCATAACTATATGTTGAATAATATCACAAGCAACCAAATACAATACATGTGTTGCAAACAGGATAACAGAGATTCAATCTCTTAGTGATGCTAAAAATTGGTACCATGTGCAATCACAGGACAACCCAGCTGATTTAATATCGCGCGGGGTCTTACTCGACCAGTTGAGAAACCTAGAGTTATGGTAGCATGGCCCAACATGGCTAAAAGAATTATCACATTTACCTACGACCCAATTTGGTATTACAGAATTACCTGAAGAAAGAAAAAAAAATCATTCTTTTCTGACAACCAACAAAAAGCCTATATTTATGATAGAAAAATACTCCTCGTAAAATAAAGCAAATTACGACCTACTGTTTACGTTTCTTACATAATTCATCAGTTACAAAGGGTAACGGAAAATAGGTCCACTAACTTTGGGGGAAATTAGCAGTGTTGAAACTACATTAATAAAACAAATTCAGAGTGAATGTTTTCACGAAGATGTAACTAAATTAAAGGAAAATAGTAAATTAAATCCAAAAGGTAAGCTGTTACCACTCTCTCCATTTCTGGATTCTAAAAGAATTTTACGTGTGGGGGCAGATTACAAGAATCTGATTTGGTGTATGACAAGAGACACCTCATTATATTACCAACAAATCATCATTTTACAAACTTAATATTTTATAACCAGTATCAAGAATTACTGCATGCTGGTCCAAAACAATTACTAAATAGTGTTCGAGAAACATTTTGGCCATTAAGTGGTAGAAATACAGCAAAAAGAATTGTACGAGAATGTATAAATTGTGTGAGAAATCAAGCAAAAACAGTCTCATTACCTCGAAATCGAATTATTATGATGCTTCCATTCCATTCTACTGGAGCTGATTATGGTGGTTCATTTTACATAAAGAATAGAGAATGAAGGGGACACAAAATCACTAAGGCTTATTTGGCTCTTTTCATTTGTTTTAGCACAAAATGTATATATCTGGAATTAGTCAGTGATCTGACAACGCAATCATTCATTGCTGCATTAAGAAAATTCATTGGGCGAAGAGGCAAACCAGCTCATATCTATAGTGACAACGGAACAAAATTTGTCGGTGTAAACCATGTATTAGCAAACTTGGGCAATTTTATAAATGAAAAGGCGACAGAGATCCAAACCAGCGCATCACAACTGGGAATACAGTGGCACTTCATTCCACCTTATTCTCATAACTTTGGTGGACTATAGAAAGCTGGAATAAAGTCATCAACATTTCACATCAAGCGGGAGTGGTAGGAAAACTACATCTAACTTAGGAAGGTTTTTTGACAGTCCTAATCCAAATTGAATCCATATTAAATTCCCGAATTATTACTCTTTTAACCTCTGACCCTAATGACATGGAAGCATTGACTCCTGCTCACTTTTTAATCGGTCGTCAATTCAACACTATACCTGACCCTAACGTAAGAGACATAGAGTAGGTTTAAACATCTGCAACAATTAATCCAGAGATTTTGGAGCCAATGGTCAAAATCTTACTTCACTGAACTTCAGCAGAGATACAAATGGGCATTAAACCAAGCCCAGCTGAACTGGGAACAATGGGTCATTATCAAAGATTACAACAGTCCTCCATCACGATGGCATCTTTGAAGAATCACCGCTTTGCACCTAGGCAAAGACAACGTAGTAAGAGTAGTGTCAGTTCAGTGTGCGAGTGAGGAAGTGAAAAGGGCACTATCAAAAGTTTGTGTTTTACCTATAAACGATAATAGTAATTAAGGTGTTAGGTAATAAGAACTTAGTTAAGAATAGATTATTTGTTACATTGAAATTTATATTTCAAGGCGGGCTTGAACATGCCAATATTGTATTGGCACCACTGTTTTGTGTATAGTGGCAACACTTTATTCGTGTACGGATAATGCTGTTTGGAACCAAATCTTATTCGATTCACAAACATTTCTTTTATATAATATGGCTGGCCTTTCTACTGTCTGTGTTTTGTTTAAATTTTCTGTTCTGCTCATAATTATGAGCCTGTAATCAGATATTGTAGTCTTCTACTCTGTATGTCGTACTATATTTTATGTTAGTAAATATGTTGTGTAATTGTTACTTGCTCGTATTAGTCACCCTTGTGTAATCATTTAATTAGGGATCCATGCCGTATCTTAACATAAGGTTTCTCGTATTGGTACTATCTTTTGAATCAATAGCAAAGTTTAAATTGAAATCGCCAAGGAGGATGATTTCAGAATGGATACAAGAAAGGATACGAGATAAATGGCTAGTGAGTTTAAAATTTTGTAAGTGCAGCATAATTATGCTATCCTCTTTCAACCAAGTCTCTGCGACGCAAAGAAAGTGTGGGTTTTCTTGATTGTTTAAAATTTACAACTCTGGTATTTTTTTTGTATGGATTGAATATTTAGATAGACAATCCAATTGGTTACTGTAGTCTTCTTATCATTTTGATTACTTCCCTGTCTAGGAGAGCTTGCTGAAAATTCGCCTTTGGTCGTCGGTCGGTCAAACGGAAGTTAAACCTTTCGTAACGTATCCCTTCCGGCCAGAAATCATGTTCGTAGACTTTGTTCAACAGATCAAGTTCAAATCCAACTTTAAAAGAGTTGTTATCCGGAATCAGTTTCCTCGGTGTGTGTTTTTGTATTATGAATGATGTATTAGGCCTTCCTGTCTTCGCCGCTAAGTACTTAATAACCATTTCTTCTGTAACATGTTCTTTGGCTCGCGAAATATACAACCAGACTTTCTTCGGCTCCATTTCTCTGCCAGCGAAGCCCGATTCTTTCTCCAAATTTGTTGTTACAGCTTTTCCTATTGAAGCTCGTTCTCGCCTTCTGGTTACCATTGTGTATCCTTCATCTACAGGTCCTCTTTCTATGGCTCTATCAATGGGTCTGTCTTCGGTACTGGCTGTCTACTTATAGGATTGGGTGTATTGGTGGTTGCCGCTATTTGAATTACATTTTGTTTATGTGGATTATCTAAAATTGGCGCGAGATTAACCTGTTCAGCATGTGATGTGTTGATGGTTAGTATATTTTACTTATCTTTTAGCGTTTCCACATACTCCTTCAAAATTTTTATCCTGAGATTCCAGCAATAGCTGCTTCAACCGTACAATCTCCCTTTCCAAGCACTGAACTCTAGTAAGTTCTTCGGTGATTCCGTTTTGGTCCTCAACTATATCATCACAGGTAGCTGATTTTGAATTTCTTGAATAGGCTACACAACCCTGGTGAAAACTGCGTTTACACTTTGTACAGAAAACCGGGTCTCTAGCCTTTTTGTTGCAATAATTGCAAGTTTGGTTATCAACGATGTTGTTTGTTTAAGCCATCTTAGTCTTGTCTGTCTAGTCTTGCCTGTCTAGTCTTGTCTGTCTAGTCTTGCCTATCTAGTCTTGTCTGTCTAGTCTTGTCTGTCTAGTCTTGTCTGTCTAGTCTTGTCTGTCTAATCTTGTCTGTCTAGTCTTGTCTGTCTAGTCTTATCTATCTAGTCTTGTCTGTCTAGTCTTGTCTGTCTAGTCTTGTCTGTCTAGTCTTGTCTGTCTAGTCTTGTCTGTCTAGTCTTGTCTGTCTAGTTTTGTCTGTCTAGTCTTGTCTGTCTAGTCTTGTCTGTCTAGTCTTGTCTGTCTAGTCTTGTCTGTCTAGTCTTGTCTGTCTAGTCTTGTCTGTCTAGTCTTGTCTGTCTAGTCTTGTCTGTCTAGTCTTGTCTGTCTAGTCTTGTCTGTCTAGTCTTATCTGTCTAGTCTTGTCTGTCTAGTCTTGTCTGTCTAGTCTTGTCTGTCTAGTCTTGTCTGTCTAGTCTTGTCTGTCTAGCCTTGTCTGTCTAGTCTTGTCTGTCTAGTCTTATCTGTCTAGTCTTGTCTGTCTAGTCTTGTATGTCTAGTCTTGTCTGTCTAGTCTTGTCTGTCTAGTCTTGTCTGTCTAGTCTTGTCTGTCTAGTCTTGTCTGTCTAGTCTTGTCTGTCTAGTCTTGTCTGTCTAGTCTTGATTGTCTAGTCTTGTTTGTCTAGTCTTGTCTGTCTAGTCTTGTCTGTCTAGTCTTGTCTGTCTAGTCTTGTCTGTCTAGTCTTGCCTGTCCAGTCTTGTCTGTCTAGTCTTGTCTGTCTAGTCTTGTCTGTCTAGTCTTGTCTGTCAAGTCTTGTCTGTCTTGTCTTGTCTGTCTAGTCTTGTCTGTCTAGTCTTGTCTGTCTAGTCTTGTCTGTCTAGTCTTGTCTGTCTAGTCTTGTCTGTCTAGTCTTGTCTGTCTAGTCTTGTCTGTCTAGTCTTGTCTGTCTAGTCTTGTCTGTCTAGTCTTGTCTGTCTAGTCTTGTCTGTCTAGTCTTGTCTGTCTAGTCTTGTCTGTCTAGTCTTGTCTGTCTAGTCTTGTCTGTCTAGTCTTGTCTGTCTAGTCTTGTCTGTCTAGTCTTGTCTGTCTAGTCTTGTCTGTCTAGTCTTGTCTGTCTAGTCTTGTCTGTCTAGTCTTGTCTGTCTAGTCTTGTCTGTCTAGTCTTGTCTGTCTAGTCTTGTCTGTCTAGTCTTGTCTGTCTAGTCTTGTCTGTCTAGTCTTGTCTGTCTAGTCTTGTCTGTCTAGTCTTGTCTGTCTAGTCTTGTCTGTCTAGTCTTGTCTGTCTAGTCTTGTCTGTCTAGTCTTGTCTGTCTAGTCTTGTCTGTCTAGTCTTGTCTGTCTAGTCTTGTCTGTCTAGTCTTGTCTGTCTAGTCTTGTCTGTCTAGTCTTGTCTGTCTAGTCTTGTCTGTCTAGTCTTGTCTGTCTAGTCTTGTCTGTCTAGTCTTGTCTGTCTAGTCTTGTCTGTCTAGTCTTGTCTGTCTAGTCTTGTCTGTCTAGTCTTGTCTGTCTAGTCTTGTCTGTCTAGTCTTGTCTGTCTAGTCTTGTCTGTCTAGTCTTGTCTGTCTAGTCTTGTCTGTCTAGTCTTGTCTGTCTAGTCTTGTCTGTCTAGTCTTGTCTGTCTAGTCTTGTCTGTCTAGTCTTGTCTGTCTAGTCTTGTCTGTCTAGTCTTGTCTGTCTAGTCTTGTCTGTCTAGTCTTGTCTGTCTAGTCTTGTCTGTCTAGTCTTGTCTGTCTAGTCTTGTCTGTCTAGTCTTGTCTGTCTAGTCTTGTCTGTCTAGTCTTGTCTGTCTAGTCTTGTCTGTCTAGTCTTGTCTGTCTAGTCTTGTCTGTCTAGTCTTGTCTGTCTAGTCTTGTCTGTCTAGTCTTGTCTGTCTAGTCTTGTTTGTCTAGTCTTGCCTGTCTAGTCTTGTCTGTCTAGTCTTGTCTGTCTAGTCTTGTCTGTCAAGTCTTGTCTGTCTAGTCTTGTCTGTCTAGTCTTGTCTGTCTAGTCTTGTCTGTCTAGTCTTGTCTGTCTAGTCTTATCTGTCTAGTCTTGTCTGTCTAGTCTTGTCTGTCTAGTCTTGTCTGTCTAGTCTTGTCTGTCTAGTCTTGTCTGTCTAGTCTTGTCTGTCTAGTCTTGTCTGTCTAGTCTTGTCTGTCTAGGCTGCCCTTTGAGTCCCACGCTTTTCAATCTGTATGTGGCGGATATGGAAAAGGTTCTACAGGCCGGGCAAGCTGGAGGAGTGGTGATTGGGAAAAAGAAGGTTTGGAGCTTGGCATATGCGGATGACATGGTGGTATTTGCAAAGTCGGCTAGTGAGATGAAGGACGTGATTGAAAGGCTCGGCAGGTATTTCGAAAAGAGGGATTTAAGGGTGAATGTTGGTAAAACAAAATGGATTCGGTTTAAAAGGGGTGGGCGATATAAGAAAGAAAGGTTTGAATGGCAGGGTACTGAAATAGAGGAAGTTAGTAAATTTAAGTATTTGGGGTATGTCTTTGGGACTGGATACAGTAATAAAGAACACATAGAGTATGTTACAAAGAAGGCATGGGTGGCGGCGGGTCGTATCTGGGAGGTTTGGAAAAGGAACTTTGATGGAAACTTTAGAGCAGCAGAGACCATATGGAAGGCATGTGTGCGAAGCGTGTTACTGTATGGATGCGAGGTCTGGGGAACGAAAGAGGAAGACAAGATCGAAAGGGTGCAGCTAAAGTTTTATAAGAAAGTGTTGAAACTTGATAGGTCGACGCCTGGTCACATTGTGCTTCAGGAAGTGAGTGCTTGTAAGGTGGCGGTAATAGCTGCGGAAAGAGTGATAAAGTTCGAGTATAGGGTGGATAGGTTAGGAGATGAAAGGATAATAAAGGAAATCTTTCGAGTAGTGAATAAAGAGGGGTTAAGTGGTAGAAGAGAGAGCGGTTGGGGGTTGAATAAAAGGAAACTGTATGAGAGAGGTGAGTTACCATCCGAGGGGTTGGAAACGGAAAAAAGTGCGGGTGCTCAGTGGAAACAAATGCTAAAAGAGAGGTTATTAGAAGTGGACTTTCAAGAGCGCCAATCGAAAATAGAGGCTAGTAAATATCACCAAGGCTACAGTCAGATACAAGTGCACGGCCGTGTTCCTGGTTAATTGAGGACAAGTAAAGGGTCGGACGACCAGTCAGTGTTGGCGAGATTTAGGTGTGGCAATGAAGAGCGTGGAAGGAGACATTGGATGAAGGAGGAAAGTAGAAGGTGTTTGGTGTGTGGTTTGAAGGAAGATATGTGGAGTCATTGGTTGGAAGAATGCACGATGGCGGAGTGGAATGACCAGGAGAGAAGGCGAGGAAAGGATTGGAGGGAGTGTATGGACGAGAGCGGGAAGGGACTGTCGTTTTTACACAGAGTGAAAACATGGAAACAGCGGATGCGACGGGGTAGTTTTGTGAGTGTTGCGGTTTAGTTTTCTTTTTTTTTTTTTTTTTTTTGTGAGCTTATGTCCGATGTACAGGTGTTGAAGTATAGGTTTATAGGGTGGTAAAATTTCTTTTTCCTTTTTAATGGGGTTTTACTTTCACAACTTTTTTATTATTTTTATAATTATTTTTTATTGTTTTAATTTGTATGTATATTTTTTATGGAAATGTAAATTATTTTAATTATGCCAATAAAGGTTATTACTACTTGTCTGTCTAGTCTTGTCTGTCTAGTCTTGTCTGTCTAGTCTTGTCTGTCTAGTCTTGTCTGTCTAGTCTTGTCTGTCTAGTCTTGACTGTCTAGTCTTGTCTGTCTAGTCTTGCCTGTCTAGTCTTGTCTGTCTAGTCTTATCTGTCTAGTCTTGTCTGTCTAGTCTTGTCTGTCTAGTCTTGTCTGTCTAGTCTTGTCTGTCTAGTCTTGTCTGTCTAGTCTTGCCTGTCTAGTCTTCTCTGTCTAGTCTTGTCTGTCTAGTTTTGTCTGTCTAGTCTTGTCTGTCTAGTCTTGTCTGTCTAGTCTTGTCTATCTAGTCTTGTCTGTCTAGTCTTGTCTGTCTAGTCTTGTCTGTGTAGTAGTAGAGGTAGGTGTAGAGGTCCGATGCTACTAGAGAAAAAACAATAAATTGATCGCTTGCAAAGTGTGAAATGACCCAAAATATAAGCTAGTCTTGTCTGTCTGGTCCACGACGGATGCAGTAAATGCAGTACTTAAGATCGCAGAGAAGGCAAGAGCACATCAAGAACCAGGAAAATCTGCGCACTAATAACTTTTGATGTGCGAAATGCTTTCAACACTGCTAGCTGGGAACTTATAATGGGTGAATTGACAAAGAGAAGCGTAGCCCCATACCTGCTGCGTATGTTAAGAAGCTTTCTTAAAAACAGAAAACTGGTAGTGCAAGCTCAAAACAAGACGGTAGAAGTGGAAGTCAGTTGTGGAGTTCCACAGGGCTCAATTTTGGGCCCCACATTATGGAATGTCCTATATGACGACATCCTTAGATTAAAAGTGCCAGAGGGTGCCACACTCATTGGATTTGCGGACGATTTAGCCTTGGTTGTAACCGCAAAAAATGAACACGGGATAAGACAAACTGCCAACCAGGCGATAGATATTGTAAGCAAGTGGATTACTTGTAGAAAATTAAAACTGGCGCCTAAGAAAACCGAAGCGGTCCTGCTGACTGGACAAAGAAGGCTATTGCCAATAAAATTTAAAGTGGGTGAAATAGAGATAATCCCAAAACAGCAGATAAAATACTTAGGACTTATAATTGACAAAGGACTTACTTTCGCTGCACATCTCTCAGAGGCTGCAGGAAAAGGTTTAAAAACATTGGGCGCTATAGAACAACTAATGCCAAACGTGGGAGGACCCAGAAGTTCAAAGCGCAGACTATTGAGCAGTGTGGCACAATCGGTTATGCTCTATGGAGCTCCAGTGTGGGCAAACAGATTGGAAACCGGAAGGAATGAACAAAAACTGGCATCTGTACAGCGTAAGATTGCTCTGCGGATATGCAGTGCATACCGTACGGTATCCGGGGATGCAGCTCTAGTAATCGCTGGCATTGCCCCAATCGACCTGCTCGTGAAAGAAAGAGCAGAGATAAGCAAGTCAGGCAACAAAATACGTTTCAGACAGAAAGCCAGAAAAAATCTGTTTAATGAGTGGCAGCAAAAATGGGAACATACAGAGAAAGGCCAGTGGACTAGGCTTCTCATTCCGAACATAAGTATATGGATGAATAGAAAATACGGAGAAGTGAATTATCACTTAACACAATTCCTATCCGGCCACGGTTGTTTTCGAGACTTTTTGCACCATATTGGCAGGGCAGCTGATAACACGTGTATATATTGTGGAGAAATAGATACAGTAGACCACACAATTTTTGAGTGTTACAGATGGGAGAGTGACAGAGAGAAAGTTACTCAAAGCTTGGGTACTCCCTTAAGTGCAAGAACAATTATAGGTCATATGCTGGACACTGAACAAAGATAGGATATGATCCATACACTAATAAAAACAATAATATCGGCAAAGGAAAAGGATGAGAGACAAAGAATCTTAAGAAAAATTTAGCTAGTTTCAACATCTGACCGAACAACTACATGAAACAACAAACTGACAAACAACCTACACTGTGAAGTTATGCGAAGAGCGATCCCGGGGTGCCTGGTTGGTTTCATGGGGACCACTTGTCTGTATATCTTGTATATCAGCTACGACCCGACAAAAAAAAAAAAAAAAAAAGTCTTGTCTGTCTAGTCTTGTCTGTCTAGACTTTTTTTTCTAGTCTTGTCAGTCTAGTCTTGCCTGTCTAGTCTTATCTGTCTAGTCTTGTCTGTCTAGTCTTGTCTGTCTAGTCTTGTCTGTCTAGTCTTGTCTGTCTAGTCTTGTCTGTCTAGTCTTGTCTGTCTAGTCTTGTCTGTCTAGTCTTGTCTGTCTAGTCTTGTCTGTCTAGTCTTGTCTGTCTAGTCTTGACTGTCTAGTCTTATCTGTCTAGTCTTGCCTGTCTAGTCTTGTCTGTCTAGTCTTATCTGTCTAGTCTTGTCTGTCTAGTCTTGTCTGTCTAGTCTTATCTGTCTAGTCTTGTCTGTCTAGTCTTCTCTGTCTAGTCTTGTCTGTCTAGTCTTGTCTGTCTAGTCTTGTCTGTCTAGTCTTGCCTGTCTAGTCTTGTCTGTCTAGTCTTGTCTGTCTAGTTTTGTCTGTCTAGTCTTGTCTGTCTAGTCTTGTCTGTCTAGTCTTGTCTGTCTAGTCTTATCTGTCTAGTCTTGTCTGTCTAGTCTTGTCTGTCTAGTCTTGTCTGTCTAGTCTTGTCTGTCTAGTCTTGTCTGTCTAGTCTTGTCAGTCTAGTTTTGTCTGTCTAGTCTTGTCTGTCTAGTCTTGTCTGTCTAGTCTTGTCTGTGTAGTCTTGTGCGTCCAGTCTTGCCTGTCTAGTCTTGTCTGTCTAGTCTTGTCTGTCTAGTCTTGTCTGTCTAGTCTTTTCTGTCTAGTCTTGTCAGTCTAGTCTTGCCTGTCTGGTCTTGTCTGTCTAGTCTTGTCTCTCTAGTCTTGTCTGTCTAGTCTTGTGTGTCTAGTCTTATCTGTCTAGTCTTGTCTGTCTAGTCTTGTCTGTTTAGTCTTGTCTGTCTAGTCTTGTCTGTCTAGTCTTGTCTGTCTAGTCTTGTCTGTCTAGTCTTGTCTGTCTAGTCTTGTCTGTCTAGTCTTGTCTGTCTAGTCTTGTCTGTCTAGTCTTGTCTGTCAAGTCTTGTCTGTCTAGTCTTGTCTGTCTAGTCTTATCTGTCTAGTCTTGTCTGTCTAGTCTTGTCTGTCTAGTCTTGTCTGTCTAGTCTTCTCTGTCTAGTCTTTTCTGTCTAGTCTTGTCTGTCTAGTCTTGTCTGTCTAGTCTTGTCTGTCTAGTCTTGTCTGTCTAGTCTTGCCTGTCTAGTCTTGCCTGTCTAGTCTTATCTGTCTAGTCTTGTCTGTCTAGTCTTGTCTGTCTAGTCTTGTCTGTCTAGTCTTGTCTGTCTAGTCTTGTCTGTCTAGTCTTGTCTGTCTAGTCTTGCCTGTATAGTCTTGTCTGTCTAGTCTTGCCTGTCTAGTCTTGACCGTCTAGTCTTGTCTGTCTAGTCTTGTCTGTCTAGTCTTGTCTGTCTAGTCTTGTCTGTCTAGTCTTGTCTGTCTAGTCTTGTCTGTCTAGTCTTGTCTGTCTAGACTTGTCTGTCTAGTCTTGTCTGTCTAGTCTTGTCTGTCTAGTCTTGTCTGTCTAGTCTTGTCTGTCTAGTCTTGTCTGTCTAGTCTTGTCTGTCTAGTCTTGTCTGTCTAGTCTTGTCTGTCTAGTCTTGTCTGTCTAGTCTTGTCTGTCTAGTCTTGTCTGTCTAGTCTTGTCTGTCTAGTCTTGTCTGTCTAGTCTTGTCTGTCTAGTCTTGTCTGTCTAGTCTTGTCCGTCCAGTCTTGCCTGTCTAGTCTTGTCTGTCTAGTCTTGTCTGTCTAGTCTTGTCTGTCTAGTCTTGCCTGTCTAGTCTTGTCTGCCTAGTCTTGTCTGTCTAGTCTTGTCTGTCTAGTCTTGTCTGTCTAGTCTTATCTGTCTAGTCTTGTCTGTCTAGTCTTGTCTGTCTAGTCTTTTCTGTCTAGTCTTGTCTGTCTAGTCTTGTCTGTCTAGTCTTGTCTGTCTAGTCTTGTCTGTCTAGTCTTGTCTATCTAGTCTTGTCTGTCTAGTCTTGTCTGTCTAGTCTTGTCTGTCTAGTCTTGCCTGTCTAGTCTTGTCTGTCTAGTCTTATCTGTCTAGTCTTGTCTGTCTAGTCTTGTCTGTCTAGTCTTGTCTGTCTAGTCTTGTCTGTCTAGTCTTGTCTGTCTAGTCTTGTCTGTCTAGTCTTGTCTGTCTAGTCTTGTCTGTCTAGTCTTGTCTGTCTAGTCTTGTCTGTCTAGTCTTGTCTGTCTAGTCTTGTCTGTCTAGTCTTGTCTGTCTAGTCTTGTCTGTCTAGTCTTGTCTGTCTAGTCTTGTCTGTCTAGTCTTGTCTGTCTAGTCTTGTCTGTCTAGTCTTGTCTGTCTAGTCGTGCCTGTCTAGTCCTGTCTGTCTAGTCTTGTCTGTCTAGTCTTGTCTATCTAGTCTTGTCTGTCTAGTCTTGTCTGTCTAGTCTTGTCAGTCTAGTCTTGTCTGTCTAGTCTTGTCTGTCTAGTCTTGTCTGTCTAGTCTTATCTGTCTATTCTTGTCTGTCTAGTCTTGTCTGTCTAGTCTTGCCTGTCTAGTCTTGCCTGTCTAGTCTTGTCTGTCTAGTCTTGTCTGTCTAGTCTTGTCTGTCTAGTCTTGTCTGTCTAGTCTTGTCTGTCTAGTTTTGTCTGTCTAGTTTTGTCTGTCTAGTCTTGTCTGTCTAGTCTTGTCTGTCTAGTCTTGTCTGTCTAGTCTTGTCTGTCTAGTCTTGTCTGTCTAGTCCTGTCTGTCTAGTCTTGTCTGTCTAGTCTTGTCTGTCTAGTCTTGTCTGTCTAGTCTTATCTGTCTAGTCTTATCTGTCTAGTCTTGTTTGTCTAGTCTTGTCTGTCTAGTCTTGTCTGTCTAGTCTTGTTTGTCTTGTCTTGTCTGTCTAGTCTTGTCTGTCTAGTCTTCTCTGTCTAGTCTGGCCTGTCTAGTCTTGTCTGTCTAGTCTTGTCTGTCTAGTCTTGTCTGTCTAGTCTTGTCTGTCTAGTCTTGTCTGTCTAGTCTTGTCTGTTTAGTCTTGTCTGTCTAGTCTGGTCTGTCTAGTCTTATCTGTCTAGTCTTGTCTGTCTGGTCTTGTCTGTCTAGTCTTGTCTGTCTAGTCTTGTCTGTCTAGTCTTGTCTGTCTAGTCTTGTCTGTCTAGTCTTGTCTGTCTAGTCTTCTCTGTCTAGTCTTGTCAGTCTAGTCTTGTTTGTCTAATCTTGTCTGTCTAGTCTTGTCAGTCTAGTCTTGTTTGTCTAGTCTTGTCTGTCTAGTCTTGTCTGTCTAGTCTTGGCTGTCTGGTCTTGTCTGTCTAGTCTTGTTGTATACATTTGGCTGTCAAGTCTTTTCCATCAAGCATGTCTAGCATGACTTTTCCGTTTAGTCTTGGTTGTCAATTATTGTTTGTCTAATTTTTCCTGTTTAGACTTGATATTCTATTCTTTCTTGTCTAGTCGTGACCAATTTTGTCTACCTATCGTCTAATCTTGTCTGTATTTGTTATAAAGTTAGGTTAAGTTAGTTACGTTAGCATAGTCATAGAAGTCAAAGTAAAAAAAAAACAAATGGTATTTTCCTGTTTTCAAGTTTTTTTTTTCATTGTATGGCAGCTGTCGGTTTTAATAGCATCATTTAAAAAATTTCGTTCAATAAGAATTGATGAAAACAATACCGGCATGTTTTACGAGGCGATTAATAACTGAAAGTTATTTTTCAGACAATTCATACTGTATTTCATCGCAATGCCGACCGTTTTAAAACTAACGAAAAAAACAAAATAATTGCCCAAATATTTTCGAAGAATCGGCTTGAATGAAACGTTGCTAGTTAAATTATTATTCGCTGTACTGTGTCGGTATGACGCTGGAATTCTTCCTCCTGGAAATTAACACATTTTATTACATATTCGGGCTTCATATACATAAGGGTGTTTCATATAACGGTGGTTTATATATTTCACCGTTGCTTCAGCTGAGAATTTCAATAATTTTGATTTTATATCGATCACATATCCTAATATTAATTACTTATAAGTAATGTTCGGATTATATGCAAATTTCATATTTGTTATTAAGGGTAATTATTAAGGTGCATAACTAGTGATTTTCCATAAAAAATAAGTCAATTAGTAATCCATATTTTGGCAACTGATTGCATATTTTAGAAAATATTGCATATTTGTGCATATATTTTTCAAATCACAAATTTCCGATTAAAAATTTCATTTTTTTCTAATTTAATTCATATCACATGTCACATTTGGCCCATGGTATTAACAGAGTTAATATAGAGTTGCGGAAGAAAACAGACAGCAATTCCCTCTTGTAAATGAAACAATTAGTAATTTTAATATGTTTTAAAGGTGTGATTGTAAGAACTGATTCATTTGTAGGTATAAAGAATCATTTCCAGGTTTCCACTGTCTCCAAAACTAATAATCACTACGTGGGGTATATAGCTAAATGTCGTATTAAAAAAATTACGAAAGAATTAAAAATTACATTTAAAAGTTCTCTGAGGAATCTATTGCTATTAAAGAAGTCAAAAACATTTTCAGAAATAATGTAATACCAATATAAACGTTGGTTTTTACTATGTGGTAATCCATAATAATAATAAAAAGACGAAATTACTATGTTTTTTACCACAAAAACTTTTTTAACAACAGTTTTTGTGGTAAAAACATAGTAATTTTGTCTTTTTATTATTAATGTAATACCAAATCAATTAGCATTTATTGCAAGTTATATTTCTGTTGTGTCCTAAACAATTTTAAAATTAGAGTCCAAAGAGCTCCTTTGACTGAATCAGTAAATTTGATAAACAAATGCCATAGAGAATTATTTGCTGTTAAAGGAAATGGAGGATAAAAATGAAGGATTAAAAATTTTGTCAAGAGAGTCTAAAATTTTGAATGGGAAATTTGTTGATGACCATAAAATAGATCTATATATTGTAAGCAATTTATAATTTTCCATCGAAGTTGAACGATCTTTTTAGACGATTAACCGTTGACCTACATTCGTGTAAAATAGAACATTAAGATAAACAACTAATAATTCTTTTTGTTTATAATAATAAATCGGCACATAATATGTGTATAAATTTATCACTCCTGTTATTAATTAATAATTAATATATAAAAATTATTATTTATTATAGCTTATAGGTTTTATAGGCGCAATAGCATATATTGCTAAATGTTGTATTTTAAAATTTATAATAATAATAAATATTTTTGTGTTTATTAAATTGTAATAGATTTTGATTTTTTATTGTTAAAAGGTTCACATATCGATGCATATTAGGCATATATTGGAGCACATTTTTTAATATCCTGTGCATATTTTTGTGAAAATACGTGCATATATATGCGCATATTTTATGGAGTTTTCATGCAAATAATCCGGGCTTTACTTATAGACGATACTCTTTTACAAAACGAACGAGTACACTACTGACATGTACGCAAGTCGCTTAAGGCAGTTTAATTTGTCTGTAAGTACTTAATATTACAATATGTGATACATATATGATCGAAATGATTGAAATGTTCAAGTAAAGCAAGGTGAATATATCATCCATTGCTTATGTAAACAAATAATCCTAACAACCAGTCCTCTCGGCTGAGCTTCGTATATTGTTAAAATTGTATATTAGGTTGTAAATTTATTAGGTTGTATATTGTATATACAAAGCTATTAGGATATTTTAGCTTTGTGTTATTATTATATAAAAAAACAAGTTGGAATTGTTTTGAGCGAAAATTCTGATATAAAAACAGATAAAACCGTAGCGTAGCAATTAAACCGGACAGCTGGCAGACGATTTCGTAAATAAATATATAAAAAAGCCAACAGATATTCATTGCCAAGATGAGTCAGTGAACCTATTATAACATATTAAGGGTGTAATTAAATACTTAATCATAATATATTAATTGCAGGGCATGCGGTAGGGTGCAGGGCTCCGGGAACGCTCGAAATGTTCCGGGCAGACGCGACTTCCCCCAGAAGTGGGAGTTGGTATGGCGCGACGTCTAGTTCTCCACGAACCGTCGCGGCGCCAAAACTCGAATACGCCTACGCATGAAACACGCGTAAACGCGCTCAACGCGATAAAATTTTTACTGTATTCAGTGTTTAAAACTTAAAATTACGTGATTTTGTCCAGGTAATTCTTTAAATTGAGGAAAATTAATACATAAAGTTTCATCAAAAAAATTATTTTGTGTTTCTTTTATTGCTCATGTTGCTAGTGAAGTTATGACCTAACTATTTGTGCTCCTAAGTGATTTTGTGCCAAACTAATTTATTACCGAAAACTTTGGATTATAACATTTTTTTTTTAAATCATTAGTGAGAAATAATTAAGCTTTTCTTTTTATTGTTTATTATAATTTTTTGTTAAGATGGAAAAGTGCGCAATGGATTGGAGGATTTTCATTTACGTTTTCAATTTATTACTGCAAGGTAGGTTCACCACGAAAACAAGATTAATTAACCGTAATTACAAAAAAAAAACTTTGAGTCTTAATATAGATAAATTACCCTATAATTATAATTTTTTTCCGCGAAAAAAATGGCATTTTCCATCTAACCATGTCATTACTTATTTCTTTATAAAAGGATGAACGAGTTCCGCAATAAAAGTTTTTTTTTTGTGCGGCAGCCGAATAAAAAGAAAAATACATTTCTGTTTGCCCTGTGTATACCCAAATGTGTTTTAACAATGTACTAGGTGTATATGTCATAAAAGTTTGGCGCCCCAGTCAAACCATTAGAATTATACTGCCAGTAAAAGTATATATGACTTGAATTATGACTAACTATGTCATCAAGGAAGCTTCACACTTTATTAACTTTTTGTCCCAAGGGTTGCATTTATTAAAAATAATTACGGGAATATTGACAAGTTTTTTTCTCGTGCTCTAAACGGAGTTTTATACAATGTTGCAGGGAAAATGTAAATAGGGTGATATTCGCGTTTGGAGTATCATCAACGTATTTTAATTTTTGTTTTTTGGCAAACATGACTACATAAACTATATATTGCAACATTGTCCCATTTTTAAATAAATTAGTCAACTTTCTAAGTACCCTTAATGACTCTAATAATGTTTTATAAATTAAATGAATATATATAAAAAAAGTAGTCCAGGAACAATGTTTTGAGCTGCACAAATTTTATATTTCATAAATTATATATAATTTTTAATACAGAAGGCATTATTTTATATATATATATATATATATATATATATAAAGAGCGGGCAATAACAACCGTTATTAGTTAAAGAATAAATTTTTTTAATTACTACATAAACGGTAGAATTCGGATAATACGATTAACAAAAACTACTCAAATTCTTCTTAAGTCGACGTTACGATTTATTGATTAAATCTTTTTCAAGACCTACAAAATTGTTGCAGAAAATTACAAAAAACAAAGTAAAAGATGTTTTTGATTACTTACAAAGAAGGTAATGAACAATTAATTAAGACGTATAACATCATATAACTTGACAAAAAGTTGTAGATTACATAATCGCTAAAAATGACCATGGCTCGCTCTACAGTAGCGATTATGTTATCTACAACTTGTATCTACTACAAGTTATATGATGTTATATGTCTTAATTAATTGTTACATAAACTTAAATAAATAATGTAAATAATAAGCTATTATATTAACATAAATAATGTAATAAAAAATAATGCCAATCACAATATAAAATGTGAGAAAAAATAGATTCGGGCCGGTTATATAAGAGAAACGTTAAAAGTTAATATGAACTGACACGGTTAATTTTAATTTTTGCTAATTTTATAAAAATATTTAAAACAAACAAACAAAATAATAGAGATTTTGGTGAATATAACCATTCTGAAGGTTACTAATTGTGTCACTTAACTAATTGTGCAGTCTCAGTGTAATTATTTAGTGCAGGAAATGGCATAGAGAATATATTTCCTCCATTATTTTTTAATCTATATTATTATCTCCAACTATTATGTTAATTTACGTTTAATTGAGTCGAACCAGTTAGAGAAAATATATTTGAAATCCCATTTCTTGAAGTAAATAAGTATTCCCAAAGCACGACATAAAATAATAGAGACTCTAGTCTCCACCACTATCTCTATTATTATTTTTTTATTATTATTGGTGAAAATAGAAAAATGTTAACTGCTTATTTTCAATTGATTTTAACGTCTCTGTCTCAGAGAATTGGTCCGATTATCTGTCAATTTTAAATGCTTCATGTACCACTGGTGCTACAAGTAAATTAGTTTGAGAACCGTAGATCTAAAGTTTAGAGTTATAGTTTAGATTCTAAACCATATTCTGATCAAAATAAATTTGTATTGCTTTTAAAAAACATTTAATTTTGTTGTATTTCTAAGCCAATTTTATATTGTGGTTCTTCGCTTTTTTTTTTAATTCTCCTGGATTATTTACGATCTGTCTAACGACAATAAGTAAATGTGGTGTAACATCGTCAACTCTTGTAAGTATTTACCCAGTGGTAAATACCTCTGCATCCTATGGTACTCATATTACCATATCAAGCGGAGTCTGCGTTTCAATCTACCATTTCCATGTCCAGTGAAAAGTCGGCTTGCAAGAGTGTACTTTGAGTCTATCAGAGTATGTGCTGGAATGTTCTTCAATCACTTCTTTCGCCAGTTTAATGTTAAGATCGTGGTTATTGATACTATTTGTTACAAACCATGGTGCATTTACAATCATTCTTAAGGTTTTTGATTGAAATCTTTCTAGAATCTGGATATTTGAGTTACACGCTGAACCCTATAATTGACTCCTGTAGCTACATACAGGTTTCAGAACAGAGTTATATAGTAGAAGCTTGTTTTCCAATGAGAGTTTTGATTTTCGACCGAGTGGCCAATACATTTTCCTTAGTTTAAGATTAATTTGCTTTCTTTTTGTCCATATGTGCTTTCGCCATGTGAGTTTTTGATCTATGTGCATACCTAGATATTTGGCTGAATTTGATTGAGTTATTTGCCGGCCATTCAATTTCACTGGTGGATAGATTTCCTTTCTGAGGGAAAAGGTGACGTGGATCGATGTTAACTCATTTGCTTGGATTTTCTACCTTTTTAGCAAGTTTTATAGTGCATTAAGATGCATTTGGATTCATATTGCTGCCACGGCTGGATCTGAATGGGATGCCATTATCGCTGTGTCATCTGCATATGTTGCTGTTAGAGTGTGGGCTGTGGTGGGCAGATCTGCGGTGTATAGAAGATAGAGTACTGGGCCTAGAGCACTTCCCTGTGGTACATCGGCTTGAACTAATTTTAGATCGCTTACCTCGTCCTTGTATTTGGCTGCAAAATATCGATCACTTAAGTATGATTTCAGTATTTCATACAAGTGATGTGGAAGTTGCTGTCTGACCTTGTATAGCAGTCCAGTATACCACACCTTGTCAAACGCTTGTGCAATATCTAGAAATACTGTCTCTTCGCTTCAAAGTCCTCACTAATCTTTCTAACGATTCTATGGATTTGCACTACCGTTCCATGTTGTTGCCTGAATCCGAATTGATGTTGTGGGATTAGATTTTTGTCCAATAAAATTGGAGTTAGTCGATTTAGTAAAAGTTTCTCGAAAATTTTTGAGAAAGTGGGCAACAGACTTATAGGCCTGTAAGAGGTAACTACATTTGGGTCTTTTCCTGGATTTGTTATTAGAATTATTTGGGCTAGTTTCCACTGCGCAGGAAAGTAAGTCAAGCGTAGCGCTGCATTGAACAATATAGTGAGGAATCGTATTATTTCTTCTGGTAGCTCGCGCACTATCCTTCCAGAGATCAGATCGCATCCAGGTGATTTTTTTATATTAATATTTTTATTTATGGAAACACCTCTTTTTTTTAATTTTTTTTATTGGAAAGTCCATTTGATATGGACCTTCTAAAGATGCGTTTATGTTATTATCTTGTGTGGGAGGTACTGTGGGATTTGGTTGAAAAACTTTCTCTAGATGTTCAACAACGACTTTAGCTTTTTCTTTATTATCTCTGGCCCATTTACCGTTTTCGTGTCTAATTGGTGGGATATGATGTATTGGGCGTTTAATTTTTCTCATTACTTTTTACAGTGAGTAGTCGGTTATTTCAGTTTCTAAATGTTCTTGTATAGTACGATTTTTTTCTTCATCTAGTAGTTTCTTAAGATCTCTAACAGCTTTATTAAATTTTGATTTGTCTTGAGGGGATCTTGTCTTTTGCCACTCTTTTTGTAGCCGGCGTTTTTCTTCAATTTTCATTTCAGCGTTTCTGGAGCAGCATGGGGTTATTTCAGATGTTTCTTCTGTTGGTGTAGCTTCCCAAGCAGATTCTTGTATTATTTGGTTAAAGTTTCCAATCTCATTTTCTAGCTCTAGTTTTGAATTATAGGACAGTGGTCTGAGGAGAGGCCACTGCATGATTTAATTGATAAGTACTTTTGATTTATGCCTTTTACTACACAAAAATCTAATAGGTCTGGTTTTTTTTCGGTCAGATAACCAATATGTAGGTTCTCCTGTTGATAGTGGTACCAAGTTGCCTTCTGCATGGCTAGGAATACCTGGCGGCCCTTGGGTGAGGGAGTATTAGATCTAGATTCCCACCTCCTGCTATGAACTGGTTTCCTAGGGATTTAAAGAAGTCTGTGTATTGTTCTTGTTTCACTGAGTGTTTTGGCAGACTATAAATTGCTGAGATTACCAGTGGACCTAACCAGTCTTCAATGGTGATTGTAGTAGCTTGTTGGTAGTCTTTTTCGGTTTTTTCATTTTCATAATGTTTAATTGTTTTTATTATGACAGTGGTACCTCCGTGTGCATTTCCATCTGGATGATTCGTACTATATATTGTGTATCTAGGTAACTTTAGATAGCTTTTATCTGTAAAATGTGTTTCGGACACTAGCATTATATCCACATTTTCATTTGTTAAGAAGGCTTGCAGTTCTTGTGCCCTTTGTGTAACGCCATTTGTGTTCCAGACTACTATTTTGAAAATGTTGGTCATTATGGCATTTTTGCAAGCATTGCTGTGAGAAGATTCATCATAGTGTCCATTCTTCCCATCAGTTGTATCATCATATCTTCTAATTTGTTTGGCTGCAGGTTAACTGTGGTTGTTTGTTCACTTTGTTGCCGGTCGTTAGCGGTTTCATTGTTATTTTGTGGACTTATTTGTGCGTATGATGTATTCGGTTGTGTGAAAACAGTAGGGATTGTATTAGTTCTTAATTTTGGGAAGAGTTTCTGTATCAATTATTTCCGTATAATACAACCCTTATAGTTGAATATATCTTGTTACAACATTTTACATTAGCGTCTTTTCCTTTCCTGGGACATTCCTTGGTAGAATGGTTTTCTGTGCATTTAACACATCTTGGACTTTTGAAGCAATAACTTCTACTATGTCCATAGACTTGTCCATATTGTGCATTGTAGAATATCTCTTTTCTTATGTGGGAGTTCAAATTTTAATACCAAGTTCATTAGACGTTCGATTTTATAGATGTCCTTGTTATTTTCACTAGTCATTAGTTCAACAAAGAATAATGGAAGTGGTGTTTTGTCAGTTTGCTTTACTATGTTCGTAATTCGAATTACATTATGATTTTTACTTTGTAATTCTGCTTTAAGATCGTTGATCTCAACCGAGGGATGAATATTCCATAACACTACTTTGAAGGTTCTATCTTGTTTCCTTTGGTATGTGTAGAAGTCTGTTTTCTTGGTCTTTAATGCTTCGATGATAGGCAAGTATATTTCAGAATAGTTAGATTGTATTTTTACCTGATCTTGAGGGAGCGTTTTTAAAGTATAATCGTCTTTAGCAATGCTATCCAATAGCTCTTGAAGTGGACGGTTGTTCTTCACGCCCAAGATGGGCGGTAATTTTATAATTTTTTTTATAGGTTCGACTGCATTTTCGTTCTTTTCGTTAAGGCTTTTGTATGAGTTTGGTATTGGTTCATTGGGGGCATTCAACCAATAATCCTTGATTGTTGTTTGACGTTTTGGTTTGTTTATTGTGTCGGGGCTATTTCTGGACCTTTTCTTGTAGATTACATTTTCCCAGATCTCTTGGTTTGGTTCGTTTGTGTTTGTAAGCCCATTTGGTAGTTCCATATTGGTTTGTGGGATTAATTTTTATTTCGGGCCTGCCTTGCAGCAGAAGGTGGACCGCGGCGCGCGCGCGCCCGCTTTTGCTGTGTAATAGTTTTTATGTCTTGTTTTGATTTGTAATTATATTTTGCTTACACGTTTTGTTTTTGATGTTGGGTTTTTATATCCTTAGCCACCAAAACTCCGTGGTTCACAGTACCGATAATTACTATCACTTATACTACCTTTAATTTAATATTTATTAGCACGTTTTAACTTATTGACAGCTGGTGTTGACAGTACCGGATTCGACCGGATTCTACCGGTTTTTAATTCCAATTTTCGATAAACTGTTTCTATTGAGATTATCGGATAATTATTAATAGTTTCAGTGTTTTTTGTAAACATGCTAAAAAATATCCTTATTTTTTAAAGTTTGGTAAAATGTGGCGGTAGCGGATATAGCAGTTATTAACCCTTCAAACACAGTTTGAAGGGTTAATATCTGCTATATCCGCTAAGTGGTATATTGTATTTATACTGACCCACATTTATAACTGGTCCACATTTTTCACTTTTCACACAAGGCCCTGAAACCTAAGTGTTATTTATATTGGCGTTAATAAATTACACATTTGTCTTCTGGTATAAACACAGTCGCAGGATCGAACCCTGGATTCCCAGATTTGTTAGATTAGAAACCGATGTTTCAGGAAATACGTAAATAAAAAGTTTTTTTTTTAATAATTACATGTAAATCCTTAAGTTTTCAGAGTAACAAAAATAAATGCAATTTAGTTATTATTTGTTTTTTTGCAATTATATTAAGTAAATAATTAACTAGCTGCAATTTAATTGTTTAACAAAATATTTATTAACCAAGTTAATAAATATGTTAATAATTATTTTCAATATATTTAGAAAATAATTAACAAAATACATTTTCATTATTTAACAAAACAACTAATTGTAAATTGCAATTCTTTTTGTAACCCTGAAAATTTAAGGATTTGCGTGAAATTATTTAAACAAAAATTGTATACTTGTTGGAATATGTGTAAATTTGTGAGACAATGTACTTAAAGAGTATTGTATATGTAATAAAGATTGAGTTTTAAGAGATTAATAAAATTAAGAGCTATAAGTTATGATTAAATTATTATGTTAAGTATATATGTATAAATTGGTATAGTAAATAAACAGCAGTTAAATTAATAAAGAAGTCTTCCAATTATTTCAACAATAGTGTTTGAAACATCGGCTGACAATAAGAGACATCCACACGAGGGGTCATCCACTCCCTGAAATATATTCGCAATTATCTTGATTTTTTCGAGGTACTTGAAGAAATTACTAGCGTAGTGTCACGTAATTATGCTAATTCTTTGCTAACGTGAAGAAATCTCAAGCTAATGCGTAATAATGTCAGTTAATTTTTGAAATGCTTAGGTACTGCAAAGTAATGTCACGTAAAGGAAGGAAATTTGAAATAATTACATTTTTAATGATTAAATAATTTCTAATCCACTGAACGTTAGAGTATATTTACTTGGTATTACTATGTGCAGCCTGTAACATAAGAGTGCTACTAATGAAGAAGACATCACAGTAGAGAAAGATGATATGTTCTGGACCCTCCTCACTCAAAGTTGATTTACGTCTGGATTTTTATGCTACAGACGAAGAAACTTCAGAAGAAATAGAAAGAAAGAGAATCAGAAGAAACTTCAGAATATGCATGAAATTGCAAATATCAATCCTGAAGATTTGGGAGATATTCGCGGATATTCCAGATATCACAGATATTCTGGGAGATATTACAAGAAATAGATATTTTTAAAAATTCAACAGAATTCGATTTAAAAGATTATTCCGAAAAAACTGGAGAATGCAATGACAGATGCAATCCGTTTCTAAAAATAAAAATTAAAGAAAAAGTTCTGACAGCAAGGAATCAACGTTATTTATAATCAACCTATTGTTAGTTGTGGTTGGTTTTGGCGTAAATTGAACCTTGCAAAACTACATCCATTATTGGGAAAGTGAAATTAGAAGATTGCCAAATGCAAGTAATAGCCAGGGAGCTACATTTCTTCAAGAAAGAAATAGAAATGTTCTCTAAAACTTTACCATGTATGAAAGAAGTAATGGTATTGGCGAAAATTACTGCCGGTTTTCCTGATTGCTTCTTACAACAACCCTTAGGGGGGATATCACAGTAGAGCACGGTAATGGAGCTATATTTTCGGGATTTTTTTTTGTCTCAATGAAAAGATCAATCGAAAAACGGCAAAGTAAGTATAATAATATTATTAAAAAAGTACAAAAAATATTTTTTTCAATTTTTTTTGACACAAAATGGCGGCTGTGTGGCATTTGTCCGGAGACGCCTATTTTTAGAAGGAGGTCTACGGGCGGACATCTAGACTCCTTAATTTTTGACCTCTAACAAAAAATCTGAGTTTTATATATCAACAGCTATGGAGCCAGGTAGGATTATTTCGATATATTGATTTTTGGCGAAATGGTGCACGTTTTAAAAAAAAGTTGAAAATTTAACCAAAAGAAAAGTCATTAAATTGTTCATAAAAAAAACCAAGTAGGATAAAAAAAAATCCGACGTGGCTCGATAGAATTAGGTTTTTGGAATATACTACCGAAATTTCAGATTGATCGGTGAAGATTTGCCCGAGCAATGTGTCCGCCTAGTTAAGAAAAACTGGTTTCGAGAAAAACGCGTTTAAAGTTTTAAGTCTAATCTGCGATGCCTGAAGGGCGTTGCGGCAGAATGGAAAATTTGGGCATTTAGACATTTTTGCCGCATTCCATCTTTGGTATGTTATTTTAAAAACCCTAAAGCAACTTTTAAGCGAATAAAAAAAAATTCGATTTTTTCTTAATATTAACATTGATAATTCAAGATTTAAAAGAAGGTGGGTTACCTGATGCCAGAAATAATAAATGGTTTAGATTTGGTTTAGATGTTGGTAATGCAAACAATTGCAAATTTCCATCCTCGCAGAAAAGCAAACAAAATCGATTAAAAATTACAATAAAGGAATTTATAATGACTATTTGAATCATTGGATTACCATTAAAGTAACAGTATTGATTAAATTAACAGTAAAGGATCTTATAGAAAATTCTCTACTGAAATCCATTGAAAATACCACATCGAGAACAATTTGAAACAGATTTTAACTCAAAATCTCTCCATGGTTTGTTGACTTTAGCATCAATTACAGCGGCAATAAAAGCACCAGAATATGATGCAAGTATTGATAATTTCATGCTTCCAGAGGAAAAATTTCAGACATTATTATTTCTATAATCAAAGCTTCCGAACATTCGTAGTATTGCCTTATTTGGATAAACTGGGTGTCTTCAATGTATAAAATATTTAACTGCTCTTTTATGTAAATTTATTTTTTAAAGCAATGTCATAGTGTAATAATAATGAATGAAGTGATGGGAAGCGTGTCCGAGGGGCGGGCAGTGAAACGGTAACGGGGGCAGGGGCGGAAGTCGTCAAAGTCACCTAAACTGGCCAAGGTCACTGGAAGTGGTCAAGGTTTCCCTACTTTTCTAAAAAACCACTATACAACCACGGCAAAAATAATTTTCCAGAATCCTCGCTGCGACACTTGTCTATCATGAGTATCATAGCGTGAGCGTTTATCTCAATGCATATATATATATATATATATATATATATATATATATATATATATATATATATATATATATATATATATATATATATATATTTAAAGTCAACCATGACGATGCGAGGTGGTGGTGGCTCAGATAGTTAAGCACTTGGCTTCGAGTCAGACAGCGCGGGTTCGAATCTCACGCTGAACTAAAGCAGTAAAAATTAAAACTAATCTGCAACCCACCACACTCAATTCCCCAATCCGGATTAGGCAACCGTGGGGTCTCAATGTCTATCACCTTCTCTGGAAATTTGTCGTTCGGATTCGGCGTTAAACCGCTAGGTCCCCCATATCCAATCTTAGTGCTGAGGTTGATATGTGGCAGAGAAGAGGCCGGTGCCCAGCAGTGGGACATAAAAAGGCTAATGATGATGATGATGATGATGACGAGGCGCATGATGAGCTAGTGCGGGTCTAGTGGGGACCAAATATGGCCCTAATGCGTATGTAATGTGAACGTAATTCAGGTAATGCAAGAGTAATTCAAGGAATCCAAGAGTACTTTGTGGAATGTGTTGTAATTCTTACGTAAGGAATGCAAAGTAATGTGCGGTAATGCATCTAAATATTAACAAGTATTGCAAGAGTGGATAGCCGCTCGTAAAACAAGTTCTTTAAATTAAATTATAAGCTAAAAAAGCCTATGTAAGAAGACATTATTTATATTAAAGTTATATGATAACTAATAATATTTTGAATATTGTTTAAGAAGGTTAGAAGTTAAATAGGTTATTCAAATTTTGAAATTGAAATGAAATTTAAAATGAAACTTATATGAATAAATATCACATTTAAAAAATCGAATTAATTTTCTTGCAATTCTGTATCACACAACAATTGGAATATTACACAATAATCTCAATTTTACAGTAATGACCATTGATTAGAAAGTACTTCATTTTTATGTTCGCCTGGAATAAATAGCTAGGCATCATTATTGATATTAGACTCAACTTTACTCGAAATGCAGTTTTTGTTATGAATAAAATGTCAAAGAAATCATATTTATTAAGTAGGGTTGGCAAAGGACTGAGCTCACAAGCTAAATCATTATTATATAAATCATTGGTACTACCACATGCTAATATATGTGCACCTGATTTGCATAGGGTTCCGACATATTTCATAAAAAAGATTTAGGGGAGAGTGGTGTAATTACGGACACCTAAAGGAAAAAGTAAATATTAAAAATACTAAATAAAAACTCTGGTAATTTATTGATTAATAACAAAGATAAAGGTTTTATTTATCACTTTTAATCATAATATTTAATTAAATTTCAAAATATAGTTTTTTTTTTCAAAAAAAGAAAATTGTCATTTTTGTGATCCTCTCAATTCGGTGGGGTAATCCCGGCCGGTGGTGGGGTAATTACGAATAGTCCATATTAAGTAGTAACGAGTAGTATGTTACAGTGCCTGGAACTTATTTCAATTAAACATCGATTAGAATATGATACTTTTATACAAAATTAGAAATAATCTCATAGCAAAGGATGTAACAGACAAGGTGTCATTTGTCAGTCAGAAAAGTAACTATAACTTAAGAAATATAGATAGATAACTTCTCTGTTGTAAAATCTTCTACACTTCGGAGATTCAACCCTGTCCTAAACAGAGGGCTGATTCAGTACAATACGCTGCCTCCTGTATTGAAAAATTGTGATAGACTAACAACTTTAAATATTTATTACGAATATAAGAATACTAATATTTATTAATACTGTACAATATAATATGTACAATATAAGAATACTAATTAAACATTTCAAAAGCTGGTTAATTATAAATAGACCATGTTTATTATATATCTCACAATATCTATCTCAGTTTTAATAGAATTAATAAAATTAAATTATCTAAAAAAAATTAAATATCTCCCGATTGCTCATCGAAAAATTCATGTTATACCAGTGTCTGCCAAATTGTGTGACGAGAGAGATTGCGAGTGTGCAGCACAAAATATCATAATATGAGTAAATATTTCAGCATGGAATTGTGCTATACCACAAAATTCAGTCCATCCATTATCTTCTATTATGAAGAAGGGTAAGTTAAGAGTGTCCAGCTAGTATCAAAAAACGAAATAAGTCGGACGCCATATTTTTGTATAAAATTAAGTTTAATAACTAGTTAAATGCTTGCAAAAACAACTAATTCTTAAAAATTACATCGATTAGATGAAATCCGTTTGCTTATCTACATGACAGAGATCGTTGCAACAATGAATGAACTGCACGTTGGCACATTTCTGACATAATTTTACCAATAGCTTATCGAATGTTTCGTTTTAAGTCTTCCGGGGATTCAGTTGGGTCCTGATAAACATTAGTTTTAGCACGGCCCTATAAGAAATAATCCTAAGCCGACAATTCCGGCGAGCAAGGAGGATCCATACGCTGGGAAATCAGACGACCAGTATAGACTCGCACTCCATAGACGTCTTCGATACATGAGGTCTTAAACTTGTTATTTTGTATCTTGCTGATAACAAATATCGTTTCTTTGGTAATCGGAGTTGTGCGATTGCATCCATTAAGAACGTTTGTAGCATCTCCACATAACGTTCAGTATCTAGTACTACTACGTTTCCCATTTCATCTTCAGACAAATACGGTCCCAATACTCCAACTAATTGTAAGTATAATCCACACCATACAGTTGTTACCTTTTGAGAATGCAACTCTTCTTCGAATATAACTTGAGGGTTTTCGGCAGACCAGTAACAGGGTTTGTTTTCCCGCCGAGGAGGCATTTCAACCAGGTCAGTTCTAACCGTCTGGGCAAGCCACCCTGAAGGAATGCAAACTAGGCGATACCGGGGTTGCGCATACTGAAAGCCAAGGAAAAGGGGGTTTTGTGAGACGTTCCCCAAAACCACAATAAAAAATGTTAAAATTGTGGAAGATTACTTCTTTTTGTTTTTATTAAGTAAAAACTGGATACTTAATTTGACAACCTTTATAATGTAAATTCCTTTGTAAGCCTTTAGTAAAACAGTTTGTTTTCTTAAATTTTGGGATATGTTTAAAAATTAAAACTAGTCTCCCCATATCAAATAACTAGGCATGATCTTCGATAACAAAAGGAAATTCTCCAATGACGCGAAACAACGAAAGACAAGGACTATAACAAGAAGCAAATATTTCCGTAGCCTAACGCATGAAAGTAAAGGCATTACCATCAAAACAGCCGCTAGAATCTATAAAGCCATCTGCCGCCCCCTCCTTGACTATGGACAGATATTATTTTCAAACGCTAACGGCAGAACACTACATATATTGGAAGTGGCAGAACGAACTTCATTACGACTGATCTCCAAGTTAAGACACCCAAACAACATTCTTCATAATCCTCTATACAGACTCTCCAGACAAGTTCCAAAACACCTAGACAGTCATCAGCAACTACGGACAAAATTCAAAGTCAACAACAACCACTGGAACATAGTAGTCCCACTATGCATAAAACGAAACATAAAAACCACTTCACGCAGACACTCAACTAAGACGCTTTACGAATCAATCTACGACGACTAAACTTATCATCTCATCTCATTTCATTCCCATTACACTATTGTTATCATTAATATGTACATACGTTTTTCCATTTTAAATCAATTTGTATTTCCGGGTAGGACCGGGTTGGTCGATAGCCCTTTGTATAAAGTATACAATAAATATATTCTCTCTCTCTCTTAAAATTAGTTTGAAAAATCAATTTACAATTTTATATAATTAATAAATATTAATAAATTGATAAAACTAATTATTCAAACATAATTTAATTATTTGCTATTTGTCGCGTTACATATTCGCGTTACAAGGACAGTCAAATGTTATGAAACCTTTTATTATTTTATTAATTATATTATTCTGTTAATTAAATTGATATATAAATTAATTGTACTTTTTTATGGCTTACAATTAGAAGAAACTATTTTACATAAAATTAACAAATAATTATAACATAAAATAATAATTTGTAAATACACAAACTAATTATAAATATTAATATTAGATAATTGCTTTGAAACTGAGGACTTTTCAGTCACTATTATGTCGACAGACATGTATTTCCATTAGGCTAATTGACAAGCAACTATTTAAAGTTTTTTTAACACCTATCATCTATCTATCCTAACATCTATCATTAAAATTAGTAATTTAGTAACCTATTCTCAATACGGGATTTTCTAAGACCCAAGCTGAACCAATGACATTAAATAATTTTCTAAATTAAGTTTTCGATTGATGTTCCAGCAGAAAACCTAATTACGTTATCAAAAAATCCTTCTAAATTAACTTACAATCATCCAATTACTTTTTTGCTAAATCTATTCAATGAGTTGAAAAATTTCCGTCCGCAACAACTGCGAGCTTAAACATACAACGCAACATTCTAATCTCATTTATTAGACTAAATAGATAAGTACTGGCTAAATTCATTACAGCTGAACTAAATATAACATGACACATTCAAATAACATTAATGCTCACTACTCGAATACTCCCCAATTAAAAGTTTTGACCAATTAATTATTCATTATTACTAAATAGACGTTGAATATATTCCAATTTAATTACTGTTTTTACATTAATTTTAGGTACAAATCTTTTAGTTAATCTGAAAGTAAAGTTCTGAATATCAATTAATTACTAAATGGACATTGTAATACCTCTGTTCGTTGAATCAATCAGTTTTGAAAGAAAATATTTTTGGAAAAATGTTTGGAAATTATAGTTTTGAGGGAAAAACTAATTTAAAGTTTTTTCTTCTTTAGTTAGTTGGCGTTTAGTTCAGAGAGAGGATTAATGAAACTGGAGTAAATTATAGAAGCTGTCATTTCTTTGATAACAAGCAGTCTATGGCTTATATATTAAAATTTATTATATGAACCACGCATTGGATATTAAGCCAGAATGATTTTTTTTTTGGAAAATGAAAAAAAAAACTAGTCGACGAACACGAGAAAATCGTATAATCGAGCAAATATGTTTAATTCGTTTGGAAAGATTCAATATTTTACTGCAAAATATTTATTAGAAATTTGTGGGAATTTCGAATTCATAAGTCGATATCTCGAGAACGGTTCCATCTAGTTGGCAAGCAGCATCGCTTTCATGAGGTCATCTCCCTACGGATGCACTTAGATTTCCCTAAATATATTAATAAGTTTCCCAGTTCTCTGCTGGGAATACAAAATTTCGAGAAATTTTGCTCGATTTTACGAATTTTATCAAGTGTTGTCTCATGAACGGAAGCACCCAGCAAAATCTAATTTCTTTATTTGCAACCAGCAAGGAAAAGACTTTCCGATAAACTTCGACATTTTTCATTAACTTGATAAATAATGGTTTAAAGGAAGTACATTTTCTCACAGAGACTTCAAGTTTTTACTAATGTATTCATCTTCCCAAAGTTAGTTGGAATACATCTATCGATATCATAGAAAACTTTTATTTGAAAAATCGTATCGAAGCAGCCATCAATCTGCTAGAAAACTATTAGTAGTACATTTTTTTTTTGATTTCTCGGTAAACTTATTTCCACAAATTTTATCACGAAACATGTGTTTAATTATCAATTACCAATTTTCCATTGACTTGACAAATGATATAATAGTAACTGTCGCAACCATCCTATTCATAAAATCAGCCTGTACGTTTTAATTTTTCAAAAGCTGTGAACAGCGTCGTAATATTTTTTAGGAGGTTTCTAATTTGGGTTTGAAACTTTGCGGTGGAACCCTTATTCAAAAGAGTTAAGTTTTCTGTTGTGATGAAAGAGTTCACCAGACAAAATTGTACAACAAATTGATGAAAAAATACCGTCTCGTTTCACAAGATATCTGGTTCAATTCAGAATGCCTTCGATCCAAAGTAGTACCCAACTATGTCCATATTAAAACCGGCTCCATGTCTTCGGCCGCAAAAGCAGCCATAAAATCTGCCCAAAACACTTGGTTTAGATCCGAAATTCAAAATCTTCATCTGAGAAGAGATGTTATTCAACATTATCTTAAGATACTCCAGTCAGAATTAACGTTTAAATTACACCCAGTAGAATTCATCATCTTGGATGATTTTGTTCGAGGAAATGTCAGTCAAGTTAACCACATAAAATATTTAAGATTAAAAAAGAAATTATCCGTTCTCATTGAGAATAAAAATGCAGCACCTCAAAAAGGGAGTTCCAAACCTACTCTAGGGTCTACATTCATCAACTTCTCAAAAGCTACATTCACTCCCATCGAACAAGCATACCTTTCCCAAAACCCCAACTACGCCCCAATCATCAAAAACATATCCGATAAGTCCACAATAATTGTAGAAGCAGAAATTGCGCTAAATTGACGGAACCTCTAATACCTTGAGCCAAAATAGCAGAGCACATAAAATCCTACGTTCTTATTTTGCTCCGCAATAATCAAAGCAATAAAATCCAAAATAGAGTCCCATTCTTTAGTACTTACTAAAGCAGATAAATCCAACTCGATTGTCGTTCAAGAAAGAGAACAGTACATCAATAAAATGAACTCTTTCATCACAACAGAAAACTTAACGCTTTTGAATAAGGATCCCACCGCAAAGTTTCAAAGCCAAATTAGAAACCTCCTAAAAAATATTACGACGCTGTTCACAGATTTTAAAAAATTAAAAATTATAAATCCCATAGCTCCCAGGCTCTACGGTTCCATAAAAACCCACAAACCCGATTCCCCCATCAGACCAGTTGTCTCGTACATTAATAGTGCAGCAAGAGTTTTAGCAATAAAACTAAACACCAAAGTATGCGGTATTCCAAAATATGCGGTAAAAAATTCACTAGCTTTATCCGAACTCCTTAAATCAAAAACAACCCCGATCAATTTAAAGCTTGTATCCTTTGATGTTAGTAGTATGTTCTCTAATATACCCATTGAAGAATGCCTCCAAATCATTAGAAATTTGCTCGATAAAGCCAATTGCAACCACCTGATAAAAACCGAACTCTATGAGTGTCTAGAAACCTGTGTCAACCATAATTATTTTACATTCAATAACAAAGTCTTCCAGCAAACCACAGGTCTAGCAATGGGATCTCCATTGAGTCCACTCCTGGCTGACATATTCATGACACATATTGAAGAACACATCTTCAAATTAGATTTTGCTAGAAAACATATTTCGTTTTGGTATAGGTATGTACATGACGTGTTAGCGTGCTTCGGTGGGACGGAAATACAACTGAATCAATTTCTAAATTTGATCAACACCATACATCCAAAAATTAAGTTCACTCTCGATGTAGAAAACAACAACCAAGTAAACTTCTTAGATCTAACCTGAATTCATAAAAACAACAAGATTGATTTCGATATATATATATATATATATATATATATATATATATATATATATATATATATATATATAGAAAGCCGACGAGTCTCAACTGTACAATACCCTTATCATCAAATCACCCACTATCACATAAACTAGCTGCGTATCATTCTATGATACATCGAGCCTTCTCCATCCCTCTCACTGCTGACAACCGAACAAAAGAGTTAAACACCATCAAATCAATTGCCACAGAGAATGGCTTCCCAATGACTCTCATCCAAAAGTTAATAAATAAAAAATGGAGCCAATTCACAATGTCCCAAATATACCCGAGAACGCCGATTTCAGATAAAACTTTCGTTTCCCTCACGTACTTTGGCAAAACTAGCGAACAAATAGCTAACGTTTTGAGAGAACAAAATCTACAAGCGGCCTTTAAACCTTCCTCCAAATTATACCACACATTATTTAATGCCAAAGACCAAATCGACCCACTCAAAAAATCTGGCGTTTATGAGATTCGGTGTTCGGAATGCAATAGCGTCTACGTAGATCAGACAGGACGAAGCATAACAACTCGTTTTTCCGAACACTCCCGTGCATTCTGTCTTAAAAAAGACACATTGTCTAGAAACCATTGTCTAGAATATAATCACAAATTCCCCGAAATAGCTAATCTTAAAATCTTGCATAACTGCAACAAAGGCCCAAAGCTTAATCTCCTAGAGTCATTAGAAATCTTCAAAACAACCCGTAATCCCTCCGTTAATCTCCTAAACGAGCAAACTGACCTAATCTTTTCCCAACTTTTTAATCTTACCCAATCTTCGGCAGGTTAGCCCTCAACTACAGACAAACCCCCCTCCCCACCAAAATTATAGGGTTATATATTCAACATCATCAATTTGTTAGACCCACTTGAAAATGACCGTCAAACGTCGAAACTTAAGTCGTGAATACTGTGAATAACAAGTTGTATAACATTTTTACATAGTATACGTGTGGTAAAAACATACTGAATTTGACATACATGTCAAACATATTTTGAACATGACAAATGATGATTTAAAGGAAATAAATTTTCCCATTTCGCATTTTCCGCGATTTCACAACTCATAACTTTTGAACGGCTTATACATAGACTTCTAGTTTTAACAATTTTTTTTTAACATCCAAAAATATGTGGAATACATTTATCCAGTTCCCAGGAACTTTAACCCTTTCTCACCTGACGGGACATATGCTGTCCCAGTCTGCAAAAAATATAAATTACGGCTGGGACAACGTATGTCCTAGTTACAGTATCTTCATTACATTTTTAAATGATACGCTCAACAGCATGCCTAAATAAGATGTTGATCATAAAACGAACAATAAAAGCATTATAAAATTTTAAAAAGGTCTGATTTACTCTCGTCAAAAAATTCTGAATACTCCACATCAGAGGAAAGCAGCGAAGAGAAGAGCAACGATGAAATCGTCACAAACAATCACAATGATTTGTTTAATGCAAAAGAGATCCAGAACCAGAATCCGCCATCATATTTATGGCCCGGTGCAAGTAAATTTACACCACGTGTGGCACTAGTTAACTACATCAAGGGAGAAGTAAATTTCTCTATTGACGACGATGCGACTGAATTGGATTTTTTCTTCAAACTCTTTCCCAAAAGCTTATTTATTTACATCGCCCAATGTACGAACGAAAGGATAGAAATGGTAAATGAGGATCTCAAGAAAAATGAAGCAAGTTCATCACCAGGCAGTCGACACGCTGAAGTCAAAACGCAACATATGACTGACCAATTTTAAATCATGAGAGTAGTTGGAGTAATGCTGATGCTGAGCTACAATCGGGTACCTTAAATGGCCCACTATTGGCAAGTCAATAGTTCGCTGGGAAATGCAGCCATTCAAAAAGCGGTGAGTAGGGATCGCTTCCTGTTTTTGATTTCATGATTTCATATGCTTCGAAATTATATTATATTGAGGAAGTAGCTTCCTGCTTGAAGTACACTTTGCTGAAGAGTTTCACTGACAGCACAAGGCAGTCAGTAGACGAGTCAATGATAAAATTCAAGGCAAGGAGCAGTCTGAAACAGTACCAACCCTTGAAACCAGTAAAGAAGGGTATCAAAGTTTGGGAACGCTGCGATTCTAAAACGGGATACGTATATGAATTTAACATTGGGAAAGAATATTCAGTTACCAAAGGAACTCTAGGAGAACGCGATGTGAAAAAGCTTGTTTCTACAGTGAAAATTCCCCAAATCATAATCTGTTTTGACCGATTCTTCACTTCTGTGAATCTGATGTATACCCTGCCCCATGGATGTGTCGGCACCTACATGAAAAAACGAAAAAATATACCAACATTTCCGAATGCAAGAATAGCAGAAATTCAGAGAGGTGAATCGATTTTCCAAGCTACAAGCGAGGGAATAATTGCTGTGAAATGGATGGACACTAGGGAGGTCTTTGTCATGTCGAATTGCCATAGCAATAAATTAACTACGGCGATTAGAACTCTAAAAGATGGTTCTCAGAAGCAATTCTCCTGCCCATCAATGGTATCTTTTTAAAATGAGTTCATGGGTGGGGTTGACCTCTCTAACCAATTGGGAACGTGCTACGAGGTGGATCGCAAATCCAACAAATGGTGGAAAAAGGTTTTTTCCACCACAGATTACTGATGACCTCGATTATAAATGCTCATGTTGTTCATCAAGACATTACTGACCGAAAACGTCCCTTACTACCATTCCTCGTTGCTGCTGCTGAAAATCTCCTGAGATTTGGAAGTGCAAGTAAGGAAGTGAATACGCATAGGCACTCTTCCTGCAAATCCACGTCATTGTCATCGCGATTTTCTAATGAAAATATAAGACTGTCGAATGATGGAGAACATTTTCCAGAGGACAGGGGTGGTCGAGTAGTAGGTGTGCATTTGCAATCAAAAGCAGCAGAGGGACATATGCTCTCCCAGCACTATCGTCTCTAGGATTACGACCGGGACATACCCTGTCTCTGCAATTAACTGTTCTGGGTTTAGGGCGGGACATACGTATGTCCCATCAATGAAGCTTGTAAATTCATTCTTGTCGTTGATGTGTCGTTATGAGATCAATTATGTGTGTCTTAGACTTTCAGACAGAAATGTTATTTCATCGTAATAATCACTTGGAGAAGAAATAACTGTTTCCGGTAATGAGCGGCACTAAACTGATTTGTATTGAAATGGTTAAAATTCGTCGCAGATTTATTGCTCGGGAAATTTTCTAGCAAATTGGACATTTCTAGCGTTTGAACCACATCAACTACAAAATCGTGTTCAGAAAATTTTCTTCGGACCATTTTCTTCGGATAAACTGAAAAACACCTTAAAATTTTCCGAAAAAGTCGCCCAAAAAATCCATCGTTTTGGTCACGAAATAAATGCATTTTGTGTATTTTTTTCCAATTATCTCGGAAACTACAAATTGCAGCTAAATAATTTTTGGCACACTAAAACTAGTTGATGAGGCAACCAAATCGATGAGAAAATTGTTTGGAAATATTAAATTATTAATTGCGAATTTTGAAATTAAAAGTTTGCGAATTTTGATATCCCGTGAACGGTTGTAGATAGTGCAAAACGGATTGCGACATCGTTTTCAGGAGGTAATTTTCATGTGAATGTACTTAAGTTTCTCTTAAAATATTAATTGGTTTTCTAGTTCTCTGCCCAGGCGACAAAATTTGGCGCCTGGGCGACAATTCAGCAAAAATGTTGTTTTCAGCGAAATTTAGCGAAATTTATCTCGATTGTTATATATGGTAAATTCCAACCGAACTAGACGAAACTCTAGTTTAGATTTATTTTAGAATTGTTCAGATAGGTATATTACTTTACAAGTTATATAATATTTTTTCAAAATTAGTGGTAAAAACACGGTTGCAACCAATCTCTTCATTAAAGGAAAGAATTTAATTTGAAGGCATGATCTATGTTCTCAAATACTATTTTTTTCTTTTGTTTTAATTAGTATAATTAGTATGTAAATGTACTCAATTAGAATTATTCTAATGATACAGTTTGTAGTAAATGAACGAATTAGTTAGATCAATTATTACGATAATTGGTTATAAATTTATGAGTTTTGTAAAAAAAAAATATTTCATGCAAGATAGTTATTAAATATCAACTCGGTTATATTTGACCTTCAACGCAATTCAACACGGTAAATACAATCTCTCTGTCAAATATATATAAATAACGGAAACTGTTGACATTTACCCTCAATTTATTTTCCATTGTGGAAATTATTTCCACCAAACCCTTACTTTTTTGTGAAATAAGATTTTTTTGTGGGTAAACGGAAATCAACCCAATTAAATATATATTTGCTAATCGATCAGATTTTCTGCTGGGTTTTATGGTATTGAAAATTTAAAAATGCCTTTGTATGATATAAAAGGTCTACTTTTTCAAATGGACGGTTTTCGTATAGTTTTTTTTATGTTCAGGATTGTTTTTAAATATTGAATTGCTTGGAAAGTAATTTCGATTTCTCTCTTGCAATCTTCTGTCAGTTAAATGATTATTCAATTAGCATGTTGATTGTAGCAATCAGCATCAACTGGACTTCTGAAAAGCGGCTCATCGGAATAAACATTTGCAAAAGAGTTTTGATACGCGGTTCAGTTCATTTTTTGTTTCCTTGAACAACATTTTTGCTAAGAACATAAAATTTTCCGAAAAAAAGAACATTTGCACAGAATATTTTTTTAAATAAATGAACCTTCAAATGTAAGCTGTCAAAATATATAATGATAATATGGTTCTTCATTTTGCTGCCTGAAAATATAACTACACGTTCAAAATATAATTAGACCAGTGGTGACATATGGCAGCGAGATTAACAAATGCGCACGAACAGTAATATACCTTTTTAGGGTTACTTATGCGCATGCTCGTCCGCCATGTTTAAAAGGCGGCAATGTGAAACTTTCGGGCAAAGTTTATTCATTTGGCTGGACAACAATTATCATCGCATTTATTCCGTGTACAATTAAATGAAACATTAATTGATGGCGCTTCATTAGTGCATTCTGCAGTGGAAGCACATACATGTGTTCAGTTGCGCCGATGGTTGAAGTGCCATGGTCGTCCTCAAGGCGGACATAAAGCAGAACTTGTTGAGAGGTTAGGATAACAATAATTTTGACCTAAGGTTTTATATTATTAATTTAAAATATTAAAATTAATAATAGTCAATAGAAATTATTTTTATTTTATCTTGCATACATTTTTTTGAAAATTTCGTAAATAACTTTTAACTATACACAAACAATAAAAAAAATCATACAATGAGAAAGAACACAACAGTTATTTTGTCTTGAATTGGTGAAGAAGCATTTTACGAAATACATTTTCATTATTCCGCCTGGAAATTTCGAAATTTTAATAAATTCCCGATTTTAAGATATCAGCAGGCGCTTCTCCAAATTGCTTTTCCATTCATTTTCCAATTGGTTACAAATTTTACATGCGCACAATTTTACAGAATGATCATATTTTAATATTCAAAATATCAAATCTATCCCTTTAATTTACTTCATAAGAAATGAAACAGTAATTGTTTAACTCAGTATAGACTGCAAATTACCCAATCACAATGCAAACAGACGAATTGATTGTAAAAAAATTAACACTGTCTAAACAGAAATAATACGCAATTAGTCTAACGAACACATTCTAGTTTTGAAATTTGAAAGTTTATATCTACTCTAAATTGAAAATTTTATTGTGTTCATAAAGTATTTAACCAGTAAATTTGTCTTCATTATGTTTATATTTTCGTACAAAAAGAAAATTCATATTGTAAAATATCCTATTTTGAAAACCCGATGGATTCGAATCAAGCGCGCTCGCATGAGACGACCTTGAAGCTTCGTGCGCATGCGTGCATTTTTTCCCTCCTCTAGATAGCGGCAGTTGCTGTCGAGCAGTGTTCGAGTGACGTAATGTGTAGTGCTCTCGTCGGTTTTTCAATCCAAGTAAAATGACGACAAGTGAAATGAGGGATGTCCTACGTGATGCTGTGCTGCGCAAGCAACTGCAGTTGTGGTCATCAGGAAATTGGCCAATCCAGCACATTCAGCACTTAGTTCACAATTTTTGGCGAAAAACCAGACCTCTGTCCTCTGGTTCGATAGGCTCTTTACTCTCCTGATATGGCCCCCTGCGACTTCTGGCTATTCCCCAAAGTCAAGAGGCCATTGAAAGGAACGCGATTTCAGACAAGAGAGGACATTATGACTTCAACGACAGCGGAGCTAAAATCGATTCCGAAAGAGGCTTTTTCGGAATTCTGATATTTTACCGGTGATTTTTTAACTGTTTGGGTTTTGAAAATTGAAAAAGCACAGATAATTTGCAAAAGTGAATTAAACATTTATTTGGGGCGGTAAATGAATGCCTGCCATTTACTTTTTAGAGATTATTTCATGTAAATGTTGCCAGCGGCTACGCCGTAGATGGTCCGTCCGTGAGCTCCAATTTTGGCATACTTTTTCCAGCATTTCGGCCGGTATATCACCAACGGCAGCTGTAATATTGTCTTCTAGGGTTATAATTGTGGCTGGCTTGTCCATGTACACGAGAGACTTCACGTATCCCAACAAAAAAATAGTCTAGTGGGCTCAAACGTATGATCTTGGCGGCCAATTGACTGCACCAAAACGTTAGATTAATTGCTCACCAAATTCGCCTCGTAATAGGTTCATGGTATCAGGCGCCGTGTGGCATGTGGCACCGTCTTGCTGAAACCACATGTCAACCAAGTCCAATTCTTCAATTTTGGGCAAAAAAGTCAGTAATCATCACAATTGACTGTAACTTTGCAATTTTCATCGTTCTTGCATCTTTGCATCTTGCATTTGCAATAAACATTCCATCTTTCAGGGTGCACTGCAGCTCTTGAACTGCCTCTGGCTGCTCTTCACACTAAATTCGGCAATTCTGTTTGTTACCCATTGAGCCAAAAATGACCTTCGTCGCAGAAGACAATTTGTCGATAGCAAAATGGATCTTTATCCAACTTTCCTAAGGCCCATTCACCAAACAAACGACGTTGTAGTACGTCATCTGGCTTCAGTTTTTGCAGCAGCTGTATTTTGTATGGTTTCTTACCGAGGTCTTTATCTAAAATCTTCCAGGTGGCCGAAAAACACAAGCCCAATTGTTGACATTGGCGACGAATTGACATATTGCAATCTTCATTGACACTGGCAGCATTGATACAGCAGCAATATTTTCCTCGGTACGAACTCTTCGCATACAGGTTGGTGGATGAATGTCCAATAAAGATAAACTGGTCACAACAGCCTGAATAGCCTGTTTGGTGGGTCGATTATGACGAACATAAAATGAATGTAATTTACGAAATACTTGTCACACAGCACGAATTTTTATAATAAAATGCAATGATTTGCAAGCGTTGTTCGTTTGTTAGTATATTCATGGTGAAATGGCAAACCTTACATGGACACATGTCGCGAATCTCTTTATAGAATGAACAAAATTACACTGAAAAATCAAATAGCAAAAAATCACCCGTTATATGTAAATTTAATTTGCTTTGTAAATTGCAAACAGACGTTGCAGAACTTTTAAATAGCTTATTGCAATAGTCCCTAACTATCGCTTTGTTTATTTAACCCCTAACCACCTGACATATGTCTCTCAGACCCAAAGTAGCAGTAATTTTTCACCTGAGACGTATGGCAGGTGGTTAAGGGTTAAAAGAATTTAAACTGATCTAAAATTTTAAGTATTTACTCTATTTGCAATATATTGTAATAGAGAATGTCAGGTCTAGAACTTGGGAAATATGTTAAACCTTAATCTTAAATGAATGATAAATCCATACTGATGAAATCAAAAGGTAGAAACGCGTCTATGGCTAGAAACTTAAAACAAACGGAACACAGCCTGAATATATAAATATATTCAGCCTTTCCGGAGCTCTATAACAATTACTCAGTCTTTTTAGGACTACCAAAACAAATCTCATGTGAAATTTCTAAGTTATTTTATAGCTTTCAGTCCACCTTCGTGGCACTCAACATAAACCATAAAAATAACATTGTCTTTAAGATCTCCGGAAGTTATAGAGCTCCGGACAGGCTGAATATATTTATAATTAAAACTAATTTCTACAAGCAGGGCAACAACATCAAGTGAGTCAGGCGGGTCTACTCAACACGACAGATTCCACTGGACGAAAAATTGTTTAAATTTATAAAATTTATAATTTATATAATAAAATTAATTAAAAGTCAAATAAATTTGTTTATTTATATATTAAGCAATATTTTTATTCCTAGAGATAAGTTAAGATAAGAGTACCCGGATACCCCGGGCATTGAACAACGGTGTATTTGATTTTAAGTCCAAAAAGTTTATATATTTTTTGGCATATTTTATTATTTATGTATATGAATCGATGTCAATAGACTCAAATAACGAGGAATTGAAAGGATTTGATAATTGTTCGTTAAATACAAAAGTTAAATACATAAGAGTTAAGTTTGTACGATTGTCTATAACGTAGGATGGTCTTACCAATTCTATCTTATCAGTTCAATCAATAACCTGCTAAGTTCATATCTCTCTCACAAAATGTCAAAATTGAAAACATATAACTATAAACACCCACATGGGTTTTCAAGTCAGTGGTTTAAAAATTGTTGTTAAAAATTATTGTTCATGGAAGCAAAGCTGTGCTGATGAGAGATAAATCTTTGAACGCGTCCGCAGATGGCTATCCACTTAAATCAGGTAATTTTTATAAGGTTATAGTGTTTTTAGCAACCCACATGGTCTCTCGTGGCACGATAGTGCTGGAAATCAGTTTGTACTTATAATTATATTAATTTATTTGAGTGAAATGAGTGAATTTTTATTAAATTTGGATTTTATTCCCTAAATTTTTAATATCCTCGTATGAAATCTCTCCAGATTTGACAGAATTTTGCTTAAAATTTAAACAATTTCAAACTAGCTTGTCTAAAATTTAACAAATCCATCCATAATCTAGACTACAATATTAAATAAGCCAATTGGTTTACAATATCTAGATTGGATCATACAGTTTAAAGTCTTCGGTGGGCAGCACGCCAATCAATATCTAGCTTGTGGTCGTGCTGCGGCATTCGCACCGCAATTGATTTTTTTTTTATTTATTGTCTCCACCTTGAGACAATTTGTGTAATTCATTTGATGAAGATATAGTTTTATGCATTTTAATACATTTCTTTATTCTTTTGGGCAGCCGCTTAATTACCAACCCTAATTAGGAAGCCTGATTCGGAACAAATTCGGAAGCCACACTTGTATGCGTCAACTGTAACTAGACGTGGTCCCATTTTTCCTTTTGTCTGTGGTACAATTGCAAATATATTTAATTAAAATTGTAGGAACAAAATGTACTACACTTACTTCTTCAGTTGACAATTATAAATTTTTCACAAAACTACATGACATTACAAAGAAAGAATTAAGAGATTACTACGTTCTAATTCACTCATGTCTTATAAAATAAATAAATATAATAATAAAAATATAATTTGGTTTCCTGCACTTTTGTGCCAGGAGAGACTATGTGGGTTCCTAAAAAACACTATAAGCTGATACATATTAATAATAATAAACATATATAGTCTCCTTTCTGCCTTTGTGCTTCATCAGTATGGATTTATCATCTAATCTCAAAATATAAAATACAAGTCGTTGTGTAGAACGCAGAGAAATGACCACCACGTGTGCTTGCAGTGCTAGCGGGAAATATAAATATTGAAAAAAATTAATTTCTCCCAATTTTATACAAACCATTAATTTAATGCAATTATAAAGAAATCATAAAACATATTAATAATAACTCAAACGCTCATTTGTTAAACGAAGGATACGAAAAAGTAAGCTAAAAAAATTCGATAGAACCATAAACACTTTAAACTAAAGCAAATATTTTTATTAAAACAAAAACATTAATAGTAACGTAACACTCTTTAAATACCTCAGTAAAATATAGGCATACGAATAAGTAGTATATTTAGAACTATTTGTCAGTAAATATTTGTCAGTAGATAAAGAACAGCTTAAAGGTGAATCTTAAAAAATACAGTGTTTGATGCAATATAAAGTATTTGAAGGAACAATAAGTAACTGAAGCTATATCATCAAGTTTGGTAATAGTTCTTTGGAAAGATCAAGTGTGTGGACGCATGCGCGTAATGAAACTATTAAAACAATTCGGTGACAGTTCGGAAGTCTTCATTAGGTGGACTTTAGGAATTACAAATATATTCGGAAGCTAGGCTTTCCTAATTAAAACAGGAACATGTGCGAATGAAGCTTGCCACAGTTCGGCAACAGTTCGCAAGGCCTCTTTAGGTCCGAATAGATTCTTTGGCATGCCTCATTTTAGTCCTAGACGGGCTAATACACATGGGCTCAAAAACCCTTAGTTTGAGACATACTCGACAACAAAACGGAAAAACGGTTGCGAAAAAATCGCAATCATAAATGGGGTCGTGAAAAAAGTTTAACAAGCCCTGAACTACACCATCATTTATTTGCGTAAAGAAATTGATTTAATGTGAATAAATTGCAATATTTGACTACTTATTATTTAAAAAAGCTATCGCAAGTGAACAAGAAAATATTGCAAAAGAAATTAATATAAAAATCAATAATCCAAAATGTAATTTACATGAGTGGACGCATCGCAGTAAAAACACCGCACACATGAGATGCTAAAAAAATTATGGAAATAAATGAATATATATATATATATATATATATATATATATATATATATATATATATATATATATATATTTAATATACAATTTACCTGCAAGGAAGGTGTTAACATACAATTTTTCGAACAGCAAGTGGCAAGTAAGATAGGAGAATCTGGCAAAGCTCAGGTAATAGAAAAGACAGGAACCATTGTAATTAGAGACCTAGATCCAGATATAAAACCAGATGAACTAGAAGAAGCAGCTAAAATAATAACTGCTGGAAACGCTACCATAGAGACAAGTATAATGGGAAGCATGAACAAGAGGGGCCTTAAGCACGCTATTATTACTATGTCAGAAATTGGCATGGGGAAGATGCTTAAACAAACCCGAATCCATGTTGGCTGGAGCAGGTGCCGAATAGAAGAAAAATTTTCATCAAGCAGATGCTGTAAGTGCCTTAGGCCATGTGGCAGCGAAATGTCCTAACAAGGAAGATAGGGCAAAAGCATGCTGGACAAAGTAATCACACAGCGAAAGACTGCAAAAACTCGCCTAGGTGTTTCGAATGTAACACAGAGGAACATAGAGCGGATAGTATGTTATGTCCAGTGTATGCGAAATATGTTAACGAAATAAGGAGTAAAAGGAGAGGACACGACAACAAGGATCGGAGAGCTGACCTGCAATGAGCATAAAAACTCTGCAGCTTAACACAGCAAGAAGTACCGCCGCGATGGATTTGGCATGCAACTACGCAACGACACACGATGTCGATATACTATCTCCGAACCGAATAATAAAACAGCCCGAGGCAGCATGGTTTACAGACAAATTTAGAGATGTCGCTATCAAAATAACAAGCCAAATATTGGATATCGACGGCTTCGGACTGGATAATGAAGGATTTATCTGGGTTAAGGTGTGTGAAATAGCTTGCTATTCATGCTACATCTCACCTAACTGTGAAATAAGCGAGTATGAAGATTTCCTAGATAGACTCCAAGGTAGTATAAAGCAAGTGGGAACCAAATGTATAGTAGGTGGGGACTTTAATGCTAAATCTACTATATGGGGCAATGAAGCTGGCGACAAGAGAGGTACTATTCTTCTGGACTGGATCGCATGTAATAATCTTATACTGCACAACCAAGAGAATGAACCGACTTTTAGGAGAGGCACCAGCCATTCAATAATTGACCTCACGCTAACATCTGAAAACACAGCCATAAAGATCAGTAACTGGCAAGTGCTAGAAGAAGAGAGTCTGAGTGATCTCATGTATATCTACTACGAAGTAAAAGACGCTAACAAAAAGGAAAGAAAACCAAAGCAGGGAAAATTGTGCGTTGCAAAATATATAGTAATATCTTTACGCAAAATTTCAAGAATGGAATGAAAATAAGGAAAAACAAGCTTGAACATCTAACGGCAGAAATTTTAGTCCAACAATGTACAATAGCCTGTAACAACTCGTTTCTAGCAAAAAAAGAGACCTTTAGAAGACAACCAGCATACTGGTGGAACGAGCAAATAGCGAATCTATGCAAAACTTGCTTGCGTTACAAGAGAATACTTGAAAGAAGCAATCGTAACCAAAGCCTTCCACTATCACAGAAAGAGAGACTCAAAAGCGAATATAAATCGCACAAAAAGGCACTAAAGACCGCGATCTACAAGTCAAAACAGCATGCATGGGTTAAAATCTGCGACGAAATAGACGAAGATATATGGGGAATTGGCTACAAGATTGTTATGAAGAAAGCTCAGAATCAAGCTAAATGATGCAAGATAATTGAGAATTGCGAAGGAACTTTTTTCACGCACCGAAACGACACCAATAAGGGAAGCTATAATACCAGATTGCCCAGTGCCTCCAATTGATGCTGAAGAGCTCACAACAGCAATATCTCAAGTAAAGAATAAAAAGGCTGCTGGTCCAGATAGAATACCGCCAGAGATAGTAAAGGCTGCAGCCCTATCGTAATTCGACACCCTTCTAGAAGTCTATAACACACTCCTACAAAAGGGAATCTTTCCACGTTAATGGAAGATAGCGAAATTGGTTCTAATTCAGAAACATGACTCCGAAAAATTTAGGCCACTCTGTCTGCTGGACGTATTTGGGAAATTATTTGAAGGCTCCATTGAGAAATCAATGCGAAACTATATAACCGCCAATACCGATTCAGGAAAAGCCGGTCTACCACTGATGGAATGCAAGAGGTACTGAAGATCATGAATAGCATCAAATCAAAGGCAATAAGCGAGAACTCTGCATAATGGCTACTTTAGATATCCGCAATGCCTTCAACTCAGCACCGTGGGAAGGAATCATGCTGGCGCTCGAAGAAATAGGAGTATCAATGTACCTCCTACACTTGTAAAAACCTATACTTGTTGGGCGGGGCATGAATGTAGGGTACCACAAGGCTCTATTCTGAGACCTATCTTGTGGAACATTGTGGAACATTATTGGATTCGCTGATGACTCAGCCGTTATTTGTATAGCAAAAACTCAGCTGGAGCTAGTCAGTAATACTAACTGGGTCTTGGCCTAGCTGTCGTCGGAAATCGTCAAGACTTCAAATCGTCGGAAACTGGCAGCAGAGAAGACGGAAGCACTAATACTGAGGCAGAAAATATAAAAGAGCCCCCTTGCAGCTGGAAAATGAAGTGATAGAAACAAAATCGCGGCTGAAATATTTAGGAGTAGTATTCGATCACAACTGTGAAATGAAAGAACATGTAGCGACATGCAGCATCAAAGCTGAAAAGTCCGTTGTGGCAGTAAGCAGAATTATCCAACAGGAAGATTCTAGCAAACGTTGCACGTTCGATTCTCCTGTATTCAGCGCCAATATGGAGCCAAGCTACCAACTGGGAAAAATACAGAAAACTCGTGGCAGGGGTACAACGTAGAATGGCGCTGAGGATAAGCTGCAGTTTTCGAACTATGTCTACGGAAGCTGCATTGGTACTGGCCGGAATTCCACCCATTTATATCCAAATTAAAAAGAGCTGCCTTCAGTATGAAATTGCCAAAGGAATAGAAAGTAGCACCGATTGGGAGATACTAACCGAATGGCAGCGAAAATGGGCAACTGAAACCGAAAAAGGGGCATGGACACGGTTACTGATACCAGATCTTTCAAAGTGGATAGGACACAAGCACGGAGAGATAAATTTCTACCTCTTCCAATTGCTGAGTGAACACAGGTGGTTCAATAGTTATCGGAATCGCTTCCACCTACGCGATAGTGACTTGTAGTGACGAAAATGCATGGTGGTAGAAGATGCAAACCACGTGTTCTTCCACTGCGATAAATGGAGACTGCAAATAGACTCAGCACATAATGCACACTAACTAGCCATAATTGTGTGGAGTTCATGCTTATTAATCAGGATACGAATACGTATCGAATTTGCGAATTTGCGCGGAATATCGTACAAGAGCGGCAATTTCTCTTTTCCCGAAATAATGCTCACGTGGTTCCAGGAAAATGAGAAGTCATAAGAGGAGATTTTAGTCGGGTAATACACGTATATATATATATATATATATATATATATATATATATATATATATATATATATATATATATATATATATATATATATAATTTATAATAAATTATCTAATTTGGTTAATAGAAAAGGTTGTGACTACAAAATTAAGAGAATAATTTAGTTGAACTCGATTAATATAATTCCACATAGTACGTGAAATGATATTTGTGTTGATAATTATGTAAATGTAAATATTAAAATTTATGTAGCAGTGGAAAAATGAGATTCATTTTCATAATTATGTGTCCTGTTTTGATCGGTGAAAATGTTATAATATCGATAGAGGAAATAGCAAATGGATACAATAGCATTATTATACATCAATTTTGTGGAAGTAATTCGGTATTTTCACCGAATATTGTTCGAATGTTAAAATTAGCATTTATTACGGAGAGTGCATAAATACGGGAAATTAAATATTTATGCGTTTTAAAATTACGCTGAATGTACTGAATTATTAATAAGTATTGTTTTTGTTAAATCTTTGATATATTAAAGCGGAAATTGCAATTTATATTGTGTAAATATTTTTGTTATAATTCTGTAGATTTATCAAAATAATTAAATATTTGTATTTATTAAATAAATATTTATTTTTATGAAAAATAAATTATTAAAAATATTTATATTTATGAATATTTATTAAATGTTCTTACATCAATTTAATGTTTATCAACCTATGTATTAGCAATAAGGATGACTTTTACATGTTTAGTTCTTGATAAAAATATTTAAAATCAGTTCAAGTATTGATTAAGTTTAATAATTCATGCGAACATGAAGATTTTATAAATTCCGCATTTAAATTGCAAAATTATTATTACTATTAACAACAAAGTTGTAAACCTATATTTTTGGTAATAAATACAAATTTTCAAAATATATTTGTTGTAAATATTGATGAATTTCTAGAACTTGATTAGATTAGAAACATTTTGTTTTTTTTTACACTCCGACAAAATTTGCGGTATAATTTTGTCCTATATAAATAATGAAAAGAAACGACGACATTTTTATGAAAACAGACTGGAAAGACAAAGGTATCTAAGTCAGTGGAACTCGACTGATCAATCCAAAATATGCTGACGAACTTATTATCCCGGCACATAGGCACAAATCTTGGCAAATCTTAGTACATCTAACAGTGGTTGCAGACGTACTAAAGATAATCTAAAAAAAATAAGGTTGAAAGTGAACCTTACAAAAACCCAAATACTGTACCAAGGAACAGAAGAACCAATAACAGTGGGAGCGCAAGAGGGCATCAAAAAGGCGGAAGAATATACCTAACAATAAGACAGAAACCTGCTATCGACCGAACCAACCACAAAGAAGAAATAAGAAGGAGAATAAGCCTAGGATGGGTGCCTTCGGCAAACTATCGTTCATCTTGCGAAAAAAAAATAGCACAACACCTAAAATCAATAGTGACAGACAAGACTGGGCAGAGAAGACAAGACAGACAAGTCTTTTTTGTAAATTCATTTATTATATAATAATAATAATAATACAGAACATAAAACTTAACACCCCGTACCCGCTCTTCGAATTACTGCAGGGTGTATGTCCTGTTCTATCCAGTGGGTATGTTCAGATGCCTCCTCTCTGCGGCTTGTCTTAACTTATCGTCTTCCTCCTTTTGGGTCATTACGTCTTTTATCGCTTTGTTCACATTGTCCCAATTTTTTTTCTGATGTGTGATCTGTTATTGTTCTTGGTTCCAGTAGTCCGTCCTGCATTATCACTGCTCGTTCGCATCCCATCTGTCGCAGACGAATAGGCTGTGGTACACGCTGTCGTCCTCTTCGCAGTAGTCACTCTGTGCTTCTCTTGCTATGCCAATGCTGTACAAGTACTCCTTGAAACATCCATGTCCCGTGAAAATCTGTGTCAGGTGGAAGTTCGGTTCTTCGTGCTTTCTGTCTTTCCATTTGATTGGGTCCTGGAGTTATAATATGGTCCATTGTTCCCTTTCTGTATGCTCCAATTTTCTCTGCCATTCCTTGCGCGTATTTTGCCTGGTTGTTTCTTTTTTTACTTTATCTCGGCCTGCTAGGTAGCAAAACATGCGTTCTTGCGCAGTCAGACGATACCGGCGATTACGAGACCTGCGTCTCTAGATACGGTCCTGTATGCACTGCAAACCCGTAGTGCCATTTTTCTTTGTAACTTGGCCAGTTGCTGCTTCTTTCTTTCTGTCAGTGCGTTAGCCCACACAGGAGCCCCGCACAACATAGATGGAGTGGGCCACTGAGCTAAGCATCCTGCGTTTGCTGCACTTTGGACCTCCGACGTTTGGCATCAGCTTTTGTAGCGCGTATACGGTTTTTGTGCCTTTTGAGGCAACACAGCTTATGTTTGTTGAGAAGTTTAATCCTCCTTCTATGAAGAATCCCAGATATTTTACCCATCCCTTAGGTTAAACCTTCATCGCTTAGATCCTAAGGGATATCGGTGAGAGACTTCGTTGTCTTTTACCGTTCAGAAGCACGGGCTCTGCTTTTCAGGCGCAAGCCTTGTAATCCATTTGTTTTCTGCATGAGGCTCTTTTATGTCTTTGCAGTTACGACTATTGCTAGGTCATCTGCAAATCCGATTGTGGTTACTCCTTCGGGTTGTGTCATTTTGTGCAGTCCATCTAACATCACGTTCCAGAGTGTAGGGCCCAGAACCGATACCTGTGGGACTTCTCTCGTGATGCTATATTCTCTTGTGTCGTTTCCTATTTCGTGACTGATCGTACGGTTGTTTAGGTAGCTCGTTATCATCCTATTTAGATATGGGGACATGTCTTTTCCAGATATTTCGGTCATTATGTGCTGCCAGGATGCAGAGTTAAAGGCGTTTCTCACTTCTAACGTAATGAATACACTTATTTGGCGGTTCCGTCCTGTTCCCGATTTTAGTTTCTCAACCATGTCTAAAATAGCCGTTACCGACAGACCGAGACAGACCAGACTAGGCAGACTAGGCTAGACAGACAAGACTAGACAGACAAGACTAGACAGACAAGACTAGACAGACAAGACTAGACAGACAAGACTAGACAGACAAGACTAGACAGACAAGACTAGACAGACAAGACTAGACAGACAAGACTAGACAGATAAGACTAGACAGACAAGACTAGACAGACAAGACTAGACAGACAAGACTAGACAGACAAAACTAGAAAGCCAAGACTAGACAGACAAGACTAGACAGCCAAGACTAGACAGACAAGACTAGACAGACAAGACTAGGCAGACAAGACTAGACAGACAAGACTAGACAGACAAGACTAGACAGACAAGACTAGACAGACAAGACTAGACAGACAAGACTAGACAGACAAGACTAGACAGACAAGACTAGACAGACAAGACTAGACAGACAAGACTAGACAGACAAGACTAGACAGACAAGACTAGACAGACAAGACTAGACAGACAAGACTAGACAGACAAGACTAGACAGACAAGACTAGACAGACAAGACTAGACAGACAAGACTAGACAGACAAGACTAGACAGACAAGACTAGACAGACAAGACTAGACAGACAAGACTAGACAGACAAGACTAGACAGACAAGACTAGACAGACAAGACTAGACAGACAAGACTAGACAGACAAGACTAGACAGACAAGACTAGACAGACAAGACTAGACAGACAAGACTAGACAGACAAGACTAGACAGACAAGACTAGACAGACAAGACTAGACAGACAAGACTAGACAGACAAGACTAGACAGACAAGACTAGACAGACAAGACTAGACAGACAAGACTAGACAGACAAGACTAGACAGACAAGACTAGACAGACAAGACTAGACAGACAAGACTAGACAGACAAGACTAGACAGACAAGACTAGACAGACAAGACTAGACAGACTAGACAGACAAGACTAGACAGACAAGACTAGACAGACAAGACTAGACAGACAAGACTAGACAGACAAGACTAGACAGACAAGACTAGACAGACAAGACTAGACAGACAAGACTAGACAGACAAGACTAGACAGACAAGACTAGACAGACAAGACTAGACAGACAAGACTAGACAGACAAGACTAGACAGACAAGACTAGACAGACAAGACTAGACAGACAAGACTAGACAGACAAGACTAGACAGACAAGACTAGACAGACAAGACTAGACAGACAAGACTAGACAGACAAGACTAGACAGACAAGACTAGACAGACAAGACTAGACAGACAAGACTAGACAGACAAGACTAGACAGACAAGACTAGACAGACAAGACTAGACAGACAAGACTAGACAGACAAGACTAGACAGACAAGACTAGACAGACAAGACTAGACAGACAAGACTAGACAGACAAGACTAGACAGACAAGACTAGACAGACAAGACTAGACAGACAAGACTAGACAGACAAGACTAGACAGACAAGACTAGACAGACAAGACTAGACAGACAAGACTAGACAGACAAGACTAGACAGACAAGACTAGACAGACAAGACTAGACAGACAAGACTAGACAGACAAGACTAGACAGACAAGACTAGACAGACAAGACTAGACAGACAAGACTAGACAGACAAGACTAGACAGACAAGACTAGACAGACAAGACTAGACAGACAAGACTAGACAGACAAGACTAGACAGACAAGACTAGACAGACAAGACTAGACAGACAAGACTAGACAGACAAGACTAGACAGACAAGACTAGACAGACAAGACTAGACAGACAAGACTAGACAGACAAGACTAGACAGACAAGACTAGACAGACAAGACTAGACAGACAAGACTAGACAGACAAGACTAGACAGACAAGACTAGACAGACAAGACTAGACAGACAAGACTAGACAGACAAGACTAGACAGACAAGACTAGACAGACAAGACTAGACAGACAAGACTAGACAGACAAGACTAGACAGACAAGACTAGACAGACAAGACTAGACAGACAAGACTAGACAGACAAGACTAGACAGACAAGACTAGACAGACAAGACTAGACAGACAAGACTAGACAGACAAGACTAGACAGACAAGACTAGACAGACAAGACTAGACAGACAAGACTAGACAGACAAGACTAGACAGACAAGACTAGACAGACAAGACTAGACAGACAAGACTAGACAGACAAGACTAGACAGACAAGACTAGACAGACAAGACTAGACAGACAAGACTAGACAGACAAGACTAGACAGACAAGACTAGACAGACAAGACTAGACAGACAAGACTAGACAGACAAGACTAGACAGACAAGACTAGACAGACAAGACTAGACAGACAAGACTAGACAGACAAGACTAGACAGACAAGACTAGACAGACAAGACTAGACAGACAAGACTAGACAGACAAGACTAGACAGACAAGACTAGACAGACAAGACTAGACAGACAAGACTAGACAGACAAGACTAGACAGACAAGACTAGACAGACAAGACTAGACAGACAAGACTAGACAGACAAGACTAGACAGACAAGACTAGACAGACAAGACTAGACAGACAAGACTTGGGGGGGGGGGCTGCCCACTAGTGAGCGACCCACTAAAAACCCCCCACCATTCATACCCCCCAGCCCAAAACCAGAGAAAACGTGTTGGAATCCATAATTGGCATTACTTCATCACGCTCCTCCCCCTTACATTTCCAAAGCAGTCATCAGCATTCACTCATTTTGCCGGGCGCGCCGTCAATCGCCGTGCCCCCCTTTACATCAAGTTTACAATAAATTTGTGCGCCCCCTTCGCACTAAGAGGGGCCCGGCGATTGGCACGCGCGGCTCGCACGTGGTAACCCCTCGGCCCGTCTCGCGCTCGTGCCTTTCATCCTTCTCTTTTCTCTTCATTATATACCCAATCATACCTGTCAGCACGCCCCATTCATACTCACTGCGGAGCATGATCCTCACCATGCTCTCCTTGTTGACATTCTCTCCCACGCTGCGTTCTGCCTCGCTCCGCATTCGCACCCACCTCATACACTCAAAGACCGTATGCTCCGCTGTGTCCTCATTAGCACCACAGTACCTACAGTGCGCCTCAATCAGTTTGCCGATGCGTACCAGGTAGGACCCAAAACATCCATGCCCCGTCAGCGCCTGGGTGAGGTGATAATTCACCTCCCCGTGCCCACGGTTGACCCATTTATCAATAGCCGGAATCAGTTGCCTGGTCCAGGCTCCCTTTTCCGTTTCCTCCCATCGCTCTTGCCATAGGCGCATTGTTTCGTCCCTTTCAGTTTTTGGGTCATTACCTTCACACACTCTTACCCTTTCATCCGCCAGAAGGTCTAACGGGATGACTCCAGCGACGACCGCCACGGCGTCCCCAGAAACGGTCCTGTATGCACTGCACACACGCAGCAGCATACACCTTTGCACTCTCATCAGTCTCTCTCTGTAACATTTAATCCTGAAAGCACGTATCCATGCCGGCACCCCATACAGGAGAATGGAGTGCACGACTGCATTTATAACCCTCCTCTTGGAAGCCAGCGGCCCACCTATGTTAGGCATCAGCCGTCCAAGGGCTTTGGCACACGCTGTTGCCTTGCACACTACTAGGTTGACCTGTTCGGACACCCTGAGGTTTCGCTGGAGCTCCACCCCAAGGTATCTCAAAGACTCCCGAGCCGGTACGTCCGCTGTTCCCACTCGCACAGTCAGTTCACGCAGCTTTCTTCTCCCAATCAGCAAAACCGCCTCGGTTTTATTGGGAGCCAGGGTAAGCCCCTTTTCCCCTATCCACCGATCAATCCCACTAATTGCCTCATTCATTTTTGCATTCAGGCTTTCTTCCGTTCTGGCGACAGCGACAACCGCCAAGTCATCTGCGTACCCGACGAGTGTAACTCCGTCTGGCAGCCTCAGTCTCAGAACCTCATCATAAAATATGTTCCACAGAATCGGTCCAAGGACCGAGCCCTGCGGAACACCTGCACTCATCTTGAAGGTTTTTCCTTCGTCAGTCACCATCTCCCTATCACTCAGATAGCTACCTACCATCTTTCGAAGGTAGGGAGCTACCCCCTTTAGTTCCAAAGCCTCCATGAGTCCGCCCCATGGGACCGAATTGAAAACATTTTTCACATCCAGGGTTACAAGCACACAGTAGCTGCGGGTCCGCCATGGACCCGAATTGGCTAACCTTGCTCTCTCTATCACTCGCATCATTGCGTTCGTCGTAGTGCGGCCGCCCCTAAACCCATATTGTTCCTCCGAAAGACCCCCTTTTCTCTCGAGATCCTCCTTTATTCTAGCTCCGATCATGCACTCAAACATCTTCGCTATCCCATTCAATAAACAGATTGGCCTGTATTTGGCTTCCTCTCCTTCTTTCCGTTCTTTTTCAATCATAACCAGTCTCCCTTTCTTCCACTCCTTGGGGAAACTACCATTCATCAACTCTTCATTCATCATTCTCAGGCACATATCCTCGCACACATGCCCGAATACCTTGCACGCCTCGGGTGGGACGCCGTCAGGGCCCGGCGCTTTTCCTTCCCTCATCCGGCCGACTGCCCTCTGCAGTTCGGCTGAAGTGAAAAGGGGTACCGGACTCCATCCCGCGGGCTCTACCCAGTTCACTCGCTCATGTACTGGGAACAGCTTCTTGACTTCCGTCATTAGACTGTCCCCCCGGAGAGTATTAACCCTTCGTGCAATTTTCTTGGTGACGACCTTGTAGCCATCACCCCAGATATTGTTATTCACCTCTTCGCAGAGCTCTCTCCAAGCTTTTTGCTTGGAGTTCGCGATGGCTCTGCGAAGTTCCTTGCGTGCCAGGTTATACCTCCTTCTGCATTCCTCTCGCACCTCCTCATTTGCTCTCCTATTATTCCTTACCATACATCTCCTTTCACGCAAACAGGTTTTACGTTTTTCAGCTACCTGCTCATTCCACCAGTAAACTGGTTTCCTGCCTCTAACGCTCCTCCGTTTTCTCTGAAACACCGCATCACACGCCCCGTGAAGAACTGCCTCACATGAGCTCCTCAGTCTATTTTCGGAGCCTGTACTTTCAGTCAACTCTTTCATAACGTCTCCCAGTCTTTCTAGTAGGCTCTTGTCTACTCGCCATCCATTCGTCCCAGTTGTAACCAGTCCCTCGGAAATATCCTCTCGTACGTCAAAGAGAATATCCTGGTGGTCACTCAGGTTCTCTCCCTCTCTGACACGCCACCCTTTCACCCTGCCTGCAATCCGTGAGGTACTGAAGGTGATATCTATGAAAGACATACTTTCGCCCCGCACGAAGGTTGGCACATTCCCACGGTTGTGAACCACCAGGTCCTCCTCTGCCAGCCACTCTTCCGTCATTCTCCCTCTTTCATCTTCTCTAGGGGATCCCCACCAAGCGGACTTGGCGTTGAAGTCCCCCCCGACAACAATCTCTTTGGACCAACCTTTCATACTGGTCCTTAGTTCATCCATAAATGCTACATACTGCTCTAACGTAATGTTAGGCGAGATGTAGCACCCATACAAGACCCAGTTTTCCCATTCGATCCACACATATCCATTTCCAGACCCACATTTTACCATGTGAATTTCCGATTGGAAAATCCTCACAGCAACATTCTTACACTGGTCCACGTGCCAGCCTCCGTTACCGATAATCCGGAGATTTGGTTCGGAGACAATGGCCACATTCAGTCTCTCTCTTCATGCACTGTCTTCCACAGCAGCTCCATTGCAGCCGCACTCCTATTTGAGTTTGTCTGCAATACTAGCATTTTCTGGTTCTTGGGAACTTCTCTTTCATGCTCTCATCACACAATTTCCTGTACACAGGGTAGTCTCTGGAGTCCGCCCTATGCCCACTCACTCCGCACACGAAGCATTTGGCCTCTTTGGCCGTGCACTCGTGTGCTTTGTGTCCTCTTTCATCACATCGCAAACATGCATTCTTCCTTTCTACACCCTTACATGCTGCCGCCAGGTGCCCGAAGCCAAGGCATCTGAAACACCTGATCGGCTTGTTATTTTCAGTCACACGGCACATGACCCAGCCAACCTTAATTCTACCTTTCTCCAGTATGGTTCGTGCCGCTCTCGCTGGTAGAGTGACCACCGCCATACTGGCCCCTCCGCGCACGATGCGGAGGGACTTAACCTCACACTCCCTGCATTCAGACGCCTCATGAATGGCTCCTTTAACCTCATCAACTGTGGTAGCCTCGTCCATGCCCCTGACAAGGACACTTCTGAGTCCTACCTCCGTCCTTACATCCCTTACAACCTCTTTCACCAAGGCCACTCTCTCAGCAAATCGCTTCTTCTCCCCCTCATCTTTCACTCTGACGAGTAGGTCTCCCGATTGGGTTTTCCTCATCTCCTGCACATTTATATCGTTCATATCTACCTGCTTTTGCAGGACATTCACCATCTGGGCATATGTCACATTCTCTACCTTCTTCACCAGCACGGCTTGTGTCGCGCTGGTGCCTCCAGCCCCTTGTACTCTGGGCTTTCCGCCCTCCACTTTCTTCCAGCATAGGGTTATTTCAACCCCTGAGCCATGCCACACACATTCCACCATTTTCCTAACTTGCCAGAAGCCCAGATTACCAGCCACACCGATAGCGAGCTTCTTCCTCTCTGCCTTCGCACACAGTTCTCTCATCCGTACTAAGGTCTCAAAGGCTCTTTCTTCAGAGCCCTCGACCCTAGGGTCATCCATGCGGGCGATGAAATGGTACTTCCTCTGGGAGTCCCCGGTCTCATCGCCCTCCATACACACCACATTCTCACTTTTGATGTAGGCTACGGCGCCTACATTCAAATTCTCGCACACGCGCCTGGCCTGGGGGAGCCGGTCGAGCATTCCCCAACCCAGCCGTTCACCATTCTCCCCTTTTTCTCCCGCAACGAGCAGGAGTACATCCTCGTCCCTAGCTAGAGGAGAGCCCACAGCCCCCTTCACCACTGTGAAGGTGTCCTCGGACCACCTCTCTCTCGCGACGTCCAAGTACTCCTGCACCGTCATTCTTTCTTTCAGCGCACTGGACACACCATTACTGTTCTCTGTCTGCGTGCTGACCTCCTTGCACACAATACTGTCTGTATGTGTGCCCACCTCGCATGTTGCCTTCTCGACAGGCACATAGCGGTGTTCCTCCAACCATTTGATCACAGAGTCGCGCGAAAGGACACTTACTGTCTTCCTGACGCGTCTCGCCGCTTCCTTGACCTCCTTTTTGGTGCTGATGCCGGCAGCGATGGCGTTGTCGAGGTCCTCCGCCTGCTTCCTTAGTGCCTCTATCGCCTCCACAATAGCGAAGGCGATCGAGCACTCCGTCCTCTTGTCAGCCTCGACGTCATCCGTCGATCTGGACAGACAAGACTAGACAGACAAGACTAGACAGACAAGACTAGACAGACAAGACTAGACAGACAAGACTAGACAGACAAAACTAGACAGACAAGACTAGACAGACAAGACTAGACAGACAAGACTAGACAGACAAGACTAGACAGACAAGACTAGACAGACAAGACTAGACAGACAAGACTAGACAGACAAGACTAGACAGACAAGACTAGACAGACAAGACTAGACAGACAAGACTAGACAGACAAGACTAGACAGACAAGACTAGACAGACAAGACTAGACAGACAAGACTAGACAGACAAGACTAGACAGACAAGACTAGACAGACAAGACTAGACAGACAAGACTAGACAGACAAGACTAGACAGACAAGACTAGACAGACAAGACTAGACAGACAAGACTAGACAGACAAGACTAGACAGACAAGACTAGACAGACAAGACTAGACAGACAAGACTAGACAGACAAGACTAGACAGACAAGACTAGACAGACAAGACTAGACAGACAAGACTAGACAGACAAGACTAGACAGACAAGACTAGACAGACAAGACTAGACAGACAAGACTAGACAGACAAGACTAGACAGACAAGACTAGACAGACAAGACTAGACAGACAAGACTAGACAGACAAGACTAGACAGACAAGACTAGACAGACAAGACTAGACAGACAAGACTAGACAGACAAGACTAGACAGACAAGACTTGACAGACAAGACTAGACAGACAAGACTAGACAGACAAGACTAGACAGACAAGACTAGACAGACAAGACTAGACAGACAAGACTAGACAGACAAGACTAGACAGACAAGACTAGACAGACAAGACTAGACAGACAAGACTAGACAGACAAGACTAGACAGACAAGACTAGACAGACAAGACTAGACAGAGAAGACTAGACAGACAAGACTAGACAGACAAGACTAGACAGACAAGACTAGACAGACAAAACTAGACAGACAAGACTAGACAGACAAGACTAGACAGACAAGACTAGACAGACAAGAATAGACAGACAAGACTAGACAGACAAGACTAGACAGACAAGGCTAGACAGACAAGACTAGACAGACAAGACTAGACAGACAAGACTAGACAGACTAGACAGACAAGACTAGACAGACAAGACTAGACAGCCAAGACTAGACAGACAAGACTAGACAGACAAGACTAGACAGACAAGACTAGACAGACAAGACTAGACAGACAAGACTAGACAGACAAGACTAGACAGACAAGACTAGACAGACAAGACTAGACAGACAAGACTAGACAGACAAGACTAGACAGACAAGACTAGACAGACAAGACTAGACAGACAAGACTAGACAGACAAGACTAGACAGACAAGACTAGACAGACAAGACTAGACAGACAAGACTAGACAGACAAGACTAGACAGACAAGACTAGACAGACAATACTAGACAGACAAGACTAGACAGACAAGACTAGACAGACAAGACTAGACAGACAAGACTAGACAGACAAGACTAGACAGACAAGACTAGACAGACAAGACTAGACAGACAAGACTAGACAGACAAGACTAGACAGACAAGACTAGACAGACAAGACTAGACAGACAAGACTAGACAGACAAGACTAGACAGACAAGACTAGACAGACAAGACTAGACAGACAAGACTAGACAGACAAGACTAGACAGACAAGACTAGACAGACAAGACTAGACGGACAAGACTAGACAGACAAGACTAGACAGACAAGACTAGACAGACAAGACTAGACAGACAAGACTAGACAGACAAGACTAGACAGACAAGACTAGACAGACAAGACTAGACAGAAAAGACTAGACAGACAAGACTAGACAGACAAGACTAGACAGACAAGACTAGACAGACAAGACTAGACAGACAAGACTAGACAGACAAGACTAGACAGACAAGACTAGACAGACAAGACTAGACAGACAAGACTAGACAGACAAGACTAGACAGACAAGACAAGACAGACAAGACTAGACAGACAAGACTAGACAGACAAGACTAGACAGACAAGACTAGACAGACAAGACTAGACAGACAAGACTAGACAGACAAGACTAGACAGACAAGACTAGACAGACAAGACTAGACAGACAAGACTAGACAGACAAGACTAGACAGACAAGACTAGACAGACAAGACTAGACAGACAAGACTAGACAGGCAAGACTAGACAGACAAGACTAGACAGACAAGACTAGACAGACAAGACTAGACAGACAAGACTAGACAGACAAGACTAGACAGACAAGACTAGACAGACAAGACTAGACAGACAAGACTAGACAGACAAGACTAGACAGACAAGACTAGACAGACAAGACTAGACAGACAAGACTAGACAGACAAGACTAGACAGACAAGACTAGACAGACAAGACTAGACAGACAAGACTAGACAGAAAAGACTAGACAGACAAGACTAGACAGACAAGACTAGACAGACAAGACTAGACAGACAAGACTAGACAGACAAGACTAGACAGACAAGACTAGACAGACAAGACTAGACAGACAAGACTAGACAGACAAGACTAGACAGACAAGACTAGACAGACAAGACTAGACAGACAAGACTAGACAGACAAGACTAGACAGACAAGACTAGACAGACAAGACTAGACAGACAAGACTAGACAGACAAGACTAGACAGACAAGACTAGACAGACAAGACTAGACAGACAAGACTAGACAGACAAGACTAGACAGACAAGACTAGACAGACAAGACTAGACTAGTAATCTTATTTTATATAAAATCTTTAATTTCTGATTCGAATTATTATTTAAATAGAAAAGTATCGTCTTTTATAATTACTAACTATATAATAATACATATCAATAATACATCATAATAAATCAGTTTCTAAAAGGACTGCTCACTGTACTGTTTGCCCTTCTAGCATATTAGAAAGAGACGACGAGTTTTTAGAATAAAATAAATAATGAGCCATTAAGCTTCGATTTGGTTTGACATTTCTCTTGTTGTTATTCGAAAATATGTTTGAACTAAAAAAAAATAATAAATGTAAGATACAGAGGAGTATATTTCAGAGTTCTGAATAAACAAGCTATTATTATTATTATTATAATATTGCTGATGTAACTAGGCATAGCGAAATACCGGATTTCCGTATTAAAAAGAAAACATTAATTATTTAACATATCGTTACTATATTCTAGAATAAAATGGAAAAACATATTTTTTAATTTAGTTTTTAATTTCGCCTGGTCAATATTGTTTTTTCGGTCACGAATAATATATTGCATACACTAAATAAAAATCCATTTCATATTCGATAAAAAAAAAAAAACATTTGTATATATTTGAACGTAGGTTATAGTATATAAAAGCATTATTTTTAGGGTTCCGTACCGAAAACGGAACCCTTATAGGATCACTTTGTTGTCCGTCTGTCTGTCTGTCCGTCTGTCCGTCCGTTCGTCTGTCTGTCTGTTAAGACCATTTTTCTCATGAACGCGTAGAGGTAACGTAAGTTGAAATTTGTATCAAATACTCGGGTCTGCGGTCTCTTTCAGCTGTGAAAAAATCATACTTGTAAGTCAACGCGATCAAAAGATATGACCGTATATGTCCCATATTTTGCGATTTCACAATGGAATCAAAACCTATAGGGTACTTCCCGTTGACCTACAATCATGAAATTTGGCAAGAAACAGTGTCTTACAGCACATGTGAAGGGAAAAATCTGAAAACCGTAAATATGTAGTTTAATTACAAGAAAAATGCGAATTTACTATTAGAAACTTATGAAAATACACTAATGTGTTGCGTGGTATTGTCAGGCACCAGAAGCATATGGGTTGCATACAGTTAGGTCCTCCTAAAGATACCTTACTTACAAGTTTGTATGGCCGGTCACTTGGCCGGTTTTTTTTTAGAATAAAATTATAAATTGATAATTATTATAAAATATAATATTAGCTAGAAATTAGCTTTAGAAAGTTTAAAATGAGATGTCATGGTTTGAATCAAATTAATAATAGAATTGAAAGTAGGAGATTTAGTAGGATATCTTCAAATCTGTCAGTAGCTGGAATTACACGGATATCTTCTGTTACTCTTTCACACCTCGCTCTAGATGCGCGGAAACGAAACGTACGGCTCACACCACGCATCTAGAGCGAGTTGTGCCAAAGATTAACAGAAGATATCCGTGTAATTCCAGCTAATGACAGATTTGAAAATGTAATGATAATCTCCTGCTTTCAATTATCTAGAAAGTTTTAAATAAAAATTAATTTCAAACTAATTAAATTGTGATTATTATATCTTGTTGAGTTTGAAGCTTTTTGATAATATCAAATATCCCCAAAAAATCTCAATACCTGGTTCAACTATAAATAGAATAATCTCAAATGCGATAATATCAGTCTGCTGTGGAAACACACTGGGTAAGTCGTATTGCATTTTATTTCTAGTTATAATTTGTTGTTAATGATAAAGCCATACTGATGAAGCCAAAAGGTCGAAACGCGTATATGGATGTTCATTAATTAATTGATAATTATTTTTTGTATTGGATCAGGATATTGTTATTTTTGGGAAAATCACAGGGTTATGTAGAACCCAAAAAACTTTCTTAATGTAATTCAATGTCAGTCGTGGTGTTTGCCAGTGAAGTAGTTGTTTTTAAGAAAGTTTGTTAAAGAAAGATTAGTTATACAAATGATATTAACTTTGTTAACGATATGTATAAAACAATTTCCTAGAAATTATAATCTATGAAGTTAAGATAAAAACACTAATATTTTATAATTAAATTGTGATTAATTTGAAAACAATGCAGATTAGTTATAAGTGAAAACGTTATTATTTATTTAATGACAATAAATTTATTATTGAATTTTTTTTAAATTTCGATGGAATTTCTAAATCTAAAATAAATGTATTTCTAATCGATACATATACAAATTTACGTTTATCCAACAACAAAAATAAACTTAAAAAAAAACACACCACAAATATGTAATAAAATACCGCTATAATACACAAGCGTATCCATATAGATATCCATAAAGCACAAACTAAATTTATTATTATTTTTGTCCATATTACCTCGAATTTTTCCGATCCAAAAACCCCCGACAATGAAAAACCGCTCCTAAATAAATGGCACGTAACATAAACATTCTACAAAAAATATATATTCCAACAATACCAATCCGAAACAAAGACATACCGGAATTAATGCGGTCAATAGCCGTCGAGAACATTTTTTTAATCATGCAAACCCCAAATAATAAATGTAACCAAAACATGGAAATTTTGGCATTGAAATAATAAATCACTGCACTCACATTATAAATACTAGTTAGTATTGGGTAAATACGTACTAGTTAAATACTATAAATGCTTGCAGTGAAGTTAATCTATCGAGTCGAGTCGAGCTTTGACTTGATATCCCATTCAATACTTATTGCTTCTCATTGGATTATTGTATATCTAGTCTAATAAGAATAATAAACTTCACGCTTTTTGTTGTATTTCTAAATATTTTGCACACTTGTTACAAAAAAGAACATATAGAATGAAGTTATCAAAATATAACTTAATTTGAATTGGTTCCTTGCGGAATTTGCTTGCGCTCATTTTTCTGTCGTCTTAGTTTTGTCGTGTTTCTTTGTTTTTATTTTGTTTTTCGTTGTTTTTTAAGGTTCTGCTTTGGTTGCGAAAATAAAACGGTTCTTTCCTTATTTTTTTAATTTTCATTTTATTATTTTTTTATTTCTTCTTCTTAGTCTTTTTTGCGTTTATTCTGCTGTGTCATCTTGTCCTCTGCTGGGTTGGTCCTGTTGTCGTACTACAGTCCTTTGGCCTCCCTCATAGATTCTTCTGTGATGTCTTGTTTGCTGTGCTGTTGGTGTTGAAAGCCTTTGAGACGTCCAGGAGTACCGCTCCCATGGCGTATCCTCTGTTAAATGCGTTAATTATCGCTTCAATTATTCTCGTTGTCTGGGACGTTTTCGAATGTTGTTGTCTGAATCCGTATTGTTCATCGGGGATTATCTGGTTTTCATTAACCATGTCAGTAAGTCGTTTATGAATAATTTTCTACGTTATTTTTCCGAGTCCTGTTAGTAGGCTTATTGGTCTGTATTTTGACGTAATGTTCCCAGGGTTTGTTAGATTTGGAATTCAGTATTGCTGTGCGTGTTTCCATTACTATCGTTCTGAGTTTGGTTACTTATTATTCACTAAGTCAGTAAATTTTAATTGTTTTCTATTAAAAAGTTCTCTATCTACAAAATTCTCTAAAGTAGATAATGCCCGGTACACTTCGTCTGGAAGATTGTCTTTAGAACACAGATATTCGCTACACTTATTTGAATAACACAGACCTACATTTTTGTTTTCATGAAAAAGTGTTTCAAGTTTAATAGGCGCCCTATAGTAAATGGGGTGTGCTGATCACGAATCTGTGCTGATTTTTTTTTTCAGCACGTCAGGTTTTCAGGAAAAGTGTGTTTGAAATTTTTCATAGAAACTGCCAAAAATATTGAGAAAATATTTATTGAAACTATATTTAATAGAAAATTACACTGCAAAATTGAGTTATTCATTAAAAAAATAATGCAGTATAATCTACGTTAGACAATCGTTGGGTTTTTTTAATAAAATCGTTCTCATTTTCCTTCAAAACTGCGTTTTGTAGTTTTCTTTTTGTGGATTTTTGTGAGCGAGTGCCTCTTCAAGGTCCAGCAGTAATCAGCCATCATTCTAATATCCCATCTTCCTTGGTAACGTCGCTCCATCTTCTTTATGTCTTGATGAAACCTCTCTCCGTGTTGCTCGCTGACAGCTCCAAGATTTTCGGGAAAAGAGTCAACGTGGGAATCCAGAAAATGAAGTTTGACGCTCATATTGCATCCCAGTTTTTTATAATTTTCGACCATGTTGGCTACAATTAATTAATAATTTTAATGCAATTTAGGAAATATCAATAAGGTACTTCTTTGCTCTATTACAAAATATCTCACAAGGATTTTCTAATTTTGTGAAAAATCTTGACGTGATGGGCTCAAACCAAATTCACATTCAGAATCAACGTACCCGTATTATCTAAGGACACTTATCAAATTCAAAACACCAAAAATCATGTCGGCCTGTGTAATTTATTTTTTTCTTTGTTCGTGGGTGGACGTGGGTTCGTGGGTTGGCACTGTTTCGTTACTAGATAAGAAATCTTCATCTTTATCTCCATGTTCATCTTCGCGTTTTCTAATCTTGTTAAAAATATCGACATCTGTTGGATAGTCAGCTATAACCAATATCTTTATCCAAAGATAAATAATCATTAAGAGACACTGTATCATTCACGTTATGCTGATTAAATGTGTCATACTCGGACATCAATTCTGACAGAAGAGAATTCATCTTCTTCAATCCAGTTTGTTTCGCCTTGTTTTTAAAGCCAGCCTTTTTGAAACATTTTTTTATGGTTGCTTGTTGAACATCGATGTCCCACGCTTTTGTCAAGTTTGCAACCGTATCCCATAAAGTAATATGTTCGGGTTGATTGTCTTCCAGGGCAACTATAGTTTTTCTCAGAAGTCATCTTCTGTAGTGCATTTTTATATTGTTAATAATTCCTTGGTCGATAGGTTGTAACTTTGACGTCAAGTTTGGCGGGAGAAAAACAACACAAATCGAATTTAGCTGCTTGGTAATTTTTAAGTGTGACGGACAGCTATCCACAAACAGCAAAATATTACGTTTTTCGGCATTGACTTTCTTGTCTAAACTAGAAAGCCATTCTTCATAAATTGCGCTTGTCATCCAAACGTTTTTGTTGCTTCTGTATGTCACTGGTTGGCTCCCGTTCTAACGGTGATTCTTTCTTTGCTATGTTTTCCACTGTTTCCACCTTTTCGTCTTAAAATGTTAACGTTTTATTAGGCAAACATTAAAAAAAAAACCGTCTCGTCCGCGTTAAAAATGTTTTTTTCCTTATAAGATGCTAAAAGTTCCGGAAAGATATTGTTGTACCACTCTTCCCAGTCATGTTCATTGACGTCTGCACTTTCACCACACATATCCTTTTGTATAATATTATGCCGCTTCTTAAACTTATCTAGCCAACCTACACTATCGATGAAAACAATGTGTCCCAGACTCTCAGCAAAATAAAGAGCATTTTCTCTAATAAGTGGACCAAACATTGGCACATATTTATCGCGAGTAATTTTAAACCATTCCAAAGCAGCTTTGTCAATGTCTTCATATGTACACTTTTTCAAGCGTCTGCGATCACTAGTTGCACGGTTTCGTTCAGAATTTCTCCGCGGTTTCTTATAATTGGAGAAGTTGTACTTGGAGGAATCTTAAATTCTTCAGCAATCACTCTTTTCTTTTTAATACGTTTGTCAACTTCACATATCAACCTCACTTTGTCAGATAACGTCATCATATTCAGTTTTCTTTTGTAGCCACTCATATTTGCAGGGGGTACTCGAGCAGGGGGTTTCCTCTGTTGCGCAACAGAATCTGCATCTGTCATCTTCCTCTAGGTCTAGGGCCTTGCGGTAGTTTCTAAGTCTGCAGTTTCCCTACGAGACTTCTTTCAGAATTATAAACTTTCAGAATTATATTGCTTAGCATTCCCACACAGTCCCATATCAATTTGGATTTGATAGTGACCTTGTTATTACTGATTACCTTATTATTATTGATTGATAATGACCTTGTTGGCTGCTTGGCTATCTTGCAGGATAGCAATTTGTTTTTGCCATAGGTCTTGTCGAGATTAATTCAAGCACATCTTTCGATTGCATGTACCTCTGATAGGTTAGGTTTAGTTATGTTAGGTTAGTGATGAGCTAATCACCTTGTTGGCTGCTTAGCTATCTGACAGGATAGCAATTCCTTTTTTTGCGATAGGTCCTGTCGAGATTATATTGTGCACATCTGTTGATTGCATGTCCCTCTGATATGACTCGGGTATATACAAATGGATTCAAATATCCATAATTACGAAACAAAGTTGAGAGGAAATTTTTATGGTCACACGGTTATTACTTCCAATAGCCAAAATAATTTATTTCACAAAGGTCTAATTGAATACAATGAGTTACCAGATTATGTAAAAAATGAATTTTTATATTATTTATACCTATTATACATATTCAAACCCAATACAAAGTATTTATCTTGCACTAGTTGGATTTTGACATGCATTTAGGTAAGGTGAATTATAAAGTTGCTGTCGAAGAAACGATGCTGATATTTGACGTTGTAAAATTCTTATAAGAGATGTATGGCAATTATCGTCGCCAATAATGTTTGTGTCATGATGCAATAAGACATGTGTTATTGAACATTCACCATGTTCCTCGTATGGGACTTGGAATGGTTGAGAACTAGGACTAATTACTTGCTGAGCTTCATTATTACCTGATGATTGAATTTAATTATTTAGAAAGTGACTAAATATTGCTTTTTCTCATTTCTTCATTATTTTCGATTAAAATAGTCAGTAATGAATCTTCTTTCGGTGATTGTAATGATTCAAGTATATCAAGTATATATGATCAAGTATAATTCAACACATTTCTTCTTTGATTTAAATTTATCTTTGTATATTTGAACGTTTTCAGCATGTTCTAAATCTGTAGTTTTTAAAATTTCTTTTTTCCTGTCGATACTCGTTTTGGCGCTGTGCTTGCGATTTCACTATCGTCTCTCTATAATGTATATGTTAGGGTAAAAGTGCGTAGTTAGGTAAATGTGAACATTTACCGGTATATGTACACATTTACCTTCTTGGTTGGTAAATGTGAGTTCAACTTACATTTACCAATTATTTCCGGCAAATGTGCATATATGCATTATGTTGTTGGCAATTGTTAGAGGTTTACATTAACATACACAACGCATGGGCTGTCCAACAAGACACACGTGATATTGCAACACACAAAAAGTAAACATTTTCCGGTAAAAGTAGATAAATAAAGCTGATCTCAGATTTAAACTCACATTTACCTATCACATTGGTAGATGTGTACATATACCGGTAAATGCTCACATTTGCCGATTTTGTACTTTTACCGTAACATATATATAGTAAAAAAAATATCTAACACTTGAATCACCTATACCATAAACCCATGTAAACACTAAGCAATTGCATCAAATTATAAAATTGTAACCTAATTTTCTAAAACTGTATTTTGTATAATTCCTTTTTTTCTTTTTCCTTTTTTCTCTGTCGATACTCTTTTTGACGCTGAGCTTATGATTTCACTATCTAAACCATCTTAAATTGAATGTTTCTTCATTTATTTGTTTATTAATAGGTCTGATAATTAAGACACGTAGCTTTATTCTATCAGATGACAGCAGTTAGGCATTTCTGGAAACGTCGAATCGGTAAGAAAAATAGTGTAAATCCCAGTTAAACTAGTTCCTCATAAAATTTCACGAGCTGAGCTTGCATGAGATTTCATGAGCTACACGAATTCGATAATTACTCGAACTGCCGATGGATCATGCAATGGCTCAGTTCTAAACAATCTGACTGATTTCACGATATGACTATGACATATATAAATATAGTAAATATCAATCACTCAAATTACATGTACGATAAACATGTGTAAACAGTTAGCAATTGCTTCAAATTGTACAGTTTTATTTTTATAAACTTAACCTAACCTTACTTTTTTCAGTATTTTGTATCCTTTCTTGACTTTACATTTCTCAAAATCTAATTAAAATAATGAGTATAATATAAACAATATCTCTCCTCTGAATTAAAACAACAAAAAAGAAAAATACGTTTCAACAATTTTTATTTCTTCTTCTTGTTTAGTTTTAAGGTTATAAACAGACCACGCTTTCTGTCGCTCTGCGAAAGAAATGGAGAGCAAGCATTATAGAAATATACACTGAGAGAAAGAGAAAAAAGAAGAGAGAGCGCTGTATAGAAATATAACACGCGGTATAGACAGCGTACGAGGACATCGTACGTAACGTAACGTTTTCTGCCGAATCGCTCCTACCGAGACCTCTCTAAAGGAACTTTGTTCCAAAAATGCACCAGCTGTTTTCGTTTATTGATGTTTTAAACATATTTTATGAATGAGTGAAAAAATGTGAAATTCATTTTATAATTCATTTTGTTTCGCGTTTATGGCAGCCTTCTTTTTTGTCATCACTTTTAATATTTTTTAATATAAATGTCAATTTACAACGTTCATTATATAGCGATTGGAATATCGCCCTCAATCACTTTATTCAAGCTGAATTTCAATATTGATGGCAGAAATTTGTTCGTCAAACATTTTCCACCAGTCTTTATTTGTCTATAAAAAAGCTCGCAGTCTACTCAAACAGTATATAATATTAATGGATGATTGTCGGAAGGGTCGGCAATCTCGTGGCGTTGGTGTCTTCGGGTTTGGTTTTCCCTGAGGAATTTTCACTTGCCTTTAGTCAATCGACATATTCCGGAAGAATATAGTAATCCCATACAGATTGTCTTGTTTGGTTCTCGACACGTTTTATTTATTTTTATACATTGGGAGAAATGTCAGCAGGTATTATAGGATTGTACGTCTTTTTTTAAAGACCCGAGTTTGTTATTTTCTTCTTCGTGTACATTTTTTTTGTCAACATTTCTTGACAAAGTTTTTCCACAAAAACAAGATTTTAGATTATATTCAGGAACAAACTTCATATTGCTGCTCTTATAACCTAAATGTTTTGATAAATACCACTTTCTTATAAGTCAATCAAAAATACTAGTATGGAAATGTTTGTTAATTTCCTTTTGCTATGCGCGAAAAAATAAATTCTGCAATATCCGGGAAAAATTCCGGAAATGCTGGCTGTAAGTTTTATTACAGCTAATTATAGAATAAGTGTTATCGTTTCCTACTACACAAAAAATGTACTTAATATTATCACAATCTGCTAATTACTAAACATTATAGACGGTTTTCTTCAAGTATTTGCATGCGTAATAAACACTCTTATCAAAATCACATTTTATTATTTGAAATATAATAAATTATATTTCGCTAGTTTTAACAAACTACTCTTAACAGATAGGAACAAATAGACTGAACAGACCAAATTACAAACATAAGATGATTCCAACAGGACTATATAGACAAGGCTCACCTAGGTAAGCAACACAAGACACATAAAAATAAACATATGAGACTAGAAAAGTAGTTAAGATTAATCAGACAAGGCAGACAATGAAATAATATTCTGCGAAAACAAGACGATCAGCGAAGATCATAAAGTCAAATACTGAAGCAGATAAGACAAGGCAATCTAGATCAGACCTTTAAAGCTAGTCAGACAAGACTAGACACAATTTTTCAATAGACTAGACTAGACCAAATAATTTTAATAGCCAAGACTAGACAGTATTAAGTAAAACTAAATTGCTGACATAATTATTTCTATGAAAATTAAGTCCTAGCCTAGTAAGTCAATTCCAATGAAAATGTGAATGCGCCTATTTCACTGTTAATTAATAGATGACATGATTTTGAGAATAGTTTTAGAAGTAATATATTAATAAGTATCATCAATGCCAACGAAATACTGACAAAAACTAAGTTGCTGATAGTTTGTGGTTGTAGAATTTTCCCTAGAACTAAATATAAAACAAGGTCTCTATGTCTTCACTAAAACTAAATTTCTCAAAGTGAAGGCAAAATATGTGACAACATATCGTTGCTAAACGTACTAGACCAGTTACCAGTTACGAAAAGTTGAGTTTCCCAAATGCCGGGTCGCGACGCGGTACCGGGCCACGGAAAAGTAATAACGGGTCGCAAAGAAACTCTAAACAATGTAGCTAGCTACTTTTTGTTTTAGTTTATTTATTTTCACGATAATGTAAAATTTAACATTATTGAATAATTTAATTGTGTGTAAAAATACATTATACTTTCTGGGAATATATCAAGCTATTCTTGGAAGAAACTATTAAAAACAAATAACGTCCCACTTTGTCGCGACTTGTGAGAGAACACAAACTTAAATTATTTTGATTTGAATTGTAAAAAGCTAGTACTTATTCTTCTTTGTAACTTTTCGGCTACCAATTAGCTATCATTTACGAGTTTCCTATTTCTTGCAAGTTAGAACGCATTTCTGATCCCATTTTCGCTTTTTCTTGTTTTAAAATGTTCTACACGCCAATTTGAAATATATTTAGATTGTTATCACATGAGTCCAAATACGCAAGCAATCTACCGCGCGCGACATATAGATGTTTCTAACTATCTCTCACATTTGCAATATCTACTGCCTATTATTGTTCTTATGAACAATATCTACTGCTTATTAGTACAGCCGAGTATTGATAGAAAAGCGTTTAATAATATTCGTTATATTAATTACTACAATAATAATTATTATTAATAATTCCTCATGGATAAGTGGTTGATTAAACAACAAGCAAACAATGTGTCGGTTAGTGTCGGTGATTAGCCAGAAACTTTTAATAAGACAGAAGTTGGTGAAGATGCCCAGACCAGTTCGAGTTGTGCCAACAAACGCCCACATACCGTGTTCCTTTCTACACATACAAAAAAGAAAAAAACGCCTAGGTTGCGACCATATTTTTGGGATTACATAAAATACAGTTTCATGAAAAGTGCTGATGGAAACCCATCATGCATTATTTCTTATATGACACTGTCAAACGAGTGCATGAAATCTTCAAAGTTAAAGAGACATTTAGAATTAAAACATCCAAATCACAGTAATAAAACGACAGATTTCTTTATAAATAAAAAGAATGAACTAATAGCGAGTAAGAAGTCGATATCTTTGAATTTTAATCAGTGTGTATATTAAACCAAGTTATGGTTTCTTATGAAATATCTAAATTAATTGCTGAGGCGGGCTACCCTCATACAATAGGGATTTTTTTTCTTAATGCACTTTTTACTTCATTTTGACATAGTAAAAAATATAAATATAAGTCTCTATCAAGGTGTATAGTCCAACCTACCTGCATCTGTAAATATGAAGGCCGATAAATATCAACGTGCACGTCACATAACACATGACCAATGGTGATGCGTTTCACAAATTTGAATTTCGCTGGCATATTTTGGACTTTTTGATTTAAATTTTTGAAATTAAATACAAACTAAATGAGAAATAATGGTATAGGTGTAGTAGTAAGTAAGTATCGGGGATAAAAAAATCAAGTAAATTTAAATTTCTTGCATATTCCCTATGGCAAAAAAGTTACTAATTCCAGCAATGAAAATAATAGGAACTGGAATATGTGATAAAAATGAACAGAACCAAATAAATATGCTATGTCTCTCCAATAACTGTGTTATTGGAGAGAGGGGAAGCACATAATCGTGGAAATGGCATATAATATCGAAGAAACTGTTGTTGGTCACCTAAAAACGTGCAGTTTTTTCTCTCTTCAAGTCGATGAAAGTGTAGATATTGCGAAGAATGCTAATCTAATGTGTTTTGTAAGATACGATCTAGACAATACATCGAAGGAAGAATTTTTGTTTTTTAACTTTGGTTACGAGAACAACAGCAGAAGAAATTATTAGCTTGATTGACGGTTATGTTAATTAAAATGCGTGTGTCTGAGCACCGATGGTGCACGCGCAAGGGCTGGTTTTCGTGCAGGAACCTTTCCAAAAATAAAAGTTGTAGCACCAGAATGTGTGGGTACTCTGTAATATACATAGAGAAGATTCAGCTACAAAAATGCCATTGCTCTTATAAAACGTTATGCAAGAGTGTATAAAAATTGTAAATTTTATAAAACACCGCCCTCTGAATTCCAGATTATTCACAGCACTATGCAAAGAAATGGGTAGCGAACACGAACATCTTCTTTTGCATTGTGATGTACGATGGCTGTCCAGAGTGAATGAACCCTTCAAGTCCGAAATTTTTAAATGAACAAAAAAACATATATTTGCATATATTATATTGTTGCTTTTGATAGATTGTGACTTAAATATTAATTTTTGCATGTTCTGTATTTTATTTTTGAAAAATTCAAAAGTTACCATATGGTAACGTTAGTACTTTATTGGGTAACTGACATAAAACTTAGAGGTACAAAAATTAAAAAAAAAGAATAAATATAATCGATTTTCTCGAATTTTATTTCAAAAGAATATTCATTTACAATAAAATTAACATAACAAAACATACTATGGAGTATGGAATATAATATTACATTCAATACAAAGGCCAACATTGCATTTGCAGCACATGGTTCTCATGCTAGAATCAAAGCCTTGTCCGGTACATCGCCGCCTTTTTTTAACAGGTGTATGAGTAATAAAATGATTTCGTTGATCATACCTTACTTCATCGCTTACGCGATAGCACGAAACGCTGTTTTTCGCAGTACCTTTTCTTCCCGTACTCTTAGCGAGCATGCTTCTCGGTTAGTTGCAACCGAGTTTTAACAAAAGTGGCGCTGCGGCTTTTCCAAATAATCTTTCATCTCTTTCGTTTCCCGAAAATCGTTTGCCTATAAACTTCGAAATTTGCAAGGTAGCCTTCTTTTGTATTTAGACACCAAACTTTATATCCAAATCTGATCAGTTTGTCCCTAATAAATTGTTTGCCGCCATGACGGCCGTAATATTTTATCATCGATTCATCGTAATCTAGATGCTTTTCTGGAATAAAGTTTTTCAAACAATTTCCTTGTAATTTTGTTAACGATTTGTAAAATTTTGTTAAAAATTTGTCGAAGTTTCCATAATTTGTCATTTTCGTCTATTTTGGTATTATCAGCAAAATGAATAAACTTCATTATCTGAAAAAATCTGTCGCATCGCATAGCCCCACTAATTGCAGAATTATTCATATCATTGTCAGAAACCCAATAAAACTTCTTTCCCGGCAATTCATTGTAACCGCTCACAATAAGTATACCTATGAAACATTTCAGTTCTTCTAAAGTAACTTTTGGATCTACAGTTTAAAAACAGAGCGTAGCGAGTCATTTCATCTAACAACATCAAAAATATTTCATTGTCGAAAAAGCATTCAAACAATTCTGTAGCTGTCATGTTTTTGTACGCTGAATAATCACCAGCAGGGATTTTTTTTGCACTATCTATCAAATCTCCGTTTATCCACACAATATTGCGAGTTTATAAATAAAAATTGTAAATAAAAATTTTGTCGTTTTGGTCGACTAGGACAGTATTACCATCAGTCTCTTCATTCTTATTATTTTCTATTTCTTCCTCATATTCAGGTTCGTTATCCATATCAATAGTATTCTTTGGCCCTATTTCTGCTTCAGATAATAGCTGTCGCCTTGATAGATTATCCGGTACAAATTCCATTTCATCCCCAGAGTCTTAGTCACTAAGAACGTGTGCATCTGGGGGTGTAATAAATATATCTGTTGTCTATTGCTTTGTTTATTCATTTCTACTGCTTCTTGCAGAGTAAGTCCGTTACTGAAATAATATATGTGTTTACATGCGAAGATACTAGCGTTACCATATGGTAACTTAGAAATAAAATTATTTAGCACTGACCATAGAAATAGGTTATGGCCTTATACAATATATAGAGACATTTTATGAAGTCTCCACAACTATTATTCCATGTATCAATAAAAAACAATTGAAAATACGTTACTTATTTGTACTTACGTTAAGCGAAAATCGATTACTTCCGACATTTTTAAGAGAACACTTTTCAAATGGGCACAACTGATAAAAAAACACTAGTGCAAGACATTACGTCAAACGCATGGATAACTTGACATATTATGAACACATTTCGCGCGCCATCTAGCAATTTTAGCTTTAATTTATTTTAAAAACAAATAATGAAACCTATTATATCTGAGTTACCGTATGGTAACGCTAGCGCTTGAAGGGTTAAAAAAGGCTTTTTGAAATGAGCAAACAAGTTTTATTATTTTTAGACCAATATCCCGCCATGGCTAAAGATGAAATATTTGAGTTTATTTATTTATTAAATAATTAAATTTTAAATAAAAAGATATTTCTTAAGAAGATATTTATATCTCGATATTTATTGATATCTAGATATTTCATAAGAAGTCATAACTAGGTTTAATAGGTTTTTAATAGGTACAAATATACACACTGATTGAAGAGAAGATGGAGGCTGCAACAAAAAAAACTAAATTTTTGGATTCGTATTGCGGAAGAAGGGAATTACATAATTAAAAAAGAGTATAATAATCTTAGTTCCATGCCAGATGATACTTCAACTGCATTCAAAGACTATCTGCAAGGATTGCGGACAAACATTAAAGAATATTTTCCTGCAATCAACCGCAACAAATCATGGTTAAGAAACTCGTTTGCACTGAATGTAGGATTTGAAACAAAATTACTAGATTCGGATGTTGTAATTGTACTGTCACGTGACACAACGTTGAAAGATAATTTCAATAGAATGCCTTTGTTGGATTTTTAGCTTTCCTGTCGGCAGGAATATCCAGTATCGGCACAAAAAGCAATACAATTTCTAATGCCTTTTGTGACGACATACAAATGTAAAGCAGGCTTTTCAACATTGGTTTTTCTTAAAAATAAATTCAGAAAATTCAAAAAAATTGTCACCCTTTTCTCCACACCTAAAATATTTGGTTGACGAGAAACAGCAACACTCTTCATATTAATACTTATTTTATTTATAAACACATACTTTTAAACATATTAGTAGGCATCTGGAATGCAATCAATATGATTTAGTACATAAAGGTGAAGAAAACTTCAAACGCCGCACTTTATCAGTACTTCATAATTTAATTTAATAATTTAACGATTTATTGCTCAACAGTTTATATGACCAATGACAGAGCAAATATAAGATTAGTTACAACTAAACAATAATACATATAAACACATGTACATATAATACATATAAACACGTACTGGGTCACGAAGGGAAAATATTAAAATAACCGGGTCACGAAGAAAAAAGTTTGGGAAACGCTGTACTAGACCAAATAAACAAGATGAGGTATCTACAACTAGATAATTAATGATCGGATAATACAAACATCTGTTTCGCCACTAACTCGTAATTTTCTTTATACATTTATTAAATAAATAATTAAACAAAAATAATACTTTACATTAGAAACAATATGTTAAATATGTTTCTGAAACTAAATAGGACAAATAACGATTAAGAGTGACCCATCTGTATTTTCAATCTTGTAGACCCATATTGTTTTGTCTGTATAGTACTGTTTTGTCTGCATATTACGCACGAAGGGTTAGATGGACAAGACTAGGCACATAGGACTAGATAGATAAAAAAGTACATGACTCTCGGCATGCAGGACTAGAAAGGTTAAAGTAGAAAGGCAAGACCTATTTAAAAAAGAGTAGATTACCAATAGCAGACAGATAATGTTCCAAAGACAAGAATGAAGAGACAAGATGAAGATGAAGAGACAAGAGACAAAAGACTAGCGAGAGAAGAGTCGACAGACAAGACTAGACAGGTAAGACAAGACTAGACAAACAAGATTAGACAGAGAAGATTAGACAGACAAAACTGAACAGAAAAAACTAAACAGAGAACAATATACAGACAAGACTAGACAGATGAGACCAGAGAGACAAGACTAGACATATAAAACTAGAAATGCAAAACCAGACAGACAAAATACTAGACAGACGGGGATTGCGAGACAAAACTGGATACATGTCTATACAAACAAGACTACGCATAGAAGAAGAAGCCGACAAGCAAGAGAGAAAATACTAGACAGTCTGAATTAGACACACAAGACTAGACAGACAATACTAGACAAACAAAACTAGATAGACAAGACTAGATAGACAAGACTAGAGAGACAAGACTATACAGACAAGACTAGACAGAAAAGACATAGTCGAGTGTGAGTCGTCCAAGCGAGCGGTCGTGCAAGTTGTAGTCGAGTGCTCAAAGTTATTTACAACTACAAATCAAGTGTTTATCATTGTTTAAACAATGGCGAGAGAAGTCAGATCTAATGTACCCTCCGCTGGATGTGAGAAAATAATGTCATATCTAACAGGTTGTGAATTTCATAACCTTTTGACTGGATTTTTTATTAAAAAGGAAGTGGAATCACTTACCCATATTTTCGAAGAGCGTATTACACAACTCACTAATGATATTAAAGTTTTAGGCGAACAGAACAAAGAATTGTTACAGTTTATTTCGTCTCGAGACAATAAAAAATCCTCCTACTCCTAGCTAAAACCTGTTAGCATAGAGTCAAACAATATAGAGGACATTGATAAGTCAGATAAAAGACAGCACGAGAAATTAAAAAGCAATCTAAAAACCGATAAAGCCGTCGGTATGGGAAAAAAACTGCACGGGAGAGACTGATACAGTTAAAAATACAGAAACATAGCAAATTCAAAAAAATAGAAACAACAAGAAAAAAAGGTATTCAAATATTATTATTGGAAGTTCAGAAACGAATGATATTAAAGCCGCTAATAAATACGCGAATGTGAGGTGTGGAATGTGAAAGGGTTATAACAGAAAAGAATAATGCGCGACAAAAGATGCTGCAGAGAAACACTAGAGCTAATAATGCAGTATACCAAGAGAAGCGGAGAGAAGCCAACAGGTGCCTACGGGGAAAAAAAAGAGATATGATGCCTAAGAAAATAAAAAGCATAGAAGAGAACTATAATCAACGCAAAGTGAAGGATTTCTATAGAACAATCAGAAATGAAGCGAAAGGGTGGGTACCAGCCAAAATTAAACATATGCAAGGATAAGAACGGGAAAATCTTAACGGAAGAGAAAGACGTCATGGATAGATGGCGCCAGTACTTCGCCGAGATATTAAATGTTGATCATATGGAAGACCTAGAAGGGCCAGAAACAGTAATATACACAGCTCAAGAAAATACCGAACCACCTACATTGGATGAAGTCAAAACAGCCATGGAAAAGCTTAAAAATGGTAAGGCACCCGGCGAGGACGGCATCACTGCCGAAACCTTAAAACTGGCCGGAATAGATGCACATAAAAGACTGCACCAACTAATATGCAAAATATGGAAAGAAGAACAGATGCCTGAAAGGTGGAAAACTGTGTTAATCTGCCCTATCCACAAAAAAGGCGACAAAACAAACTGCGACAATTACAGGGGAATAACACTACTCAACACTGCATATAAGGTTCTCTCCAATGTGATATTCGACAGGATAAGACCGTATGCAGAATAAATATTAGGAGAATATCAATGTGGCTTCCGAGAAAGTAGATCAACTCTGGATCAGGTGTTTGTGCTAAGTAAAGCAATGGAAAAATGTTATGAATACAACATCGACCTGCACTGTCTGTTAATCGATTTTAAAAAAGCATTCGACAGTATTAAAAGAGCAAAACTAGGATGTGCACTTGCTCTAATGATAATCCCACATAAACTTGCCAAACTAGCCATGATGACAATGGATCCAAGGCCAGAGTTACAGTCCAAAACAAAACATCAAAGGAATTTGAAATAAGAACCGGTGTTAGGCAGGGAGATGCCTTGTCAGCTGTTTTTTTTAACCTTGCGCTACAGAATGCAATTGGAAACCTCGAAAATAAGGGAAATATCATAACAAAATCATACCAAATATGTGCCTACGCAGACGACATACTGATCATGGCTAGGGACAACAGAACTCTAGAAGAATTGTTTTTAAAAATAGAAGAGGAAGCGAGCAAAGTCGGCCTGAAAATACATGCAGATAAAACAAAATACCTAAAACTGTCACGTGATAACCCAAGAAGGGCTCCTCAGAACTTCATTATAAATGATCATCGGTTTGAAGAAGTTCAGAATGTAAAATATCTTGGAGTAACTTTCAATAACACAAATAATCTATCACTGAGGGTACAAGATAGAATCCAAGCTGCGAATCGATGCTATTATTCACATCTGAAGCTCTTCAAATCAAAAATCATCTCACGTAAAGCAAAACTGCGAATATATAAAACCCTGATCAGACCCGTGCTAACTTATGGAGCTGAATCCTGGAGTATGTCGGAAGTAGACAAAAACTCTCTTCGTATTTTTGAAAGACGGATTTTACGGAAGATCTTTGGACCAGTGAGAAAGGAAGAAGGATACAGAATTCGCATGTACTACGAACTTCAAGAACTAATAGAAGGTGAAGACATAGTAAGATTCATTAAAGCACAGAGACTTCGATGGGCGGGCCACATGATTAGAATGCCGAGTGCAAGAGCACCCAGATCCATCCATAAAGCGCAACCTAACACCTCAAGAAGCAGAGGTAGACCCAGAACCAGGTGGAAAGATAAGGTAGAGGAAGATGTAGAAACTTAGCAAGTAGGAAACTGGACACGTGTCGCTGAAGACCGTCAAAGGTGGAAGGGGATTGTTAAGGAGGCCAAAGCTCACCCTGGGCTGTAGAGTCAGAAGAAGAAGAAAAATAATTACGCGCATTTACATGTATTTAAATTAGAACCGAGTCTAACAGAAAAGGACATAATAGATAATGATTATGTCTATTAAAATAATAGATAGACTACCTGCAGAAAAAAAGGAATCATGGAAGCAACATGTAAGAAACTTCAGTCAAGACGCCCAGAGGAGTACTACTCTTTTAAAATATCGGCCCCATTCGATTACCTAAATGTTTTGCAAACTCCAGAAGCTTGGCCTAAGTGTACTTGCGTCAACCGTTCTTTTCCGAGAGTGGAAAATCGGAAAAATTTGGTTTAAAAGTTCATCCATCCCATAATACAAATAAGCTTCTAAACGGAAGTAACAAAAAGGAGAAATCGAAAGCTAATTCTGGTTGTGATAATGTTCTTATTTTTATGAATATTCAAAGTATGAAACAAAAAATTAACCAATTAGAAATCTTACTAGAACAATATAAGCCCCTATTCATCTGCCTGGCCGAGACATGGTTGAAAGAGACGTTTGTCCAACAAATCCACTTAGAAAACTACACCTTAATAAGCTCATATTGTCGCCAAGAGTCCAGTGGTGGAGGAGTTGCATTATGGGCAAGATATAACCCTCGATCTACTAGCCATGAGTGCTCAAAAACTGCCTCTAGACAGCTGTGCTATCGAGAAGCAGATAGAACTCTGTGCTATGGTATGGAAAAAAAGGAGCGATCAACAGTTTTAATTAATATATATAGCCCCCCCTGGGCTCGGTAGATTTATCCATGATGGTATTCGAAAATCTCCTGCATAGTTTATTTCCAAAATTCTCTTCTTTTATCATCGTTGGGGATTTCAACATAAATTTAGCACAAAATTCAAACGAAAGTAAAGGCCTGGTGAATTTGATGTCTTCTTTTGGTCTTCTACAGCTAGTAAATCAAAACACTAGAATTACCCGGATTTCGTGCTCAATGATTGACAATATTTTTGTTAATTTCATTTAAGATTGGACAACCTCGGTAGAAGACTGCCAGATCTATCAGATCATAGGATATTAATTCTGAGCGGTTTAAGCAGCGGCAACAGAAATCTGCAACAGAGGCTTATGCGTAAACAAACTCTTCAAAATAAACTAAATTTTGAAGAGTGCCCAAAACATGAAACATGGTCCGACGTCCTCAACACAGATGACTGCAATGAGAAAACAGTTGCACTGGTAAACACGCTGCAACACCATTACTACAGTAGTTTGCCCTCTAACACAGACCAACGTGCACAACAAAACCTGGATCACAATGGAAGCCAGAATCTCTAGTAGAAATTTAAGAGACCTCTTTGTCCTACAAAAAAAAATTCCCCAACTACGCGCTTACTACTTAAGAAATAAAAGAACTCATTTCAAATTAATAAGCGAATGCAAACGAAATTATTTTCGTAACCTTCTTGCTAATTCCGATAATAAGCAGAAAGATCTATGGAAACTTATTAATCAGCAAACAAACAAATCACCCAAACAGGAAAGTTTTATTACAGATATTGATGACGCCCGGATCCAGGATAGCAATAATATTGCGAAGCTTTTTAATGACTTTTTTATAAAAGCGCCGGGGGAAATAATGAAGGACATCACACCTACGGAAATAACGAATTACCATATTCCCTTCATAGAAGAAACTATGTATGTCGACGACATTAGCGAAACGGAACTTTTAAATATACTAACTGAGAAATTAAAAAACAAAAATTCGCACGGTCCCGATGGTATTCCCTGCCCTTTACTGAAAGAAAACGTTCTGCATCTGCTCAAGCCGTTGCAAAGTCTAGTCAACTGCTCATTTAAATCAGCGAAGTTTCCCGATATTCTTAAAGTAGCCACTATACTACCTATCTTCAAGAAAGGATATAAACATTCTCTGAATAACAATAGGCCTATTGCTTTGCTATCTGTACACTCGAAAATCCTGGAATACTGTTTTCTCTACAGATTTACACCGTTTATTTCCAAACATAATTCAATTCCGATGGAACAGCATGGCAAGTCCACAACTTCAGCGATTGTAGGCTTATATAATAAAATTCTGTCAGAAGTGGATAAGTGCAGATTCCCTGTGGGAATATTCTGTGATTTAAGCAAAGCGTTTAACTGTGTAGATCACGCCCAATTAATGAACAAATTATTTTCGTATGGAATAAGAGGAATAGCCGGAAACTGGATCCACTCATTCATAAAAAATCGTACGCAATATGTATTGATACAGTCCCATTCAAGGAAAAGTGTGACGTCAGATATGGCTTTTAATTCAGGGGGGGGGGGGCACCACAAGGGAGTGTTCTTGCCCCAACTTTGTTCATCCTATATTTAGCTGATCTAATTCCGTTTATCCAAGGAAGATACTCACTTTATACGCAGACGATGCCAGCTTTCTCATTTCTAATGATACTTTATTAGATACACAGCGAAATGCAAATCTTTTAGTGAGGGACTTATCCAGTTGGTTTTCAGCGAATAAATTATTTTTCAACATCGACAAAACTGAATTCATTTTATTGAAAACTCAACGTAGTGAATACGCCAAGGATCTTTCTATGCAAACGGATCAATGTGCGACAAAACGTGTAAATTTCACAAAAATTCCTTGGTATATGTTCTGAAGAAAACTTAGCTTGGCACATGACCATCGACAGCGTGTGTAAGACGCTCAGTAAGAAAGCCTACTGTCTCCGCTACCTGAAGAGATTTTGGAGTGTACCAGAATTATTGCACTTTTACTTTGCTGAAATTCAAACAATTATTTCATATAGTATTATAGCTTGGGCGACTTCACCAGAGTGGCCGGAAGTTTTGAAAGCACAGAAACGGATACTAGAGGTTTACCGGCTATTAAGTCTCTTCATTCTTGAAACCAATTGTTATATACACACGTTGTTATATTAATTAGCAATTAATTCCTAAACATCAGGATAATCATAATTATAATACTATAGGATGCATGAAACTATATACCCCCTATTCAAGATTGACTGTCTGCAGTAAAGCGGCCGCTGTTGCTGGAATCTACTTATATAACATGCTACCTACAAGTCTCACCCAGGAAGTCTCGATCAGAAAGTTCAGGAAAAAAATGAGAGGCATTCTTATTTCAAAATGTTTATATACCATTGATGAGTATGTAAAACTATTTTAATCATTGTATTGACTTACCAATATGTATCTAATATATATATATATATATATATATTGTATTTGAGGTTTTCGCGGATAGATACCTGTGTTGTATTGTTTTCTCGGAGATTCCGCGTTGATGCTGAGGGTTGGCTCTGAAAAGAACCGGATTCTCGACGTTTCGGCGAACTAACAATCGCCATTCTCAAGAGATATATGCGTCCGTGCGGTTCAACCGTTAGACGCATACTGAGAGCTCGTTCGTGCGATGCGACTACTTATAGCTGTCTGGCTTCAGGTCATGCGCATTGTGTGCGGTGCTTCGGTTCGGTTGTTTGTTTGTCTTGTTGGTCGTACATGAGTCTGGGGTGTCTGGGATTCCATTTTGAGGGTGGATATGATCGGTCGCCATGCTGGGGGCAGTCTCAAGGAATCGTCTCTCGTGTTCATGCAATAGTCTCGTCAATATATATATATATATATATATATATATATATATATATATATATATATGTATATATATATATATATGTATATATATATATTATATATATATATATACATCTTTTTGGTTAATAAATTAATTTCAATTTGACTGGTATCCGTGCTATTATAAGTGCGACGTGTCCTGACACCGTCTTGTATGCACTACAAGTTCTCAATGCCATCTTCCTTTGTATTGATGCCAACTTTTTTCTCGCGGTAACCATTTCCATGGCTTTGTTCCGTACTGGGGCACCGTACAGCATAGTGAAGTGGACTACTGTGCATAACAATCTTCTTTTGTTGCTCTTTGGTCCTCCCACGTTTGGCATGAGCCTTCCGAATGCAGCACAGGTTTAGAGAACCTTTGCTATTGTCACAATGTGTTTATTAAAGGGGACACATTGGTCTATAGTGATTATAAAATAGTGAACTATAAAATACCTGGAGTATTTTATAGTTTTCTTGGGTATGATATTTTCATGTTCTATTTTGAACATGATGGGGGCCTATTTTCCTCCTTCCTGTTAGTAATACAGGTTCGATTTTTTCTGGAGCGAGCTTAAGTTTTTACCCATTCATCCAAATTGCCACTAGTTTAATTGCCATTTTCCCTGAGTCCATTACTTGTTTTTCGTTTTTGCCCGTCACGATGAGAGCTAGTGCGTCGGCGAAGCCTACTGTGTCAACGCCCTCTGGTTAGAAGAACCTCAGACTTAGAAGACCGTTATACAGAATGGGTCCCATCACTAAGCCCTGCGGAATACCACTGTAAACTTCTCTTTCGTCTGGTTTAACTACCGCCTCCAATATGATAAAGCGCTTCGATAGATAGCTGCTCACCAGTTTCAGTAGGCAGGGAGGGAAACTTGTGGCTATCAGCTCTTCTACGTTGTTCTGCCATGCAGCTGAATTACCTAAACCTAACCTAACGTGATCAACGCACATTTCTTCGTTTTCCGCTGAAAGTCCACTGAGGCGTCTTCTACAACCTTTATACCTTAATACGGCATCGCTTGTGGATAGCCCTTTTCTGAACTCAAATTGCCTGTCCGAGAGTCCTTTGTCTTGCCTGAGCTCATTTGCAATTTTATCGAGAATCAGATGTTCTAATAGTTTGCCTGCGACATCTAGTAGGCATAAGCCTATAGGAAGACGGTTTCTCTATGGGTTTGTTCACTTTTCTTAGGAGAACCAATCTGGATTTTTTCCATATATCAGGGAAATTTCCATCCTTCATAATCGCGTTTGCAGTTTCTAATATGAAGTCAGGACATATCTTTGCCGCAAATTTAAGAGCTTCCGGTGGTATAGCGTCGGGTCCTGGCGCTTTATTAGAATCCCCTAGTCGTCTGCTAGCTCTAATTACTCAAGCGTGAAATCTTCAGTTTCTGTCACTTCCGGTAAATTCCACTGTGGTACCTCGTGTTTTGGGAACCGGACATCAGCAACTGCTTGCAGTTGTTCCAAGACAGAAAAGACTAGAGAGACAAAACTACACAGACAAGACTAGACAGACAAGACTAGACAGACGAGACTAGACAGACAAGAGTAGACAGACAAGACTAGACAGACAAGACTAGACAGACAAGACTAGACAGACTAGACAGACTAGACAGACTAGACAGACTAGACAGACTAGATAGACTAGACAGACTAGATAGACTAGACAGACTAGACAGACTAGACAGACTAGACAGACTAGACAGACTAGACAGACTAGACAGACTAGACAGACTAGACAGACTAGACAGACTAGACAGACTAGACAGACTAGACAGACTAGACAGACTAGACAGACTAGACAGACTAGACAGACTAGACAGACTAGACAGACTAGACAGACTAGACAGACTAGACAGACTAGACAGACTAGACAGACTAGACAGACTAGACAGACTAGACAGACTAGACAGACTAGACAGACTAGACAGACTAGACAGACTAGACAGACTAGACAGACTAGACAGACTAGACAGACTAGACAGACTAGACAGACTAGACAGACTAGACAGACTAGACAGACAAGACTAGACAGACAAGACTAGACAGACAAGACTAGACAGACAAGACTAGACAGACAAGACTAGACAGACAAGACTAGACAGACAAGACTAGACAGACAAGACTAGACAGACAAGACTAGACAGACAAGACTAGACAGACAAGACTAGACAGACAAGACTAGACAGACAAGACTAGACAGACAAGACTAGACAGACAAGACTAGACAGACAAGACTAGACAGACAAGACTAGACAGACAAGACTAGACAGACAAGACTAGACAGACAAGACTAGACAGACAAGACTAGACAGACAAGACTAGACAGACAAGACTAGACAGACAAGACTAGACAGACAAGACTAGACAGACAAGACTAGACAGACAAGACTAGACAGACAAGACTAGACAGACAAGACTAGACAGACAAGACTAGACAGACAAGACTAGACAGACAAGACTAGACAGACAAGACTAGACAGACAAGACTAGACAGACAAGACTAGACAGACAAGACTAGACAGACAAGACTAGACAGACAAGACTAGACAGACAAGACTAGACAGACAAGACTAGACAGACAAGACTAGACAGACAAGACTAGACAGACAAGACTAGACAGACAAGACTAGACAGACAAGACTAGACAGACAAGACTAGACAGACAAGACTAGACAGACAAGACTAGACAGACAAGACTAGACAGACAAGACTAGACAGACAAGACTAGACAGACAAGACTAGACAGACAAGACTAGACAGACAAGACTAGACAGACAAGACTAGACAGACAAGACTAGACAGACAAGACTAGACAGACAAGACTAGACAGACAAGACTAGACAGACAAGACTAGACAGACAAGACTAGACAGACAAGACTAGACAGACAAGACTAGACAGACAAGACTAGACAGACAAGACTAGACAGACAAGACTAGACAGACAAGACTAGACAGACAAGACTAGACAGACAAGACTAGACAGACAAGACTAGACAGACAAGACTAGACAGACAAGACTAGACAGACAAGACTAGACAGACAAGACTAGACAGACAAGACTAGACAGACAAGACTAGACAGACAAGACTAGACAGACAAGACTAGACAGACAAGACTAGACAGACAAGACTAGACAGACAAGACTAGACAGACAAGACTAGACAGACAAGACTAGACAGACAAGACTAGACAGACAAGACTAGACAGACAAGACTAGACAGACAAGACTAGACAGACAAGACTAGACAGACAAGACTAGACAGACAAGACTAGACAGACAAGACTAGACAGACAAGACTAGACAGACAAGACTAGACAGACAAGACTAGACAGACAAGACTAGACAGACAAGACTAGACAGACAAGACTAGACAGACAAGACTAGACAGACAAGACTAGACAGACAAGACTAGACAGACAAGACTAGACAGACAAGACTAGACAGACAAGACTAGACAGACAAGACTAGACAGACAAGACTAGACAGACAAGACTAGACAGACAAGACTAGACAGACAAGACTAGACAGACAAGACTAGACAGACAAGACTAGACAGACAAGACTAGACAGACAAGACTAGACAGACAAGACTAGACAGACAAGACTAGACAGACAAGACTAGACAGACAAGACTAGACAGACAAGACTAGACAGACAAGACTAGACAGACAAGACTAGACAGACAAGACTAGACAGACAAGACTAGACAGACAAGACTAGACAGACAAGACTAGACAGACAAGACTAGACAGACAAGACTAGACAGACAAGACTAGACAGACAAGACTAGACAGACAAGACTAGACAGACAAGACTAGACAGACAAGACTAGACAGACAAGACTAGACAGACAAGACTAGACAGACAAGACTAGACAGACAAGACTAGACAGACAAGACTAGACAGACAAGACTAGACAGACAAGACTAGACAGACAAGACTAGACAGACAAGACTAGACAGACAAGACTAGACAGACAAGACTAGACAGACAAGACTAGACAGACAAGACTAGACAGACAAGACTAGACAGACAAGACTAGACAGACAAGACTAGACAGACAAGACTAGACAGACAAGACTAGACAGACAAGACTAGACAGACAAGACTAGACAGACAAGACTAGACAGACAAGACTAGACAGACAAGACTAGACAGACAAGACTAGACAGACAAGACTAGACAGACAAGACTAGACAGACAAGACTAGACAGACAAGACTAGACAGACAAGACTAGACAGACAAGACTAGACAGACAAGACTAGACAGACAAGACTAGACAGACAAGACTAGACAGACAAGACTAGACAGACAAGACTAGACAGACAAGACTAGACAGACAAGACTAGACAGACAAGACTAGACAGACAAGACTAGACAGACAAGACTAGACAGACAAGACTAGACAGACAAGACTAGACAGACAAGACTAGACAGACAAGACTAGACAGACAAGACTAGACAGACAAGACTAGACAGACAAGACTAGACAGACAAGACTAGACAGACAAGACTAGACAGACAAGACTAGACAGACAAGACTAGACAGACAAGACTAGACAGACAAGACTAGACAGACAAGACTAGACAGACAAGACTAGACAGACAAGACTAGACAGACAAGACTAGACAGACAAGACTAGACAGACAAGACTAGACAGACAAGACTAGACAGACAAGACTAGACAGACAAGACTAGACAGACAAGACTAGACAGACAAGACTAGACAGACAAGACTAGACAGACAAGACTAGACAGACAAGACTAGACAGACAAGACTAGACAGACAAGACTAGACAGACAAGACTAGACAGACAAGACTAGACAGACAAGACTAGACAGACAAGACTAGACAGACAAGACTAGACAGACAAGACTAGACAGACAAGACTAGACAGACAAGACTAGACAGACAAGACTAGACAGACAAGACTAGACAGACAAGACTAGACAGACAAGACTAGACAGACAAGACTAGACAGACAAGACTAGACAGACAAGACTAGACAGACAAGACTAGACAGACAAGACTAGACAGACAAGACTAGACAGACAAGACTAGACAGACAAGACTAGACAGACAAGACTAGACAGACAAGACTAGACAGACAAGACTAGACAGACAAGACTAGACAGACAAGACTAGACAGACAAGACTAGACAGACAAGACTAGACAGACAAGACTAGACAGACAAGACTAGACAGACAAGACTAGACAGACAAATCTAGACAGACATTGCTGGATAGACAAGACTGGATAGAAAAGCCTAGACAGGCAAGTCTGTAGACAGAATGAAAAAAATTAGTAGATTGATAAGGCTAGTCGCACCATACTTGAAAGACAAATTTAGATAAACAGTAGTATACAGACAAAACAATACAGATGGGTCACTGTTAATCGTTATTTGTCCTATTTAGTTTCAGAAACATATTTAACATATTGTTTCTAATATATAGTATTATGTTTGTTTAATTATTTATTTGTTTATATAATAAATGTATACAGAAAATTACGCGTTAGTGGCGAAACAGATGTTTGTATTATCTGATCATTAAGTTAGTGAGATTTATGCAGACAGCTGTGGCAACAAACACAAACTCCATCAAGTTAATATGATTGGAAAGTGCTGAAAACTTTTCTGAAAAAAATAATCAGCGCTCATTTGCCCAACAACATTTCACCGGCATAAAAAATAATTAATAAAACAACAAGTCTCAGTGGAACTTGGGCATAAAAATAAATTTGTTTTTAGACGCTTCGACTCCCTTAATCTCCGGAGAGTCGTTTAAATCACGTTTTATTTTTAGTTAATCCTTAATTGCGACCTAACTGAAAAATAACTTTTTTTTCAAATATGCTTAAACCAGATTTATCTAATCATTTCAATAATTTATCTCTGGACTAACAAGCTCGAGATTAAAGGATTTAGGTTAAGTGAAAAATTAAATAATTAAATATTAGATTTGTAAATCTTGATAAATTCAATATGGTTATGTAAAAAATCATATAAAAATAATTTAATATGATCATAAAATAATAATATTAAGTCTAATTGTAATATATATGTATATATATATATATATATATATATATATATATATATATATATATATATATATATATATATATATTATATATTATATATATATATATATATATTATATATATATATATAAATACTTTGATTTATTGTCTTGTAGTAGCAGCAATTTGTTTATAAATATTAGTTGATATAAATATATTTCATTCACTTAAATGATTAGTAGATATTGCGGATTTTGTAAGTGAAAATTTATAAGGAAATTATATTATTTTAATAATTAAATGAATTTGAAAGTTCTGGGATTAAACAAGTAAGTAGTGGTAAACATAAAGTAGGATTTTTTAATAAAAATAGCGAAACTATATTGGAAACAATGGCATATATAGAAAGGTTTAATATTACAAATACCAATTCTACGACAAACATTAAATTTAGCACTAACAGTAAAGGTTGTTACTTGGTATACAGGGACTCAGTGAATGTTTAGAGTTAGTAATTACTTGTTTGAATTTACGGAAAACTTGTCCGCTAAACTACAGTTTGCTATTCTATAACCGAACTTGGTAGTCGTAGCTACAAGTGTTAGTTAATTTGAAGCCATTGATATCAATGTTGTTCATCAGATCTCTTGCGGCTTTGCCGAGGAGACGATTTCCCTAGTTTACTTTAACCGAATTTCACTGAGTAAATCTTGGGTGATTAAGTTTATTTACCTTCAATTTATATCATGTAGATATACACGCTCGATGATATAAAACTTTAATTTAAATCCGATTCGGTATTTATTTATAAACTTGACTTTTATAATAAACCTCGATTCGAGATTAATCGATATTTCTAATCTCGATCGGAACTTGGTTTACATCTAACTCCAACGCTCCATTTATTTACTTTAATTGCCAAAAACCATTTCATTTCTAAATAACTTCCTATAAACTTTACAGATTACACTTCTATTCCAATTCCGAAGAAAAATATAAATATAATTTAAATAAAATGAGAAACGACGAAGAAAGATAATATAATAAAGACAAAATAGATATAAAAGACAGGCATTGAAGATCATTAAACCAAGAATAGCTAGATAACACAAGGATTATAATAATAAGCTTGGTTTAACCTTTTCGCCGTGAAGGAAGTCCGTGCATTTCAGGAAAAACCCCGATGGAAAAGTACACCCTGAAAAGAAGAGAGAAAAGAGTTACACCGGCAGAAGATGCGACAATACTGGGCAAAGGTCAAAGCCCAACAAGTATGGTCCAAAGTAGGTCCATTTGAAACAAGAAGACAAAGACTACTTTAAAAAGACTAGACAAACATGGCAAAACCGATAGTACTAAACAAGCAACACAAAACCTATAATATTAAGAAAGAAAAGACTAAATAAGCAAGACTAAATAGACCAAAATGGTCAAACAAATAGTCAGACTGGACGAAAATAGTAAACAAACAAGGATAGAACCACAAAAGTGAATAATATGTAAAATATTATTAATTTTTATTTGGAAAATTGTAATCATCTTGTCTAAATATGCTTATTTTCATGACATAAAAGTTAGCTAGGTGTTGCCATATTAAAAAACGAAATAGTTAAAACTATCAGACAAATCTAGACAAAACCAGATAAAACTAGAAAAACAGACGACTTGAAGACAAACACAAGACTAGAAAAGCAAGACGAATCTGACAAGATTCAGTATACAGGACTGGATAAACGATATTATAATAACAACATAAGCTAGACAAAGCTAGGATCAAAATAACAAGAAAAGGTGGACAGGAATAGATATACAAGACAGAACCGATAATACTAAACACACAAGACTAAACTAATAATAATAGATAATACAAGACTAAATAGACAAGGCTAGGTAGACCAAAGATATTCAGACGCCATTAGAGCTGTCAATTTTTTCGTCAAGCATTTTGTTGTCAATTTTCTGATCCAGCAGATATTTTTGTTTTAACATCCCGTGCACTGCTTCTTACGTTTTTATTATCTTACGTTTCTTGACGCATTCGACACAGCTATTAGTTGATTGAGTTTTCCTTTTAGTGCTGGCATTAATACTTCAAAACTCTTACTTTCTAGGTGCTCTTTAACATCACGCAACCCACGATCAACCACAAATGCATGACCAGGTTTCAATAAATAACATATACCATTCGGATTATCTATAAAATCTCTCATAATATTAGCATCATTTTGGGTAGCATAATGCGGTTCTAGCATATCGATAATGTATCCATTAGTTTTACAAATCGTAAATGGATTACACAGCGGCACTTTTTTTTGCGCAGAATATGACTTTCTCTGGTACTGATTGCTTGAACTTTTCTCATGACGAGCATACGCCCAATCGCAAATAATAATGAGTTTGCCATTGAGATTATTGTGTTAACCCTTAACCACCTGCCATACGTCTCAGGTGAGAAAATTACTGCTACGTTGGGTCTGAGAGACGTATGTCAGGTGGTTAGGTGTTAAGTTTTTAAGTCCAATCCAAAATGAAGAGGTTATACGTCTTGTTCGAAAGATTGAGTCACTTGTTCACGGTATTTTGTCATTAACTGCTCTTCTTCGATCTCTATAATTGTAGATATCAACTTATTTTAATTGCCTGTGCGAAGCTTGACTAAAAATGCAATAAGTGCTTGAGTTATACTTCGACCGCCAGTGCTTTTCATTGATTATGTCAAATTCCGCAGTTCAATGTTTTCCCATTTCCCAAGTTTTCCCATTTCAAGCCAGTCAACACGTGAAGTTTCAACACAAAAATTAAAAAAATGTTCTTGTATCGTTACAGAGTTTTTCTATTGCTTTTCACTATTCATCAAATGAATTTCCGTATTTGTAAAATAAATTTGACGCATGTCAATTTTATATCAAAAGCTTTCGCCATTCATCAAATGACTTTCATGATATGTCAAATGCTTTTCCCTCTGTTTATTTTCGTAATAACGCTGAGAAACGGCAACAAATCAGTTTATTATTAATTATTATGCATACAAATATGGTAATACATATTTTTTCAACAAACAAGTTTATACTTTTAGGAAGAAAAATTTCATTTTTTCCAAACAATCACTCAACTATGTTTCCATATGGTGTATAAAATTATTAATTATTACAATGTTCCGCTGTGATGTTATTTGAAGCTTCGTGAACTGCGGCGTAGAATTGAGGAGCTCAAAGCCAAAGTGGGCCAAACCTATTTTTTTCGTGAATCGAGTTACGTAAAGAAACATACATTCAAAATCATTCTGGTCAGAGCCAGAGTGGTTCATGTTTAGTTTGAGCCCTTCTCAAGAAATGGCAGCACTATACAGGTTCTGGCATCACTGAATTGGTAGTTCTTATAAGAACCAGAGTTGGCCAAACCGATTTTTTGGGCATGGCCCACTCTGGCAATGTATGTGTGGGACGAATTGGTTGCCTCCAGAGGACCAGAGGAAATTGGGTCATGTTTACTGCATTATTTAAAAAAATATATAACTACCAAAAACGTAATTATGTACTCAGATGCATGCGGAGGCCAAAATCGTAATATAAAGATAGCTGCATTTTGCCAACTTGTGGTTTCTTTTACTGATATTGAGGTAATTCAGCATAACTTTTTAGTGAATGGGCAGTCCTATTTAAGATGTGATGCTGATTTCGGATCAATTGAACTTAATAAAAAGTATCACCCAGCAGGGTAACATATATCTGCTAGAAGACTGGTTCAAGGTGATTGCAACAGCCAGAAAAAAAAGCAAGAAAAAAAATTTGCAACACCTATTCTTAAACTACCTCTCAAAAGTAGCGCATCTACAAAATCCTGTGAAAATTGGAGTTGTAATGTACATAATTACGAAATAAGTTTTCTGAAGACTAAACACAATTATCTTACTACGCAAGTGAATGGGTTTGGCCCACTCTGGCTTTGAGCTCCTCAATTGATCTTCATTTTGAGACCCAGCTCGTCTAATTGTTTTTTTCCAAACAGAAAACATTTCTTGCATATGATTTAGAAATGGGCTGTAAGCGGATAAAAATTCCAAGCTGTAGCCGTCGTTTGAAATCAAGTTTACCAATTCCATCAAGAGCAAGGCTGTTAATTAAATTACCAATAAATTCGTTGAAATTATGTGAATTGCAGTCTTGGATTTCAAATAAGTACAGCGAATTAATTGTCATAGCTACATTAATTGAATAATTTCGGCCTCTCACTTGAGCTTTGCGGATATATGCCGGAGTGTTTTTAGTGGACCTACCACGAGAAACACGAGAGTAAACTTGAATTCCAAATTCGTCTAAGAAAAAAAAAATTTCTATCTCCCGTGCTTCGGTTATACTGGACGGCACATTGAAACCTACTTTGGATAACTTCCGGACTGTTTCGTTCGGGGAAGTTAGTTATGCGTTTTAAATAAAAATGAAACTCGGAGAGCTCTATTAATAGTGCTGATCGAAACATGTAAATCCAGATATTCCTCCAAAGCTTTGGCTTTCAAATTTGCAAGAGTCAAAGTGCAATCTGTGTCTACCCAATCACACAACAGTTGTTTCTGTGCTTCAGACAATACTTGTTTCCTATGACCGGTATGTTATTTTGCTATTTCTCCAGAATTTTTATAGGTAGAGTGTACATTTTTCTTACCGTATTATCTTTTACACTGCTTAAGCCAGTATACATTTGCCTTATTATCAGGCCTCTTACTTCATTAATTTTCGACATCCTGCGTAAATTATTTTCTTCCAATATGACTGACAGGGAACTATATTTGACATATAAGGAAATTGTATTGATGTAAAGCGAAATTGCTCGTTAAATAGTGAAATATATTTGAAAAATATGAAATTGATGTACAAAATAAGGAAATCTATTTGACGAAAAGTGAAAAGCAATATAAAAACTCTATGTAATATATTAAACAATAATCAAGCTTTGTAATTAAAAAAAGTTCTCAAAATATTTATTGAAATTAATAATAATTAGTTATTTTTAACACTACTAATTTTTTATTTTGATGAAAAAATTATTGTTGTTATTTTAAATATAAAGTGTTATTTCTAAGAATTATAAATAATCTAAATATGCATAAAAACAAGGAATTTAAAACTTGAAACATTAAATAAATGCATTACTTGTGCCAAAAATGGTTTTTATTTTTTTCTGCTATGGCCTACAATTTTTAAAAATCCAAAAAACTCATAAAGTTAAATATATAAGGCTTGAAAAGTAATATATATAATATATAGTAATATATAAGGCTTGAAAAAAAGAAAGTTTCATAATTGTACCAAAACTGTACCATGGTTAAAAAATTAAATTAAAAAAAAATTTTTTTTCAAGAATCTTATGAAGCTAATAGCTGTTAATAATATATAAATAATAAAATATATATAAAATATAAATAATTTTTGCATAAGTTCTCCTATCGACCCCCAAAACATATAAAATTTTTAGATCAATCGATTCAGCCGTTACTTTTTTTTTCGTTTTTGACGCATTTCGCTTTTTCTCGAAAACCAATTGAGTTAGCGATCTGAAACTTTCAGGATCTCATTATTTAATTAGTACCAACATATATTCCGAGAATCATGTAAATATCTTTCCGGGGCCTAATCACCATGCTTATACCCCAGGACCTTGATTAAAAAAACTTGATAGAAAAGACTACGATTGTAAGACTAGACGGACAAGATATATAGACGCGACGCTGTAGACTAGACGAAACAACGGTCAAGTCAGTTCCCGGGCCGCATGCGTTTCTTTTCATTGGCATTTGCGACTCTTCAAGCATGATATTCTCCTGCGAGTTTTATTATCGATTGTTTATAAGTCTTCAGATTGAACAAAAATTAAAATATTAATATTAAACATGGATTATAACAAACTTTTTTCTTGTTATGTTAATGTTTTAATACTACATAGGCGTATTAATTACTACATAACTACTAAAACTACATATACTACCTTTAAAAATATATATAATACGTTTATATCTAAACAATGATGGGTAGGAATAAATAGATTGTACTGGAAGCAATAGACATGCCAGAATATATAGATAGACTAGTCCAGGGATCAGCAAATCGCGGTTCGTGCGCCGCATGTGGCTCTATGCATGAGCATTTTCGGCTTAAGGCGCTATACCACTGTGACCGCTGAAAATTTGGGTGATTTTCGCGAATTTTTTGGAAGAAAAGAACTCAATTAAATGTTTCAGGAAATTGAGAGCATATTTGGCTAAATTTGACCTTCATTACATAATTTTTTCATAGAAAAATATTAACATCCTAGCGCCTTATGTGCTGCCTTTGGAAGCGCCAAAAAAAAGTTCCTCCACTGCCCCCTCCTTATAGCCGATTGAGTAGCTAAGCCCGAAAAAAAATTTTGTACCACGAACTAGGATTACCTAAAAATATCAAAATCCGACAAAATGGCGTAGTTATGAAAAAAAAGTCAGCTTTTTTGCCTAAAAAACGGTCGCTTTTTAATCGTTTGTCAATTTTCATTCAATAAGAAATTTCCTAGTTGATGGTACAGTAAATATATTCATGAGTACTCAGACCAAATTTCAAGTCAATCGGACAATTTCCCTTTTAGTTACAACAGGGGCAAATTTGAAAAATGCCATTTCGAGAAAAACGCGTTTAAAGTTAAGAACGTTCGGCCTATATTTTCTCAACCTCACATACTTCCGAATACGACAAAAAATCTGAAAAAAATCTCGTATATATATTAAAGATGTCGGAAACATTGCTTTTACATAATAATAATGTTGAAAAGTTATTAACACAATTTTTGTTGTTTTTTAACAATTTTTTGGAAAACCTATTCTTTTTTAGTTTCAAATAAATGAATTGATTTTTCCGAATCCGCCTAAATTTTCCAATTTTTATTATCTTTTGACTTTTTTTTCCAATTTCGAAAAATGATCGAAAAAATATTGTTCAAAAATATAAGAAAGATCCGAAAAATTCAGATGAATTCAGAAAAATTCGGAAGAGTTCAGAAAAGAAAGATTTACTTAGTGAAAAATATAAAAAAATAAGTTTTCCAAAAATTTATTGCCTCCAAATCCAAAAATTTATCGCCTCCAGGCAGGTGCAGAATTTTATTCCCGCGAGCGGTTGCGTTTTGGAAGGCTGCCATTCGGGGAGTATTAGAGATACGGCCTTGAAATTTTCACAGGATATTCTTGAAAGTATGAACTGTTAAATAAGAGAAAAAAAAAATCACAGTGTCACAGTGGTATAGCCCCTTAAATTATCATTAAAATTATATATGGTACGTCTATGTAGTATATTTAATACTTTGGTAACAAACGACATTTAAATATTGAATATAACACATACGTAACAATATCGTAAATCCCTTATTTCTCCGGAATATATTAAAAATATTTGAATGAGTTAAATATTCAAGTATCTACTAAATGATATATTATTCATTAAAATTGCGTTCGAGCAAGCATGCTTTGCATTATGATCTATTAATTTGTCTATTTTCAAATTATTATAAATTAGTGTTACCAATTTAAATTGTTGCTCTTTACAAAAATAGCATTAACTTATTCATTTTGACTATTTAGTCCTGTTTGTTTATCTTTGTTTAGCCCTGTTCATCAACTTATTTAATTATTGAAAATTAAGGGGGCCTCACTATTTGTAGTTACATTTAAATAAACATAATAAGATGAAAAATAGCTTGAATCTATAATATTCAAATAGTTTGTAGTAGGCATAGTAGACATTTGTCAAAGTCCTAGTAGGACTTAATTTTTGTACATTAACGAACAGATATATTATTTTATATTAAAGCTATTTTTCGCCTTATTTTGTTTATTTATTTAATTATTGTCTGCAGTTTGCCTAGTATTCTTTAATTGCATATTTAACATTATAATCAAAAAGTCAAAATAAAAAATCAAAAAGTTTTGTCTACTCGCAAATTATTATTTAACACTGCGGTTTTGTTAAACTAATCTCTTGTGTCAAATTGTATAGCAGCTAATATTTAATTTTGTTTATTTTTATACATAAAAAGTCGATAAAACTATGAACAAGTCGTATAAATCTGAAAAAAAAATCCCTTTCCGTGATTTAGCAGAGAAAGAAAAGCTACCGAAACAAAAAATACACGCCGCTGAATAATGAAATAGAAAAACAAACTTTTAACAAAACTGTCGTATTTTGCGCTCTTGCCTTCCAAATAAACATTAAACACGCTCGGCTTAATTATTAGTGGCGGCGTAAAATAAAATTAAAAAAAACTTTCATTTAGCAACTTTTTTGCTCGCGGTTCCACTGCCGCGTCTGTCTCTTTCTCGCCAATTCTCCATTTTATTGCAATTAAAAGTCCAAAGAGTTTTACTTAACTACCTGAAATTCGAAATTAATTTAAACCCCGTCTCACCCTTAATTTAATAGTCGTATGCAATCAACCTCACTATAAAATCTAATTCCCTCGAAGAGGGCCATATAAATAATTGAAATCCGCAACATTTTAAATCCACAAAAAAATATAAATTTGTTTTATAAATTAGTTACTTTTATAATCAAAATTTATTAATATTATCCTTCTGGGAATCGCGCCCAATTTACATACATGAGAAGTCATGGTGTTGTACATTTTACAACATATTGTAATTAGGGTTGTTGTATAATGTAATAATGGAATTGATTTAATCGAATTTCTTTCAAATCAAATATCTTTGGTAGTTAATGGGTGTTGCAAATTTTATGCCCGCTCCAGACTCTCGCGGAGTAACTTCGGCGAGGATTTAATGCCCGCTCCAGACTCTCGCGGAGTAACTTCGGCGAGGATCCTCGCCGAAGTTGTTCGAGGCGAGGAACTACACGGAGTAGGCATCCAAACTCTCGCCTTACTTCGCGAGGACCTCAGTGCCTTGACTGACAACGAACAGGTGGTAGCTGCTACTGCAACTATTTGTTTGTATAATATATAGGAAAGAACGAGTAAACACGAGAGTGTAGACGTGATAGTCTCCCTTCCTCGTACTCGCGCCTCGTGTCCCTTTGACTCGGGTACGAAAAACCGCTTCTAGAAGCGAAGTTTGCCAAGGCGAGGAAGCACAAGGCTAGGCGAGTAACCTGACCACACGCTCAACTCCGTGCTATTTCGCGAGAATCTGGAGCGGGCATTAGAATAAGACGCTACGAGGACGTGTAATAGGTTGATCAAATACAGCTTTTAAACAGTTTATAATATACAATATAAAATTGTTTAATAAATTACTTACTTTTCCAATATAACTTTATAATTAAAATATATTAATCATTAATTCAGCGAAAATATAATCACTCCTTCTGGGAATCGTCTACTTTACGTACATGAGAAGTCGCGCTGTTGTACATTTTGAATCATGTTGTAACTAGGGTTCTATTTTTGTAATGTGATTATCTAATTATGTATAGACACGCTAGATAAACTAACTAACGACTTGAAGATGAACACCAGGCTTGAAAAGGAATATTAAAGAGACAAGATTCTCTATACAGGGATAAACAGGGAAGGCAAAACCGTTAATCAAATAGACAAGACAACACTTACAATACTAGACAATACACGAAAAAATAGGCGAAAGAGTGAGCCACTACTGCTATAGCAGTAGAGCTGTATGAGAAGAGTACTCAAATGAGGATAGAACAACAAAAATTAGTAGACAGTTTATAAATCTTTAGTTGAAAAATTATAATGACCTCTGTCTATTATTTTGTTTAAATATGTTTATATCAATTAAAAAAAGGAAAAGTTATCTAGGTTAAGCTTGTTTAATTTTGCTTCTTTAGTTATCCGGATCCGATTAGAAGGACCAACCCCTGGTTGTTCTGAATGTCCATACCCCCATAATTCGTTATTGCATTATGGCAAAAGGAAACTACGTGCTACGGACGTTTCCCAGAACGCATTGTGCGCGGAGGGAAATGCCGGTTCGGCCAAATCAACGGCTTCCTCCGCATTGCTGCCTACCTTTGTTGCCGAAATTCCCGATCCTACGGGAAACGGCACTGCGTGCGTTTTTTGTTGGATTGCGGAAGCGAGGCGAATTTTCTATGCCAAGGCGTTTGTGAAAGGCTAGGATTACCCGTGGAAAAGTCTGATGTATCGGTCCTCGGATTTGGCAGAACGAAAAGTGCCGTTGTCGGTCAAACGACGACGGCCATATTGTCGCGTTTTGATGCTCGCCTAACACTTCCTGTCAACGCGTTTGTTGTTGAGAATATTGAGAGGAACTTTTTTCTTAACACAACATGGACCTTTCGGCGTTGAGTCACTTAGCAGATTTGACACTAGCCGACAGTAATTGCGGCAAATCGGAGAAAATTGAAGGTCTCATCGAAGCGGGTTCATTTCCTTTGGTTGTGCAATGTGAAAGAATTATAGCTTCGCCGGAATTGCCCGTCACCTTCCGGACTCCCTTCGGTTACATACTCATGGGAACCCTCCCGAATTCTGGACTAACTGAACGACACCCGTTGGTTTCCACAAAGAAATTCGATAGTTTGGACAACACCCTGAAACGGTTTCGGGAGATCGAGGAAGTCCCCTCCTCTCTAGAGGACACAGTATCTGAAGAGGACCGCGAATGTGAGGAAAAAGCTCATCGGTCAAACGTGCCCGGGACGGAAGATATGTTGTGCAGTTCCAGGACTCTTTCCATCATGATAACTGTCTGATCTCCATCTTCCGCGCTCGCTAGTGCAGCATCATCACCCTCTGCTCCATTGAGTTTGTCATGGAGTAAATAAGAACGGCACTACAACCCGTTTTTATTGGGGGTAGGGTACAGCAATCGGCAGTTTCCAGGTCATTATACTCCTCCAAAGATTGAGACATCCGGGGGTACGATGTCTTAAAGCTGTGGCGTCGCTGATAGGAGTGGAAAAATCATAAAGGCGTTGTACCCTCGCAAATACGTTTTCTTTCTTGCTAATCAAAATTTTGAATGCTCTCTCACGCTTATCCATTATGAAAGGCGACGAGCAATAATGAAAATACTAAGGAAAGAATGAAAATTGACAAAATAAGTCAAACAAAATCGAACATCCCAAAAAGCTGAATATTCAGACAATAATTGAATAAACAAACCAAAATCGAATATCAAAACCTGAACTGAATAACCAAACCAAAATGGAGCATTCAAAGGAAAAACTGTACACTTATACAGAATCGGATATTCACAAAATCGAATATTCACAAAATCGAATATTCAAACGAGAGCTGAATACTCAGACAGATCGAATATTCACAAAATCGAATATTCAAACGAGAGCTGAATACTCAGCCAAAATCGAATATTCACAAATCGAATATTCACAACGAAAACTGAATAACCAGACAACAACTGCTTATTCCAACGAAACTGGATAACCAGATAAAAATTGAGTAATCAACGAAAAATGAATAACCAGACAACAGCTGATTATTCCAACGAAACTGAATAACCAGATAAAAAATTGAAAAATCAACGAAAAATGAATAACTAGACAATCAACTGATTATTCCAACGAAACTGGATAGCCAGATAAAAAGTTGAATAATCAACGAAAAATGAATAACCAGACAACAGCTGACTATTCCAACAAACATGGATAACCAGATAAAAAGTTGAATAATCAACGAAAAATGAATAACTAGACAACTAATTAGTTCTTCCGACGAAATCTGGATATCCAGACAAAATTAATAATCAACGAAATTGAATAACCAGATAACTAACAGATTATTCTGACGAAAATGGATAACCAGATAAAATTAATAACATTAATGACAATCAACTGATTTTTTTTCCAACGAAAACAGGATATCCGGACAAAATTAATAATCAACGAAATTAAATGGAGTATGCTTTGAGGGTTTCCGCCGAGACCGGAAACAAAATGGCGAATCCAACAGCGACCGAGCACATGGACGTCTTCGACTAACTGACCCGGATCCGGTTCGAAGGACCAATGTTCGGACCGTGTCTCACGAAAATCAAATTTTCCCGTTTGAAACAGGGCTAGTCTAATCACTTCGCTCGCGTCTCCGCCACGTGTGAATCGTCCTTCGGGCGCCTTTTTTAAGGGAGCAAATGGGGATAATGGATGGAGGGATCCCTTAAATTTGTTGTCTTCCAGACGTTGAATGCCGCTGCAGCCCTTTGGGCTCGTGATTACACCCCTGGTTAACGACTTGAAACGCTAAACTTAATAATGCGTGCACGTGTCGGTCGAGCTTGGTTCGCGCTTCGATTCTCGTGTTTACGTTTCTCACACTCGAAGCATCCTCGCCGAATACTATATATTCGCGAAGTAAATTGATAAGTAAATCGCGCGATTTCGGCCCAGGTCGATACACCTGTCCCCTTCTGTTAATCGGTGCCGAAATCGATTCAAATGTTGAATTAAAAATACTGATTTATTAAAATTGGCGCGAACAGTTATGTATAGCTAATATATTACAAAAAGAAAGATAAAACTAGATAAACCAAAACACTTGACTTGAAGACCAACTCATGACTAGGGAAACAAGACTAAAGGAACAAGATTCGATTTACCGTACTGCACAAGTTGAGACATATAGGAATACATAGACAATACTAGACATGTACCTCTCACCGTACACAGAAAATACTTTATAAATAGGTGTTGATAGGCAGACAAGACACTGGCAACTCTAAATAGACAAGACCAACCCGATTAAAAACTGTTTTATCTTTTCCAATCTTACTTTTATAATTACAATTTATTAACATTATCCTTCTGGAAATCGCGTTCACTTTACATATATGAGAAGTCACGCTGTTGTACATTTTGCAACATGTTGCAACTAGGGTTGTTGGAAACAAAGATATTCAAATAATTAATTTATATTGAAATTAATTTATATTTACTTAATTGAATTTATATCAATGCACATATCTTGTTAGAACTATGTTGTTAATGAGTTTTGCAAATTTTACAGCAACACGATTCATGGACTGCTAATATGATCATCAGATAAAAGTTTTAAACAATAAATGTTTTATAAATTGATTATTATTTTAGTGGAAATTTTGTAAGTATTTTTCATCCAATTTATAATATATTTGTGTATGAAAGTAGAAAAAAGTAGTTTGTTCATTGAGATCGTTAATGTTAAAACATTGAAAAATAATCGCGCTATCTTCGTTTAGTTGGCTATCTCTGTCCTGTGGGGCGCGAATAGATGTAAAGTGAATTTTTCACCGAAGCTGTATTCGCCTAGGGATAAAACATTAGCGGGTTCTCTTATTATGCAAATGAGAAAAGCGGGGTTGAATTTTTATATCAGAGCTGTCGTTTCGGGGTTCAACAAAAAATATATATTATTATATTTAACAATATATTCATGAAATATTATCATTCGTTTTCTTGATGTTTTGAAATGTTTTGAATTACACACTGAATATTTACATAATTACAATAAAAATGAACTTTTAAAACTTAGTTAAAGATAGCTTTAATTTATAATAATAATTAATGAAAGTCTTAATCAAAGAAATAAAAGAGTCTGATTTGTAATATCATATTTTAATTTACTTTATAATCCTTTGAATCTCTTGTCGGGTGTGGAGATTTTAAAAGCCCTTACAGTTTTTAAAGTGGGTGGCGAGCCACTATTTTTAGGTAGATTTTTAATGTGATGGTTTTGCCAGAGCCATGCACAGGAGATGGTGACTTATATTTATTTGCATCCCAGTTTCGAACCCGGGACCTATGGCTTAGTAGTCTTGTCTATTACAATGACACCGGCTCGATGTAATTTTAAAATAAATTAGTTTCTTATTAAAATGTGCTGTTCAAACAATGATTCCCAAATCAAACAGTCTGAAGAAATTTGGATGCGGTATTTACTATTTAATTACTCCTGCACTCCTAATACTACCTGCAGTAATAACACCATGATTGCTTAATACTCCTGTTGCTAGTTACATAGACCGTAGGTTTGATTCCCAGATGGCGTCTACTTTTCTCCGGGGAAATTTCCTGCTAGGTCTCCTCTCTATACTAACTTATCTTAATAATACATTCTTAAATTCAATTTTGCAAACTATAAACTTACGCGGTGAAAATGCATTTCGTAATAATTAGAGTAAATTCAATTTTACATAAATCTTTACGATATTTAAACTAGTGTCAGACAGTGTGCGTGTTACAGTTTTTAAAGTGTATAAACGTGTGTAATTTGAATATGAATGGCTTAAAAGTATGTTAAATTAGATAATTGCTTTCGAGTGTGCTTAAATTGGGATTAATTTCGTTCAAGCTGAGGGAGAAAATATACATTTACTATCAAACATTTAAACGGAGATTTGTCGACTTTTCGCAGCTGGCTTTTTCTCACGTAAATTAGGAAGGACTAATTAGTTAAATTAGAAACTTGGATTTTTACAGAGATTCAATTAAAACATTTTTCTTCAAACATTTTTAAGCTGTTTGAAAGGAACGAAAATGAAATTCAGTTGAATCGAAGAAAATAGTTTATAAATAGTTTGATAACCTACTAGCTAACTACATAGCAAGATTTCTATATATACATACATATATATATATATATATATATATATATATATATATATGTATATATAAAAATCTTGCTATGTAGTTAGGTTATCAATATTAGCAATGTTATCAAACTATTTATAAACTATATATATATATATATATATATATATATATATATATATATATATATATATATATATATAAACCCTCCCATGGTCAGAAAATGTTCTAATTGATGAAAAAATATGAAGGATAACGTGACCCGATGGCTCCCTTATCAAAAACCCAGTTCTAGAGCCCAAAAACCGTTTTGCAGCTTAAAAATGAAGAATCAGTCAAAACTTAATGAGGGACGGTAAAACTCATCAGTTTTACCATCAGGAGCACATAAATATTGACACTAAATGCTCTTTATTATCAGGTGTACTGAGAAACTAAGCCACATAAACGTTTCAAACCATTCCAGCCTTCCCTATGCACCTCGAAAAAAATTTTGAACATTTCTCTAAAGTATTTGAAATAAGAAATTTTTCACGTGAAATTTCATCACTTAATGATTACAAAAACATGAGTCATGAAGATTTTACTAACCTTGGAGTCAGATAGACATAAAGTATTGACGATCCGTCTAGAATGAATTCATTTAAAATCATAATTGAAATAAATAATTTGGAAATGGTTATATAATAAGAACATCACAGAATATTTTGTGACAAAGAGCATAATTTTTTTTAAATAAACAAATATACAATGTTTAGATTCATTAAAAAAACACAAACATGATATTATAATAGGTTTTTAGGGTTCCGTACCGAAAACGGAACCCTTATAGGATCACTTTGTTGTCCGTCTGTCTGTCTGTCTGTCTGTCAAGACCATTTTTGTCAGGAACGCGTAGAGGTAACAAGTTGAAATTTGTATCAAATACTCGGGTCTGCGGTCTCTTTCAGCTGTGAAAAAATGAAACTTGTAAGTCAACGCGATCAAAAGATATAACCGTTTATATCGCATATTTTGCAATTTCACAAGGGAACCAAAACCTATAGGGTACTTCCCGTTGACCTAGAATCATGAAATTCGGCAAGAAGCGGTATCTTACAGCACATGTAAAGGTAAAAGAAAACCGTAAATATGTAGTTTAATTACAATAAAAATGCGAATTTACTATTAGAAACTTATGAAAATACACTAATGTTGTCGTAGTAGTCTTGTCGTAGTGGTATTGTCAGGCTCCAGAAGCATATGGGTTGCATACAGTTAGGTCTTCCACGGTTAGGTCCGAAGGTTAAAAAGTATGTGTTGGCACCAAGCTGTTTATTCTGAATTTTCTTTGTTTATATTCGTTAGTCATTTCATCATGTACGCTCTATATACATAATATATACAGGGTATATATTATGTCTAAATTTTGCTTGTTTACAACCGACATGCGACATACTCAAGTCCCGTAGCTTCCTGTATATATTATATTTCGTCTAATTTTTCTTTATAATCTACATAATATGTTGATAATCTACATAATAATACTATACTATAATCTACATAATCTACATAATATGTTGTAGATAATATGATGTAAGTATATTATACTTAAATCACGTACGCCCTATATTTTTTGGTAGTCAATTGCCCAAAAGCAGTCAATTGAACAACTGAATGTTAAGAGTATTGAAATAGATCTAGAAATAGTTAATATATTAGTTCATATTAGATCTATAAATAGTTAGATCTTAAGATAAGTTATTGAATAAGTGTAATACTAAAATAAAGTTTTCTTTTTAAAGTTTAAAAATATTCGCGTTATTTAAAAAAAATACCCTGTATACCTTTATACAGGGTATATAGGTATACAGGCAAAATTGAGCAGCAAAAACAAATAGTGAAGTTCCAGAACCCCTCAACACTCATAGTGAATGGGGGATGTATGGTAATAAAATATAGGGTAGAATTCCATCGTACGACAGCGACATCTTGAGGTTATGCTTGCAGCGGTACTAAGATGGTCGTGATTTCAGGAGGGCTACTTGTCAAGTTAACTGAATGTGATTGCTACGTCCTCCACAAAAAAAGATACCTTTCTTACAAGTTTGTACGGAATCCTCGATGCGCGAGTCACAACTCGCACTTGGCCGTTTGTTTTTCTTATTGAAATTTAACTTGAATAATAATAAATAAGTTTTCTTTATAAATTTCTTTCTTATAAGATATTCTTGCAAAAGCGTTTTTTTATTAGTTTTTATTAGTTTTTTTTTTTCTTTTTTTATGAGTCTTTATACAGTTTATTATATCCTTCTATCACTTGTAATGCGAATTGTCGTTGTTCTGTATCTTTGGGAAAACTATTTTTGTAATCCTGCACTAACTGAATGCCCCTTTCAGCGGTATCATTAACAACTTTGATATTTTTGACGACATTTCTAGCTTCAATGTAATTTTTATTTTTCGTCCAGTGCTTAGGATTTTATTTCAAAAATGTTATATCAATTGAAAATCTATCAAATAATTCCTTTGATTTCGAATTTATAAAGTGATCTATTTCAATGTCTTTATAGCGATACCGATTCTCAAATTTTGCAACCAATCTTTCTTACAGTCCAGTAGATATTTTTTCATAAAAAAAAAGCTAATGCAGCGGTTTCTGGTATTAATTACCATAGATGGTTAATAAACTTTTTAAGCGCTATTTTCGATATGTCTCGTCAATAGACTCATATTTCAGAAGTTGTTTAAAAAATGACAAATCGTTATTTCGCAATGGGTGATTTGAACAAAACTCTTACATAAATTAAAACAATAAAAATATAAACTTCTTTCAAACCTCTCTTATCCTGAGTGGACAATTGAAATTTCTCTCTGAAAAGATAAGTTTTCAAAGAATATATTGCCTTCGGCATGCATTTGGCGTGATGCATTGCTCTTGGAGGATGAGTTTTGTATTTGGGGGAATGAACCCGAGAAAGACTTATATACTTATATACGTAAGTTCCAATAATTCTTTGTAGTCGTCTCTGATACCAGGCATACTCATCATTTTCTCAGCCTCGGCCACCGCAGCTAGTAAATGAACGGCTTTGCGATCACTGACTTTTATTCAAAGCTGCAACAACTCTTGCATTGATAAATCGGATTTTAGCACGATGTTCTACTTCAGGTGTAGATTTGGAAGTTTCAGCTGTTAATAAAGTTGTTGAAAATTCATCTACCGCGATACCCGAATAAATCCAAATCGATTGTTGGGTTGGGCTGAAGAGTGAATCAAAGAGTGAATGCTTATTGGATGACTTATTGGACAATTTACTGATTTGAGACTACAAGCCCAGTATAAAAAAGGAAGAACTTTTTTATACCGTTTTGCAAACCAGAAGAACTTTTTTTTTTGGTTAGTTAATTTTTGAAAAACAGTTTTTTGAAAAACCAGCGTTTCTCTTGCAATAGGATCGGCTATCCAACTACAGGAAAATTTACGGCTAATACAATATAAATTATTTAGAATTGTCAAATCAACTCAAGAAAATACAAAACAAATTTTCTTTTTGAGGTATTTTATTATGTTAGTTGATAAATGAACATTAATTCTATCAATAAATTCAAACTTATTAAACTTATCGAGAAAATTTTCAAATTTAATCTAATGAAAAAATTCCATGAAGCAAATAATAAAACGTAACAAACCGTGATAAGTTCTTTAAATTTTAATTACTGAAATATTAATTAAGATCCGTTTTTGGAGCTAAGGTTTTTGGAGCAAAAGCATCAACGACTTCCTTTCTTGGATATTTTGGTACAGAAGAAACCTGGCGGCACCTGGAGTCACACTGTGTACCGGAAACCAACCCATACAGACACGATCCAAAAGACTAGCCGACCAGCTTAACTTACCGAAAGAATTGAGGAATTTACGAGAAGCTCTTTCTTCAAATGTATATCGAAACAGCTTAATATCCAGAGCTTTCCGTCGTACAGAGAACAGTAGCCAAAGAACTGAAAAACGTCAGAAACCCGATAGCACAGCATACCTACCATATGTTCATGGATCAACTGACAAAATCGCCAGAATCCTTAAAAGACACAACATCGACACCATTTTCAAACCTAACCAGAAAATATCGTCCATGCTACGCAGCGTTAAACACACCATCCCGTTAGAATCCCATGGAATTTACGAAATACCTTGCGGAACGTGTGAACGAACCTACATTGGACGTACCAATAGAAAAATATCGGCTGGGATTCAAGAATATGTAGTTTCAGTCAGACACAGAGACAAAGTTTCATCGGCACTTGTCCAACACACAAACACCGGTCACTGGATGGACTTTAGAAATTCAAGAACTGTTGCACAGGTTGTCACGAAATGTCACGAGTATACAGAGAAGCTATAGAGATAGAAAAACGAGACTACTGCATGAACACGAGAGACGATTTCTTGAGACTGCCCCCAGCATGGCGACCGATCATATCCACCCTTAAAATGCAATCTCAAACACCCCAGACTCATGTACGACCAACAAGACAAACAAACAACCGAACCGAAGCACCGCACACAATGCGCATGACCCGAAGGCAGACAGCTATAAGTAGTCGCATCGCACGAACGAGCTCTCAGTATGCGTCTAACGGTTGACCAGCACGGACGCATATATTTCTTGAGAATGGCGAATGTTAGTTCGCCGAAACGTCGAGAATCCGGTTCTTTTCAGAACCAACCCTCAACATCAACTCGGAATCCCCAAGAAAACCTCAAATACAACATATATATATATATATATATATATATATATATATATATATATATATATATATATATATATATATATATATATATATATATATATATATATATGTAAAGGTTATAGTTAGATAATATGAGGCATTGAGCGCAAAAGCGGACTAAGCCACAATTTTTCTGATTTTGCGTTTTTGGAATTAATGTACTTTATTTTACTTTCTGAATCGAGCAAAAGTGAATTAACCCACATTTTCCTCATCAAAATTAGATGGCACAATAAAAAGAGTTGTTGCATTGAATGTTTTTTATATTGTCTGTGTGCAATAGTGGACTAACGTTGGTTGGTCCGTTTTTGCTCAGACCAGATACAAATATATGGTGGAATGTGTAGTTAAAAAGATAGATTAATGTGTTTGCCATTGTGAAAATAAGTAGGTTATAAAATATAAGTAGGTATAAGTTTTGTAGGTTTATTAAGCCACTATTTTTGTATTATACACAAATATTGTGCATAAGTTATGACAACACAATCAAAAACCGTGGGAGAGGAAATGCAGGGTAATATTTTTGTATTATAATTCAATCTAGTGAGGAGCCAGATAATTTTCGAGAATCAAACTGAGAATACATGCCACCTGTTGAGAATAGCCGGTTTTCTGCAAGTATACCGGATCCTGATTCATTGGAAGTAGATGAAAGTAGTGGTATACGAGCAAAGGAAAAAAACGTGTTAGGAACGAACTGGTTTGGATGCGGAATCAGAGAAAGCAAAAGCATGCACATGGTGAAGAATATGTTAATTCGAAGGGTAATCTTGTAACTAAAAACAACCAAAAACAGTTGCATACCGTTGCAGTAACAAGTGTTATTCGAAGATAAATGAAGAGCGGCAAATTCAAATATTTAACAAGTTTTATAAGCTAGGAAATCATGACTTTCTTAGTTAGTATTCCAAAAGGCTAAACACTAGAGTTGCTTAAGAGGAATATAACAAATCGAAAATCTTCTGAGGACCAATCAAAAGTGGAGTGGTTGAAGATTCAATGGTTGCGTTTTGTGAGAGAAGAGCCGTTTAAAATTTATTTAAAATATTCAAACAATATTGACGTGCTGTTTAATAAAGTTGATATCGGCAAAAGATACTCCAAACTAATACAAATATAGATGTACTTTATTCCAATGGGCGCTGCATAAATCTGTTAAAAGAGAAAGACCTTAGTTTGTTGGAATATATTCCACCTATTTATCATGCAACCACCAACAATGATGTAAATGAGGTACCTGTACTTGATTTTAGTAGTGAAGAAGATGTGTAATAAAGTTTTGTAATAACTTTTGGTTTTAATAAGTCGTACTCAACAACAAGCCAATTCAATAAATATTGGAGTAACTAGTTCTGTTTCCAATAATAGACATCTTGCATAGAATCAGAAGCTACATAACATGAAAAAATCCAAAGACGTTTCGAAGAAAAAAAATGCTTTATAATCCAATTATTTTGCATGCCAAATAACTCAGTTATATATGTATTGGGGTTAGTCCGCTTTTGCGCTCAATGCCTATAGGTTATGGCGTTTCATAAATGTCCGTCAGAAATTCTAGGGCGTGTGCTGGAGTCCAAAATTAGAAAAATTGACGTTTTAAATTTCAGATTCGTTCCAAAAAGTTCAATCTCATTTTTACCGACCCTTTAATGCACTTTAGGCCTAATGAAATTGAATATTATTGGATAGTTATGTTAAAAAAAAAATAAATTTCAACATTTTAAAGATGAATTTAAAATCCGTAATTATATTAAGGGTTGTAAATATAATTGCTTTTTTTGGTTGTTAGTCTACGGCCTGAGTGCCCGCTCAAACGAGAGTGTGGAGCGGGGCGTGGCGTGCAGCGTGCATCTCAAACACATGGTCTTAGTAGCAGGCGTCCTGAGCAAGTAAGTGAGCGGGGCGTTTGGGTTTGCGTGCAGCGGAGCGGGCAGCGTGGCGTGCACGCTCATTTCAAATCAGTTTGTGTTTAGCGTTCCTCTACAGCGTGCAGTATGTCGTTTGAGGAAACCGGATGCAGCTGCACGCTGCACGCCCCGCTCATAACTCAGGCCAGAACATTGGACGCCCATTGCCCGCTTAAACTGCACGCCCCGCTCACCGCTCAACGCACTTTCACTCAGGCCGTAGCCTTTGTCTTTAGATATAGGTAAGTTTGTTTTTAGATGTAAGTGTCGAATTAGTTAAACTAATAATTATAGTCAAGGATATATTTAGTAAAAATTGTTTGCCATACTTAGAAAGTATATATTTTTTTGAAATATTTATTATCTAACTATTCATAATTCTAAACATTTTAACAATTGGATAACAAGATAACAGACAAAAATAAAACAATTCACAGCGCGTCGGGACAAGAGATTTAATGCTTTCCTCCGCCGCCGCCGCCGCCGCCGCCGCCACTTCCGTTACTAAAACCGTATTCCTTTCCACCGGAGTGTCCTCCCTTCTTTCCGTAGTCCTCGTGGTGGGCATGATGGGCTTCGTGCCCATGATGTCCCTTGTGTCCCTTATGTTCGTCTTCGTAATGTCCTTTGTCGTGGTGTCCTTTCTTACCGAAGTGATCGTCATGATATCCACTTTTGTGGTTTCCTCCCTTCTTGTGTCCTCCTTCCTTGCTGCCGTGATGTCCATGGAAGTCACCGAACTTGCTGTGATGTCCTCCCTTGTGAAAGTCGTCGTAAAATTTATGTTCTTTATGGTAGTCGTCTTTATGGGATTTGTGATGATAACCAGTGGTTTTCTGTCCTTTTTTATGCCCTTTCTTCTCACCGAATTTTCCACCCTTGTGACTTTTTCCGGATTCATGGTGTTCACCATAATGATCTGCTTCGTCGTGATGACCTTTCTTGTGTCCACCTTTTTCGCCGTAGTGTCCACTTTCGACTTCTTTGCCATGCTTACCGTGTCCTCCTTTATCGTGGTGATGAGAACTCTTGTAACCTTTGTCGCCCTTTTCCCCATGGCTTGCATGGTGATCACTGTGATGAGAACTGCCGCCGCCTTCTTCGTGGCTCTTCTTATGCCCTGTAGCAGCCACAGCTAAGTCTCCAGATTCGATATATTCTTCTTCATCCTTGATTACTCCAGCCGAGCAGAAAGCGACGGCTAAACATAGACCAAAACACAATATAATCAATCTCATATTGAATGGAAGCGAGTATTGAACTGATCACTGCAGAGTAAGGTATCGTATTTATACTCGACTCGACTTTCTTTGCAATTACTTGTAACGATATTGGTTTTGGGGTTTCCGCGAGATTAGTTCACCTCATTCCTTTTTTTGCCACTGGAGTTCTCAAACTCTTTGATGCAGTGCACTGATTTTTTGCTACTCGATCCGTTTCATTTCATTTTTATGTAATAAGGCTTTCTCTAATTGCAAATACGACGCTTGATTACACACAACCAATTTATACAATATCGCCGTTTTTTTCCAGAAATTTAAATCATCGGTTTTTTTTTCTCCTTGTTACAAATTCAGATTACCGAACAAATACCGCATTGAAACACTTAGAAATTTTCAATGTAATACATGTAATACTTTCAACAGTAAAATTATGCTTGGTAAATAGAACCGATTTTGCACATCAGCATTTAAAAAAAACACACAAAAAGTTATATAGCAAATTAATAAATAATTTGATAAAATATAATTCGATGGATATTCTTCAACAATATTATTCAGTATTCATAATATTTAGTGAAATTCAATAATATTGAGTAAATATAGATAATCTTATCTTTCCGTAAAGAAAAGAAAACGTGCATTGAAAATTATCACTGAAACGTTCTACATGTGTCTAAAGAATAGTTGATTCTAGATATTCTTTTTCCTGTCTCATCTAGACATTTTCAGTCATGTAAATGCTTTTACATTCTTTATATTTCTTGTTGATTTTCTTCAACCCTGTGTAGATTGTACAGTTTTGTCCAATCTTATACAGTTTTGTACAGACTTGCATAGTTATTATTCAACTTGTTTAGTATAATCAATTGCTATGAGTCTCGTCTTGTCAAATTTTGTGCAGTCTTGTGAAACCTTGTTCGCTATTGTAGAGACTCGTTTAAGTTGTTCAAGTCTTGTCTAATCTTAACCAGTCCAGTTTATTCTCATCGAATATTCTCTAGTTTAGCTCAACCTCGTCCAATCATGTCCTATATTGTCCATTTTGTCCGCACAGTTTACTAGAGTCAAATTAAAAAATTAAAAAAAGTCATATACAGAACTATTCATGTTGTCTAGCGTTGTAGAATTTTGTATTGATCTGTTTTTCTGATCGTGTCTCACTTTGTCTGATATGGTAAGGTATTGTTTCAAATTGTCTGGACTTTCCTAGCCTGGTTTTATGTCGAATTGCCTGATCTTTTTAAGGCTTTTCTGATCTTGTCGCATCTCGTCTGCTCTGGTCGTATCTGGTCTTCTCTGGCCTTGTCTGTTTTTCTTCTGTTCTTGTTTGGTTTTGTCTGAAGTTGTGTGGATTTGTCTGGTCTTGTCTGGTCTTGTCTGGTGTTTTCTGGTCTTGCCTGGTCTTGTCAGGTCTTGTCTGGTCTTGTCTCGTCTTATTTGGTTTTGTCACGTCTTGTCTTTTCTTTTATCGTCTTGACTGGATTTGTCTAGTCTCTTCTGGTCTTATCTCGTCTTGTCGGTTCTTCTCTATTTTTATCTAAATTTGGCTGGTCTTGTCAAAATTTGTCTGCTCCTATCTACAATAAATTTGTCTCTCCTTGCCTGGTCGTTTTATCTAGTCTTATGTATTCTTGTATATTCTTGTCCAGTCTAGTCTAGTATATATTTGTTTTCAAGACTTCTTGTTCAAGTCGCATTCAATACTTCCCAGTTTTGGATAATCTTATTCAGATTGAGTTATGCTTATCTTTAACTTGCATAATTCAGTTTTGTATAATCCAGTCAACTCTTACTCAATGTTCCTTAGTCTGCCACAGTCTGATAGAGTTGGACAAGGCTTTGTTTATTCTGGTAATTACAATGTACGAACGGTCGTGTATTTACATTTATGCCAATAAAGGATTATTATATATTAAGGTAATTTGTCCCCATTCGTCTTGTCTAGCCTAGTCTTGTATAGTATTATGCAGTGCTATCTTATCGAGAGTTGTCCAATTTTGTCTTGTATTGCACGATATTTGTTACAATATCTTGTTCAGATATGCTACGCATTGTCATATATACAGTTTAGTCTAGAATTGTCTGGACTTATCTAGTCTTATCTGTTAGAATGTGAACTTGTAAGATCGTGTCGGGTCGTGTTTACTCTTGTTCACTCTTGTTTACAGTATTGTTCATATCCAGTATTGTTCAATCTTGTTCAGTCTAGTATACATTGAACTAGAATTGTCTAGAATATAATTGTCTAGTATATAAGTCTATTATATACTCTAAGTCAGTGTTTTTCGACCTGTGGGTCGCGACCCCCTGGGGGGTCGCGAAGATTTTCTAAGGGGGTCGCCAAGCCTCTCTAAAGGCATCGCAGGTATCTTAAAATTTCAAATAAAGAGCTCTTAAGGTAGTTCACTTGTGATAGTAGTAGACAAAAACATCGTCTTATATTGAGTATTAAAGTTAAAGTTTTTCAATGTTTGAACATATTCTTTTTGTAGGAGACTGTAGACATGTAAACTTATAACGTCCTATAACGTCGGAATGGTCTAAAGTTGAATCATCAAGCACAGCCGTTTTACGAGTAAACTACCTTGGGGTTATGCCACTCTAGGATTTTTAAAAATCGATTTTTTTTTTAATTGTTTTAAACCTGGCCCCTTAGGACCTCAAAAATGTTATCTCAAAAGATTATGGCCTGGAAATATCGCTAAGTACTTGTTTTTCGAAGTACAGAATTAAAGTTGACGGAAAAAGACGGTTGATGCTTTTATAACTATTATTATTAGCAACACGTTTATCTCAAAACTCGATTTCTCATGTTGGCCGTACCCATAACTCAACAACAATTTTCAACCAATTCATTTGAAATTTGAACTGGATCTTTAAAAATATATTGTTTTATATAAGTATACTTATTTAAGTACGTAAAATTTCTTTTTTATATGGCATAGTTCATTTGTTATTAACATATTTCTGTGCGATTTTTCCGAGAATTTTGAAAGTTGGACTTTGGAAGTCCGCCATTCGGCAAAAAATCAATACATCAAAAATATCCTACGTACTTCTCTTGATGTTCTAATGTACCTACAATAAAGAAAAAATTAGTGTTTTAGCATAATTCAAAATTTACAGTAGCTGTTGGTACGGCCGCGGACCCTTCCAAAATAGAGAGGCCATTTGAGAAACGCTGCACAAATGATTCTATAAAAATTTACTTTTTAATCATACGTACAAAAATCCTATAACTTTGTAATCTCGATTTATTTTATATTTTCACTGAAAAAAAAAACACAAAAAGCCTATTTTTTCGGCCTGTAGAGTGGCCTAACCCATTAAAGAGGCATTCAAAGTACAAAAACCAAAATCATTCTATTTCAAAATGTTATATTTATTCAGAAAAGGTTAGTTAGAGCACAAATTAGGTTAAAACAAAACAACAAATACTTTCGAGTCACATGAATCATTAATGTTACAAGGAATAGGCACACATTCACATTAATCTGATGGTTGGACCTGTTTCTTGTTAATCAATTCTTCCCATCCCGGATCCGGTTTTGCTACACATATAAATCGCTTTCTAAATTTAGGCGATTTCTCTTTTTGCCTTTTATTTGAGCCTTCGACGAAAACGTCAACTCGCAGAAATAGGATGTAGCAAATGAAATACTTCTCTGTTTAATAGTGGATATTCTGTTTTTTTCTCTTTAGCCAAAAGGTATCCAAAGTGATATGAAGTATAAAGTGATAAGATATGAATTCCACGTGTAACATTCCATCAGCAGATAGTTCCAACAGATTTTTTTTAAGGTGGGTTCCCAAAATGCCACGTATGTAGCTGCTTTTAAAAACAGATTTATGATCCAGATAACTGAAAGTTTTTCCACCGAGAAATAATGACACAATTCTTCCTCAAATTCAAATTCAGAAATACAATTTCCATACCAGGTATATATGATTTGATGTTTATCTCAGATGCAATATAAGACAGAGTGGAACAAAATGAATCAAAGTTGTCTTGCTTTATGGATGGTGACCACAGGTTTAATTTTTTCGCTAAGCTATGGATTTTATCTTTAATGAATTTTTACATCCCTTCCTTGGTGGCTTTTATTTAAAGTGTTTAACAGCTATTTATATGGCTCGAAAGAAAACCCAGTTTCAAAAGGAATTCCGGGGTCACAAATAAAATTGGTATATTTGGATTTGACCTGCTGTAAATACACCAAAAGTTCAGCTCGAAGATCCAAAACTCTTTGCCTTTCGATAACCTCTGTGCAGTAAAGCAAACTTTGGTGCAGTGAACCCATATCCTCATAAATGTTTCGAAATAAACCTGTCAGTAACACATATAATTTACTAATTTTATAATAATCTTTAATAATAAGAACGTTATTGTATTGCTGTGCCAAGGTTTTGAACGTAAGAGCTTGGCGATGAAGAGAGCCATGCAACAAGAAATGCAAAAAAGCGTTTGGTGTCAGTGCTTTAAGTGTAGGAAATTAAAGCCGCTTTTCGTACCAGTCATAGCTTTTGCTACGTCATTACAAATAGCTATGCATCTCTTCACCCACTCGATATGGAAGTCTTGTGTAGGTTCAAGGTACATGTTATATAAGCACTGATCTGTTGTATTCGTAAGCAAAGCTTTACGAAACAGTATTTCTTCTATCAATCTCTCGTTGGATTCAAAAGCCACAAACTGCGTACAACCCGCAATATCAGTAGATTCATCAAACTGCAGGGATACAAAGTTCTTTTTTCTATGACTTGATAACCCCTTAAAGAGGCATTCAAAGTAGAGGAAAAGGTTAGTTAGAGCACAAATTAAGTTAAAACAAATCAACAAATACCTTCAAGTCACAGGAATCATTAATGTAACAAGGAATAGTCACACATTCACATTAATGTGATGGTTGGACCTGTTTCTTGTTAATCAATTTTTCGCATCCCGGACCCGCTTTTGCTACACATATAAATATCGCTTTCAACAATTGCATCGATTCATCAAACTGCAGGGATACAAAGTTCTTTTTTCTATGACTTGATGCATTTTTCTATGACTGACGCATGTCAGTCGCCATATCGCTTATTCTGCGTTGATTGGTATTGTCAGAGAGTGGTATATTTGTAAACTTTTCTACCTCTTGTTTCTCAAACATAATCACCGCTATATCCAAAGCCGCAGTTAAAATACAATTTTTGGAAATCGTATGAGATTTTCTAGCTTTAGCCACACGAAAAGCTACTCGATAACTAGCTAGCACCGCTTTTTCATTTGTATTGGACAGCATTTTTTGATGATTAAGACCCTTCAATTTTCTTTCAAAAAATTGCAACGGTTTGTTTTTTTCATTTGGATGTTTGGTGTTGAGTTACCGTTTTGGGTTATAGATGGACATTCTTTTAATTTTTATATAACATATATGTTGGTATATATGTATGTTTATATACATATATTGGAAATAGTCCCTCTATGACAAATTATATTCTTAACACAGATAGGAGAAATTGCATTGCTATTCTCCGTGGAGGCGTTTGCCGATGCGGTAAAAATATGTTTGTTCTATCTAAGTAATTATATATTTGGTCGATATCTAATTATAAAGATAAGTAAAAATGATGTACGGATTCGATATTCGTATCATAAAAAATACATGCTAAAAACAGCGGAGGGTAGGATAGGAGGTCGCGAAATATGTTTCCATACAAAGTCGCGGCATTTGAAAGGTTGAAAAACACTACTCTAGGTTATGTCAGGAATTGTCATGCTTGTCAAGTTTCGAGAATTTTTCTCCCTTTGTCTGATTTGGTCTGGCACTGTATGATCTTATATCTTATTATCTGGCCATGGTGAGTTATCTTGTCTGGTCCGGGCTGCACTTGTTTGGTATTTCCTGGTCTTGTGTTGTTATGTCTGGTCTTGTCTGACTGTATATGAAGCCCTGTATATGACTGTATATGAAGACTGTATATGAAGCAATAACCTGACCATACTGAACATTGGATCGGAACCTATCTTTATCGGACACAATGGACGAAGCGTCACGAGTAGTTGTGTTGTTATGTCTGGTCTTGTCTGACTGTATATGAAGCCCTGTATATGACTGTATATGAAGACTGTATATGAAGCAATAACCTGACCATACTGAACATTGGATCGGAACCTACCTTTATCGGACACAATGGACGAAGCGTCATCGATCTTACCCTTGCCACCTCCACCTTGAGCAGGATGATTTTTGATTGGCACCTTCCGGATGAGAGTAGTTTGTCAGATCATCGCTATATCGGTTGGTCTATTGGAAATGAAACCGAGCTTCCAGAAGTCCAACGTGTTTTTGTACCAGAAAGGGGGATTGTGCAGAATTTAGCAATAAATTCCTGCTCTATCTACAAGACATTACTCCGCAGCTACACGATTTTTTCACCACCGAGCATATTTTATTATTTGCAACTAGATTGAATCAGGCTATGATGTGTGCTGCGCGTGACACTTTTCCAGCAAGGAAATGTTTCAGAAATTTTGTTCCCTGGTGGACACCAGAGCTTACTGCCCTGCGCAAAGAGACTAACAGGCTACGTCGGAAATACCAAAAAAGTAGAGGTGAACTTAGATTATCTAACAAATTAATCTACAACACCAAGGCAAGAGAGTATAAGGATGAAATTTTGGAATCGAAGAAACAAAGAGAGATTTCTGTACACAGTCTTCAATTGGAAATCCATGGGGTCCCGTTTTTGAAATACTAAGGGGGAGAAAAACATCCACAAGCTACCTAAGTAGCCTTAAGGTTGGGGGTAGATCGTTGGATATCTTTGACACCTCTCGGCAACTCCTAGATACATTCTTTCCAGAGGACGATGAAGACGACTCTGAATTACACACTCGAATCAGAGCACGGGCGGAAGTCGATAGAGGTGGACCTGATGACACGCAGTTCACCTTTTCTGAAATAGAACGCATCATACGCGGGATGAGCCCGAAGAAGGCGCCTGGTCTGGACGGCATATCATCAGACATAGTGTTGGCTGCCTTTTATTCGACACCAAACACATTCATTACTTTGTACAGCGAGTGCCTAAAAAAGTCTATATTCCCATCTTGTTGGAAAGAGAAACTCATCAAAATCATCCCCAAACCCAACAAACCGGCACTATCCACGAAGGACTTCAGACCCATAAATTTACTTCCTGCTGCCAGAAAGGTGCTAGATTCTTTACTCATCTCGAGAATCGAACATCACTTCTACCGGCACAAGCTGATTAACCAAAACCAATTTGGCTTTAGAAAAGGGGCTGGAACAGTTCAGGCTATTTCTGAAGCGGTCAGGTTCATACGTGAGTGGATAAGATCTAAGTATTATTGTTCTGCAATAGCCTTAGACATTAGTGAGGCATTCGATAACGCCTGATGGCCGCTTATTATCTGCAGGCTAATAGAGAAAGGTTGTCCTGACAATCTCATCAAATTATCCAGGAGATACTTATCAGAACGCAAGACCATTATCAGCGAACCAGGTTTGTACGTTGAGAAAAGAATTAGCAAAGATGTCCACAGGGTTCTAAATCAGGTCCAGGTTTTTGGAATACTTTGTATGGAACTATCTTTGAAAGTAATCTGCCTGAAGAGTGTAAGATCGTAGCTTATGCCGATGATACTCTTCTGCTTTGTAAAAGCAGAACTATTGTTGGTCTGAAAGAGACCACTGACCGTGCGTTAGAAAATCTTCGCCAGTGGGCAACTGAAACTAGGCTCAGTTTCAATGCCCAAAAGACTGAAGCCCTCTTCTTCAGCAGATCGTCAAGTCAAAGGAGTCCCGTTTTCACACTAGGAAATGAAAAAATTAAATGCCAACAGCATCTTCGGTATCTAGGTGTTACTATAGACAGACTCTTGAATTTTAAGGAACACATAAAGCAGGCATGTAGTAAAGTGAAACAACTGAGTATAAAATTAGGTATCGCTGCAAAGAAGGAATGGGGTCTAGGAAGAACAGAGCTCTCCGAAATCTATCGCGGCGCGATAGAACCCGCATTATTATATGGAGGTCCTATCTGGCAGAAGTCATGTGGCGTGAAAGGAAGCCTCAAGCTCTTGGGCATACAGCGCCTCAGCACCATCCGCGCTACGAAAGCCTATCGCACAGTATCCACAGAGGCAGCTTGTGTGATTACAGGTCTCCTTCCAGTAGACATCCGCCTCAAGCAACTAGCTCTCTACAGCTCACACCAATTTGCAGACGATACGTTAATTAAAGATGTCATAGGCCTACCAAATACTTTGAACAATATCGAACTGGACGTTAACATACAAGAACACATTCACCCTTCAAAGTTATCATTGATTAGGTACCATTTGACACTGTCAAATCTTTTCCATCTTCGGGTATACACGGACGGTTCGAAATCGAGCAAAGGAACAGGAGCTGCATTCGTTGCCTATTACAACGGCGAAGAGGTTCACCACAAGCTCATAAGGTTGGAACACTACTGCTCAATATTCCAAGCAGAGCTCATCGCCATACTACATGCCTTGCAATATGTTGAAAATCACAGCAATAGTCCTTGCTCGATAATATGTGACAGCCGATTTGTCCTCGATGCACTGAAAAGTTTGGAAGGAGCCACTGAACTGTTGATGGAGACATGGACGACAGCTGCAAGGGTCTCAAGGAAAAATATGATCCGATGGCATTGGATTAAAGCCCATAGTGGAGTCGAAAGCAATGAGCTAGCGGATTGCCTCGCAAAACTCGCAGCAAGCAATGGTAATCTGCCAATTGCATACGACAAATTGCCTAAACAGGCGCTGAAATCTGGTTCCAAGGGACATTTCGAGAGACTCTGGCAGGACAGATGGAATGCAGCTACAACAGGCTTGTGGACTAAGCTGTTTATACCATCAATAAAGGTTTGGTGCAGCTTAAACGTCAGTCCATCCCACCATGCAATTCAAATTTTAACAGGGCATGGCAACTTCAAGGCATATCTCCACAGATTTGTGAAAAGAGATTCTCCTCTCTGCGAGTGTGGGGAAAACGACGATGCGGCACACGTGATATTTTCCTGTCCCGATACAGAACTATGCAGACGATCCTTAGTGACAGAAATGCAACAGCATGGACTGACGTGGCCCGATAATGAGAATGATTTAAGTAGAGTAGATAAACTCAAAAAGTGGTGGTATTAGTTCGATAAACAGGCCACGAAATTGTCCAGATTGGACCACGACAGTCAGTTCAGGTGTTAACAATTTGGGTCAAGAGACGCTGCTGTAAATAGTAGAAATCGTTACCAGCATAGTGTCGTATTTGACGGAATGCTGGCTTACATATGCTTGCATATGAAAAAACAACAAAATAGGCTGTATATGAAGCCCTAATACAAAGTAGATAATTAAGGATACACATATAATATTGGGGTAAATAATGTTCTAGGGTAAATAGTTTAGTTGTTTTGAGAGAACTTGTATAATTAATTATTTATATTATATTATATTATATTTAATAAATTTATTTAATTTAATTAATTATATTTAATATATTTTTCCAGAAAACGTGAGCGTTGGCCCGAAAATTATAAAATGGTTGTGTCATAAATATTACAATTTAGTTGCAACATATGTCTGATGAAACTGTTGTGAAATTACAGCGCGGAATGTTTTATTGACTAATTAAGGATACTAGAAATTCAGTATTTTTATATGAAAGCTGCAGACAAAAAGAATAAGTCATTATTGTTTAACGTAATTGCATAATTCATGTATTAGTTAGAATTAGTTGGATAATGAGATTTTATAATGAGAAGCAGCATCTAATAGTCGAGACGATATACGGGTGGGAATCTCCGTGAATTAATTCAGAATAGATGAGTTTAAACGCGCAGCACCGAACAGAAGGAGTTAAAAAAAGAAAAACGAAAACGAAAAAAAAGAAACACACAAGTGGAAGCTATTTTGCCAACGTTAAAAAGGTTAATTAATCTCTTTTAGCATGCAAACCACATTATTCTTTTACCCTTTTAATGCAGTCCGACCCTGTTCCGGCGCTGTGGTGCTATTTTACGGCTTTAACGAAGCATATCATGACAACATTTCCATATAAAACGTGGCTCTGAAGCATCGCGGGGAAAGTTCGTCGGGATGGCTGCCATTTAGCAACTGTCGCCTTAGACTTCTACCGAAATTATTCTTCATACCTACAGGACTATCATTAGTTTGCTCCCAGACAAAGGTTAATGTCTAGGATCAAGAGATATATACAAATTTACGATCAAACGTTTTAGTTCTTAATTATTACACAATTAATATTAACTAAGTTTTCTAATCATATTATTTATCAAATTTTATAATACCAGTATAATGTATTTTAAATATTATTTATTGAAGCTAATTTATTCGTGCCTAACATATTTCTCTTAATTTCATACTTAATAATATTAACTTATTAATATTAACTTATATTTAATTAATAATAATTTATATTAAAGAATTTTTGTTCTTGGTGGAATTGGGTTTAATTTGCCTAATTTCAGCTAATTGAGTAATTCGTTTATTTAATTAAGATTTATATCAAATTGCAGGTGCTAAATTAACTAGTTCAGAAGAACTTCAAAACGCACAATGGTTCAAAAATACGAACGCTAAAAAGAAACTTACAATATTTTCACTAAATTGCTTAATAATTTCAAAAATGGCTTAAGCTTTAGAACGCTAAGCCAAACCTAGGAAAATCTTAATAATACTGTACAATTCTAGAAAAGATAATATAAAATTGTTGAAGACCAGACAAGACAAGATAAAAATACATAAACGAACGAACCAGACAAAGTCAGGCTACGAGAGATAAAAAGTCTAGACAAGACTGAACAAGTTTAGCATACTTGAACAAGACATTACAAATAAATTAACTACTTTGAATCTTTTCTTCAAAAGTTATATTTTATAATATTATATTTTATTTTGTATTTTATTGTTATGTTTAATAAAAGTTAATGGTATATAAAATTGATTGTATGCATTAATAATTAATAATAATAATTGTATGCATTGATTGAGTGCATTAATATCATATAACAAAACTTTCATTTCGTTAACAATGTTTACATCGTCAGTATAACTAACATAACAAATTGAAAACAAAATTTATATATCCAAAGGGGCATAGATGAAGCCCGAAAACATGAAAAAGGATAATCACTCGATTAAAAATATTTGTGTTTATTTTTAAATGTCATTTTTTAAAAAACTTATTTTTTAGATGGATATACCTATGGTATTAGGGATAGTAAAAGATTATATAGCGTGCTGATGTCTGTATTTACGAGATTATCTTTTTATGCATATCTAGGTCTCTAGAGCATTTAGGTTTTCTTAGTTGTATTTATTTTGGACTATGCCCGATTTTTAGTTTGTTTAATGCAAGTTATGATTTATATGGATTACGATATTTTACCAGATATGTATGTTCTTTACACATAACAAATTTGAAGAATATTGAAAAAAGGCTGACCAAGATCCCTTCGGACTGTATAAAACTGAGCAATACTGGACATCCCTAAAAATCCACTCTAGTACCATTCACCAGAACGAGAAAAATGGATGGGATAAAGCCCCCAATTTTCTATAACAAGCATGTAAAGGTAAGTGATGAAGTCAAGTATCTAGGTGTAATCCTGGATGCCAAACCGACTTGGAATCAACACCTAAAGAAAGCTACCAACAAGTGCAAAATGGCACTGATGATAACCAAAAGAACACTTGGAAAATCATGGGGACTGAAACCAAGCATGGTATGCTGGCTATACACTATGGTAGTTAGACCCATTCTGACATATGAATCCCCAGTATGGTGGACCAAAGTGAAACAAAAACAGGCCATCAGAGAACTATCCTATATTCAAAGACTGGCCTGTTTAGCAATTAAGGAAGCGATGAAAACCGCCCCAACCGCGGCTCTGGAGGTGATCCTAGGCCTTGCTCCCCTGGATAACTTTATCATTGGCGAGGCAAGGATAGGAGCTTTCAGATGCATATGCAATGGAATATGGGAAGCTTTGGCGAGGTCAGGACACACCATGATAACGAATGTCATATCAGAATCGTACCTCAATATAGAGGGGGATTTGATGCCCATAAGGCTGCCATTCGATCTACCCTTTAAAACACATCTACGATCACATAAGCACTTGCCAAGGAGAACTGGATTGGTGTACAGACGGCTCCAAGAAAGACAGTGGTACTGGCGCAGGAATCTATGGACTGTGCCTGGGGTGCACCCTATCTGTGCCCCTGCGAACACATGCCACAGTATTCCAAGCAGAAATACACGCTATCATGGTCTGTGCCCGTGAAAATTTGAGAATCGACTACAAAAGTAGAAACATCCGCATTTTAGGCTACGATTAATGCTCTAGCGTGTCAAGAAATCAAATCCAAGACAGTCCGGGACTGTCTTCAGGACCTAAAAGCCTTGGCAAAGCATAACAAGGTCACACTCGCACTCACCTAGCCACACGGGACTGGTGGGTAACGAAATGGCGGATTAGGTAGCAACAGATGGAGCCTGCAAGGCAAACATCATTGCTGAAAGCGGACCCTCCATTACCAAGACCACGACCCGAAAAAAAATCTGTAAATGGGTAGCAACTAAACACCGGCTACAGTGGGTCAATTTGAATGGTCTGACACACAGCAAAAGAATGTTAGCAAACCTATCGGAAACTCTAACTGCTGAAATCCCAACTACCAAGGAAGCAGATCGCAATTGTGGTAGACCTACTTACAGGACACTGCCCACTACGAAAACACCTGCATAAAATGGGTATCTGCAAGATGAACCTTTATGTAGGTTATGCTCTGAGGAGGACGAAACTGCCGCCCATATAATCTTCCACTGTGAAGCAATTGCACGTAGGAGACACACGCTTGATATTACAGCTGAGAGAGTCCCCGTGAAAAACATAGCACATAGAATCCTGGACCTAATAGAGGGACTGGATCTACTTGCATGAACGAAACAATATGGGGAAATACAATAGGCCACAAACGCTACAAATTAGATCAGATAAATTTAGACAAGACCAAACAAATTTAGACAAGAGTAGATACTACGAAAACAGAGAGACAAGATCAGACAAAACCAGCCAAGGTCAGATAAGACAAGATAAGACTAGACAAGAGCAGACAAGATCAGAAAAGATCAGCCAAGGCAGACACGGCCAGAAAAAAACAGTAAAGTATCTCAAAACTCGTTTTGCAAAAAACCAATGTTCTTTACCCGGATTGGAACAAAATCTAAATTACGTAGACGCATGGATCTGCTTGGGTTCGTTTGCCGCCAATTTTTGTAATAAATTCTCGATAAATGTTTCAGGTTGTTCCATGTAAACTTAATCAGGTTGTTCCATGTAAACTTCATGTAAACACTTTACATGGTTGTTCTATGTAAAGTGCATCATCATGCAATTCACCTTGTACATAGGCGGATATGACATCCATTTGATGTAGATACATTTCTTCCTCCACTGATGCAAGTACAGTACGGATAGTTTCATATCTTGCTATTGGTGCGAATACTTCTTCATAATCATAATCTATACCTAATTTTTGTATGTGTCCTCGTGCAACTAGCCTCGCTTTATATTTTTCAATGTTTCCGGCTAGGTCTGTTTTTGTTTTGAAAACCCATCGATTAGTAAGTACTTTCTTTCTCGTTGGTCTAGCTACAAGGGTCCACGTTCCATTTTCTTGAAGGGTACTAAATTCTTTCTCCATGGCGGCTAGTCAATCTTCTTTGTCATTTCTTTCGAGAACTTGAGAAATTGATTCTGGATCTGTAAGTTGTTCTTGGCGGGTTTGTTGGCGTGTTTGATATATTTTTCGTGGTCTACCATGTTGACCAGTTCTTACAATTATTGGGAAACCTGGAGTACGTTCTGTTTGAATATTTTATTCTTCCTCGCTAAGATTTTCTTCTGAAGAAGGAGATCTGCTTCTTTCTTCTACATCTTCAATTGGTGTTTCGATTATTGGGTCTTGCATGCTGAATTTTAACTCGTCAGATGACGATCCAATCTTCTAAAAAAACCTCACATCGCGAGATTTAATCACACTTTTCGTTCCTCGTTTCCAAAGTCTGTAAGCTTTCGATTCCTCAGAGTAACCTACGAGTATGTACTCTTCCTCTTTTGGTTGGAACTTTCCTCTTCCCTTAAACTTCTTCAACGCAATCGTTTTACTGCCGATTGTCCTTAACTCCAACATACGGTTTTCGTTGTGTCCAGGCTTCAAACGGAGTTTTTCCTTGTAGGGTTTTCGTTGCGCATCTATTCCTTAGGAATGTTGCAGTATTAATAGCCTCAGCCCACAACGAATTTGGAAGATTTGCCTCCAACATAATGCATCTGGCCATTTCAAAATCTATAATTATTCCGACTTAGGTTCCATTGTTTTGGTTGTTCATCGCGCCCTTTTACTAATAATGCGTCACTTTTACACTCATTAACATCCCTTTTTATTATCCGGTCTTTTTGTCTCGCTTCCTCTTCAATAAGCTTTAAATTTAATTTTCTAGGGTTGGTATATCATCACGTGATTCTATTGCCACACAAAAATTTTCAAATTTTGGTGGTAAGGAGCCTAATAACATTATTGATAATAACTCATTTGGAAGCTTGATTCCCGTCTCTTCGAGCTGCTCCGCTATATGTGTGAAATGCATAACATATTGCATCATGGCGACTTCCCGTTTCTTCTCCATCCTCAGCAACTGCTTATACAACGCAGCTTTCCTTACCGGTACCCGAGATTCGAATACCATTTTGAGACCATCCCACGCTTCTTTCGATGTGCTAGCCCTCTTGATGTGGTTTAACTGACTGTGTGCGATGCTCAAGTTTATCAGCGCTATAGCTTTCGAGTCTTTCTGCATCCATGCTTGTTTTTCTAAGATTTGCTCCGGCTTAACAATCGTTCCTTCGACATATTGCCACAAATCGTTGAACACAAGGACACTTTTCATTTGCACTTTCCATAATTCGTAATCTCCTTCAGTTAGTTTTTCAATACCTGTACAACCCGTCGTTACAGACATTTTGTTCAACCACGTTTCACTTATTATATATTAACTGTTTATTTCTCAGCACTCTGGGCCCATAGCCTGTCAGGGTTATATCAGAACAACTATTATCACAACTATTCAACTTAAAGTTTATGTATAACCAAAAAGAAAAATTATAAACTATATAGGTACACAGATAAGAATTGACAGCACTAAAAATAAACACACATGAAGTGAGATACGATAGAATTGAAACATATCTCTGCCGAGAGAGGTCGGCACTTTCTCAATAAACTTTAACTCAAACTCAAAATTTCAACACAAGCAAGATCAGACAAAACCTGACAAGACCAGGTAAGACCAGACAAGACCACACCAGATGAGACAAGACCAGATAAGACGAGACAAGAAGTTGTAAGAGGAGAGAAGACCAAACACATCGAAACAATATCAGAGAAGACCATGCAATACCAAACAAGACCGTTCAAGCTCATGCAAAACCAGATATGAGAAAAGCAAAAATAACTGTGCAAGATAATATGGAACAATACAAGAACTTGTAAGAGGAGACAAGACCAGATACGTCGAAAAAATATCAGAGAAGACCACGCAATACCAAACAAGACCGTGCAGGATCATGCAAAACCAGATTTGGAGAAGGTTCGGTAAGATTAGACAAAACAGGACCAGGCTAAACAAGACTGTACAAGATTAATCTAGCTGAGGGCTATCCAACCTTTTTGTAGTGGTGATCTGCTTTTTTGTATATTTTGTTGCCAAGATGGATCAAAACGCGTAGCGGGCTACCGGGGCCCTGGAGTCATGGAGTGCATCCCCCATGGGGGAAGGAAAATTTTGAGAAAATGCTAAAGTAAGATATTGCCATTTAAAAGCTGTTTTTCATGTAAAAATAACCTACAAAATACGAAAATCGGAATTAATTTTTTTATGTAAATTCTTATTCTAATCACTTTTATGACCAGGACGAGCAAAACGGAAGTAGAGGAATATGAACTCAGAATAACCCCAACTCTCCAAGAAGTAAAAATAGCAATTAAAGCACTGAAAAGTAACAAAGCTCCCGGAATCGATGGTATCAACTCAGAACTGCTAAAATAAGGGGGGGGGGGGATAAGCTGGCCAATTACTTGCACGTACTAAGAACGAAAGTATGGGACGAAGAAACAATGCCGAGCGAATGGACACAAAGCATCTACAAGAAAGGGGACAAACTATTACGTCTGAACTACAGGGGTATCTCACTGGTAAGTAGCCCATACAAAATCTTGAACACCATCAGAAACAACAGAATGAAACCGCTGTGCAAACAACTGATTGGGGAACATCAAGCTGGGTTGAGACCTGGCAGGACCACAACTGATCCGCTATTCACCGTATAAAAAATGCTCGAAAAAGCATGGGAGCACAAGCTTACGACTCGGACAACTTACACGACGCTTAAGGTACTCAACATACCAGAGAAACTGACTTTTACGCATGACCATGGAAAAGTGTACGGTAAAAGTACGCGTAGAAACTGTTCAGGTAATGGCATATGCCGACGACATCGACATCATCAGTCGAAGCAAAGTCGCAGCAGAAGAAGCGTACACTCTCCTGAAGGAAGCAGTCAGGGACATAGAGCTGAAAATCAACATAACAAAGACTAAAGTGCTAACGCAGGCCTGAACAACGACAATGGCGATAACAACACAAAACAACTTAGACCTTAGAGGTTACGATGGGCAGGCCATGTCACAAGAATGGATGAAGAAGGACTGCCGAAACGGGTCCTCCAAGGCAAAATTCCAAATCAAATACAAATCATTTTGAAGTTTGATTATTTCCAATTATAGTTTATCCTGATTTGATTCAAATATTGTAGATATTTGACATGCAATTTATTCTATGTTGATATCTTTTTTAAACACATTTGAAAAAAATAGTGCAATATTTTCAATGTTAACAAAATCTTCAAATCTTGTCTGAAATTGTTTTCCAACAACTTCAATTTCGAGAATCATTTTGTTAGGATTGAATTGAGTAAGGGTTTTACGCGCATCGGCAGTCAACGAAAGCTATTGTACTGGTGGGGATGCGGCCGACTTGAGGTCCATGTAGCAACATTTGAACGTTGACTAGTGAGAAGCGTGTTTTAATTTTTACTTTATATTTATCGAAATGTATTTTTAAGTGAGTATATAGGAGCGCGAGGAAACTAAAGATCGACTCAAAATCAAGACGCGATCGACCGGTAGATCGCGATCGACTGGTTGGACAGCCCTGGTCTAGCTGAATCAAATTAGATAAGACTGGAAGTGAACAAGTAACAGTAAACAACAGTAAACTAGACTAGACAAAGTTTGAAAAGTTTCTCTTACAGGATCGGCCAAATGACATGTTATTTTATTTTCCAAGGAATTATGTTTGAATCACAAAGGGTCTAACACCACCCACTTGCTTTTAGGCCATACAAACCGAAGAATTTTGCAAAATTTATTGGGAATCACATTAAACACAAGTAAATAATTCCACATAAAAGAGTGTGAAAATATTAATTGTCTAGTTTGAGTCTATAAGGAAGTCATTAATGCACTCATATGGGTTCCTTAATGGAACGCCTAGTGCAATACAATTTTCTTAGTATGTTTCGGCAATATTTTTATGAAGAAATGGCATGCATAAAACGGCGCAAAATAGAAAAAATAGTATAAAAACCTCGTTCATAAGGCGTTGAAAACTCGCGCTTATTGAACTCGTTCTTTAATTCTTTAAGGGGTTACATGGGTTTCACAGCTTCAAAATATCGATTTTTTTTAATGTCTTATTAATTTCTACAGCATCTCGAGCATATTATCCTAAATTTTCAAGTCGATCCGAATAAAAGTTTTGGAGATACAACCCTGGGAAGGTGCGTGCTCAAAGTCAGATAGGCTCAGCGCGCCGCAGGTGTATCGGAGCAGCTGCTCGTCTATTGTATGTCTGTCTTTATTGTACATTGCTTTCACTTTCAAAGGGCAACTAGTTTGAAATATTTCAGTTGGTGATTACTTCTTGAATCACGAGGTTTATTTGAGGTTATCTAAAGTGTCTGCTGTGAAATTTATTAAAAAATGTCTAAGTTTCGAGAACTTCGAATGAAAGACGCTATATGGGCTACGTATTATTACTACAGACAAAAATCCTCAGCACGGAAATTGCCCGAAAGGTCAAAACTCCTGGTGCGCTTGGCAGCGAGCATCAGCTACAAACACTCTTTTATCATTCAAACATTATACTCCATTACCAAATGATGTTTTGAGTGCAATGAAACCCATCTATGAAGATCTCTGTAAAAATGAGCTTCTGGAGCGGTGTGTTGGTGGTTTCACACAAAATAATAATGAAAGCTTGAACCAGTTAATCTGGAAGGTTACTCCAAAAATACTTCCTGCTGGTTCAAAGATCGTTAATATTGCTGCATTGGTCGCTGCTTGCACTTATACTGAAAGAACATCAGCTTTACTATTATTTATGCACGGTATGGATTTAAAACTTGGCCGAAATTCCCACGAATATGCCCGAATTTCAGATGAAAACCGTGTGTGCGCAGCTGAAAAAAAATCAGCGAGCGAGACTCGCGAAGCTAGGATTCGTCATAGACAGGAGCAAAATGATGCCCTGGACATTGCAGCTGCTGCAGGTTCTTTACTTTATGGCCCAGGAATCGACGATTAATATAAGTTACAAAAAAAAAATCCAGTTTTATTGTTACTCAAAACTTTAAACGCGTTTTTCTCGAAACTGTGTTTTCAAAGACGGTTGTCAAAAGTTCTCGAAAACTACTCAACCGATCTTGATGAAATTTTACACAGGTCTTCGAGATACAATTCACGAGGACGTGGACGAAGGATTTCTCTTTTTGTCAATCGCAACTATTAAAAAAAAATGTTGAGCAAATTTTACCAAAATTTGCATTTTTTGTAAAAAAGTCCAATTTTCACTTTTTTTTCCTTCGTCCAAGTTCTAGTTTATGGTGTTAACTAAAAGGTGATTTTTTTTTCATTTGAGATGATCCTGTCATGAGTTCTACTGTCATGAGTTCTACCTTTTTTCGGAGGGGTCACGGGAAATGAATCACAATGGCGGAGTTTTGAACATTTTCCTTTGAAAATTTCAGAAATTCCTTTTCAAATATAAATCTTTATGACGACAAAGTATTATATATAAAAGTTTCAATCAAATATTTTGTTTTTTATATAAAAAAAAATTGTTGAAAATAGATCTTTCTTCCTCCGAGTAAACCCATATAACCCCTTAATACACTAAATTACTAACCATTCTCAAATTGTTATAATATTTAAAAAACACAGCGTAATTTTAAAGGTTCTTCTAGTTCTACTAATTGTTGCCGACGAAATTAAATAAACGATCTGGATATACAATTAACAACAATAACAAGTCAAGAAAAGAATAAATCAAATCTACTAATCCCACCAATTGAGCTTAATGACTTCTTGTGTTCTGAAACAAATTGTTATCGACAAAATGTAATTAACGATGTGGATACACAAATAACAACAAAAACTGTTACGAAAAGAATAAATTAAATCTACTAATACTACCAATTAAACTAAACGCTTATTGGTATCAAAAACAACATTTTATCGACCACATATTAATAAACGATTCCGATACTGCTAAGAAAAGAGTAAATAAAATCTACTAACACTACTAATTGAATTGAAGACTTCTTGTTATTAGAAACAAAATGTTGTTGAATAAGTGTAAATAAATGCTTCGAATACACAAATAACAATAACTGCTAAGAAAAGAGCAAATAAAATCCCCAGAAATAAAATGGGTCGCTATCGATCCTATGGGCACAAGAGGATTAAGAAAAAAAAACATTTTAACACGAAATAAATATTTGTGCAGAGAAACTACCTTACATAATTTGACAGTTTAATCTTTTACTTGTCTTACATTAAACATATTGTCATTCAAATTTGACTAGTTATTTCATAAAAGCAGGAAATTGCAAAACCTGTACAGAAAATACCAAGTAGAAATAGATTGTAAACAAAATAAGCCTATTTCTTTGTTGTACATATATTAGTAAAGTATAAATCCGCTTGGGGGGTAGACCAATTAGTGTGCTGTCAGACTAGGAATATTAATCCTTGATAACATCGCCGACTGTTGGAAGGATGGATGATCCGGTGTTAAATGTGAGATGTTATTTAATGCAAAGTGGGATTATGTTTAATAAGGATATTTGAGAATGTAGGTTGTCCTGAGCCGGTTGTACACTCTACGTCTTCATTGGATATTGGTTTTTGTGTTTGGAACGTCAACCGCGCCTTCCTGTTTAGGGTAGACTTTAGAAACTACACGTCGGGCTGTATTAGATCTTTCGGTTGGTAATCAAACGCAACCAGAATTAAATTACACGTGCTTCATGTGTTAATATCGTAACACGATTATGTCTACGTTCCTGATTACATATTAATACGCCAGCAGTTCCACATGATGTGTATAACAAATCGCGACAATACCTTAATATTTAATTCACTTAATACATGGAATATTGTCAAACATAATTAAATATTGAATGTTAACATCGTAAATCATTAACTTCAATAACACAAATTCGATTAACTATATTACCAAGGTTAAATATAACAGAAGATTAGAGCTGTAAGTAACGTGTTGTAAATAGCTATAATTCTTCACTCTAATTCGACTTGTCTGTGTATTTTATTTTGGTGTTAAATTTTAATTGTTAGTGGAGTATTTGACAGATGAGAGTGAGGATTGTAATTCAATTTCAGTATGTAATGTAGCCTTGTAATCCTCATAGCAAATACGAGTAAAGCATAAGTAATTATCTCATACTCTATGTATTTAATTTTCTGGTGGCGAAAACCTTTTGGATGTAATGTCATTAGTTGCTTAATGCAGAATCTATTTGAAAGCTCGTCGCCTAAGATATTGTAGAAGTTCTAACATAATTATGTTTTGCTTATATATGCATTACAGATTAAACATAATATAATAAAAGGGGTTTGGCGAAAATGGATATACGGCATACACAGAGTTCATAATTTGAAAAGTTTCGGAGTCGAGTTGAAAGTTTAAATTACGTATTCTTAAATTGTTTTTAATGTGACGGCAAAATACACTTAGGTAGTGACACATTTTCACCACCTATCCCAGGCCAAAAACTTCGTTTAAAGGTAAACTTTTAAATTAAGTTTGTGTTGATGTTTGAGTGACACTGTCGACTTGTTTAACAATTAACCTTTCACAATTCAAGAACTTAAACTCCATTCCTTTACTCACTTCCTTAAAAGAGTACACCAACCCCCATCACATCATAGTTTATCTTCTATTTAAACGTTTAATAGTACTCTAGCTTACAAACACATATATGATTTACTTTTTCTGGGTGCTTTGTCTTGTTGGAGGAACGTAGGATCGTAGTGAATAAATTTATTTAGAGAAACGAAGCTTATTGCAACTAGTTATGTATTCAGGGCGGCAGATTGAAACACGATCCCTGGAGAGCATTGCGGGTCGTTTTGAGTCTCGACTTCCAGAACAAGAACTGGCCAGTGAGGACTCGAATGTTTAAAGAATACAATCCAATTGAACAGGCAAACGTTATTTTTTTTAAGGAAACCACTTTGTATATAAAGGAAAAAAAGTTAAGGGGAGTTCCTACAAACCGAAAACCCTCCGTCTCCTTTCTATATACTCTTCGCTATCGAATTTTTTTTATGAACTTTTTCTGAGTTTATTTATTTAAGGCGAAGAAAAATAAAAATACTCTCTTTTTTAGAATTAAAGTAGACGGGGAGGAATTGTGAAGACCAAACAACAAAACGGCAGCAATTAATTAATTAAATGGTCGCTTTAAAGTAATTGCTTATGATAAATGTAGATGAATTAAAGGCATTATCGCCGGTCGCTATTTAACAAAAACCTTTAGGGAGCATTCATGTCACAATTATATACTGTAGGATTTTTTTCCTACATCAGGAAATTACATTTTAATTCACATATTATTTCATATTGAAAATATTATTTCACATTCGATAATTTATTCTAAAAATTAGAACGAAATTGTGTTTCTTTATTACCATTCGAATTAAAACCAATTATTTTGTAGTTGGAAAACAATTCATTTTGTTTATCCTTCCAAGATTTTGTCTAGCCTTCCATTATTTTGATTATTCTACTTACACCAGGATTCGCGCATTTGTAGCGTATTTGCATTGTAGATAGGAGTCGCGCATTTATTTTTAAACAAATCATTAAAATCAGATTTATTGTTTTCTCCTGCTATTTGTATCTGTTTACTCATTAAGACAGAAATATTTTACATTTTTCAACAACGAGCTTGAAGATAAAACCCAGAAAGTATTACGATTTTCTATATTGTGAGTACCTACTATGTTTTGAACTAGCAAAATTAAATTAATTATCAGATTAGTAAATCCTGTAAATCTACTGAATCTACTAAATTAGTAAATCTACTGATCGGTAAATTGTGATGAAAAGAGAAGAGGAATTATTTTGTCTTATCAATCAATTGAAGCCTTCATTTCAAAAAGGGCATTAGTCTATGAATTAAAACTTTTCAGAATCAAGAAAAATATGTTGTTTGTTAAAAAAGTCATTGATGCTGAAGAAATTGAATATAGAGGTTGTTAAATAAAAAACATACACGCACTCTTTCGCACTGTACTCTTTTCGCATGGAATATGTAAAACGCTTCAATGAATAAAATGGCGTAAAAAAGTGATATTTAAAAAAAAGTGTGACTCGTGCCCTTTTCGAAATGGCCGGTTCAATTAAGCAAATATATAAAATATAGATATATAAAAACCTTCTACGATTTTGTTTATGCTAATTACACAATGTGTTCTTGGAAGTTGCAAAATTAAAAATCTCCATGATTTTCAAAAAAATATTTTTCAAAAAACTTTCGTCAAAAGTTTCAAAAATCATTTCTATTATTACATGAAATTTTAAAGTTTCTTTTACTGAAACTTTTGCAACACTTTCAAAAGTCTATAGGAATTATAATTTAAACACAAAAATTGCAATAAAATAAATAATTACTACGTATAAATTAGTTTAAATATGCTTGCAAACAGGCAACAAGGGTACCACTGCTCGTGTAAATAAGTAGTGCGTGCTTCCCTTAAGTTTAAACAACATTACTTGTAGTGAAATTTAATAATCAAATATGTATTTTACATTTTTTCAAAAAAATATATAATTTCAAAAATTATAAAATTATATTTCTAAACTCTGTTGATCAAAAGTCTTTGTTTGATGGCAAAAACTCCTCCAACCAGAGCCGGATGTCTGCCTAGGGGCCCCAGTGGCGAAATTGAAGTCAAATTCAAGCGTCGTGAAGAGTCTTTCTCAGACAAGGTGGCTTACTCTAGCTGACGCCTGTCGAGGTCTATGTTGCTCCTGGGATGAGATCATGGGAGCTCTTCATATAATTGCCAATAATGCAAATGAAAAACCATCTACGCGCTCTGAGGCTTCAGGTCTTCTGAATTCTTAAGACTCGATGGAAACTTGCTTTTTATCACTTCTCTGGAATGATATCTTGGGAGGGTTCAACAAAGTGAGCAAATCTCTCCAATCTGTTAACATCGACCTGGGTACGGTCGTATACGAACTGTATCAGTCTTTGGTAATATACCTAGAACACTTAAGGAAACCCAGTACATATACCTTTAATCACTATGAGAAGTTATTGAAAAATCCGATGAAAATAGCTATGCATAGGACAAGAGAGGAAACGTAAGCGTAAAGTACAGTTCGACAAAGTAAAAGGAAACGGGACCGAACTTTCTGCCAGGGACAGATTTATAGTTCACCATTTTTAAAGCCATTATAGATAGACTAATTACAGAAATAGACGGATCTGTTTATGAGGAGTTAAGTAAAAAGTTTGACTTTCTGACGAAACTACATCGTTTAACGTCATCGGTGAAGGAGCCAAAAACCTTAAAAAAAAACATCCGGGGGATTTGGATAGGTTTTAAAACGAGTGTCTGCTCTTGCAAGCTCATTTATCGTCGAGTGATGAAGTTATAGAGTTATCGTCACTGAAGCTATACAAATACTTATCGGAAACAGGCTTTTTGGACGTTTAACCAAACTTAGGATAATTGTGCTTAGAATGCTGTTGTGTACACAAGCGTCAAACTGCTCATCAGAACGGTCGTTTTCAGCGCTAAAGAGAGAAGAGAGTAAAGAATTACTTAAAATATCAAGTGCCTACGAGCCCTGGCTCTCTAAGTCTGGACCTGCCTCCAACATCAACAAAATAACTCTAGGCAAATTAGAGCTATTAACCTTGGTAAAGCCTTGTTTCATGTTTCGAGAACACAAAACTAAGCAACTGATCAATGTTAATCACTAAATACTTTATGAACGCAGGTAACAACAATTAAAAAGTGGAGAGATCGTCGAATTTCGTGCGAGGTTTACAAACGCGTGACGTAATTCACTCTGATTGATGTTATACTTATCATGGCGGATTACTGTATTTTGCAGTTTTGTTTTATTAAAAGTATTATATATCTCGTACTAAATATGAAAATAAATATATTTTTCACAATCAAAATTCCCATCTCATTAGATAAACACAATATTTTTGTGATTCTTGGTTACTGTCATCATGCCCATTCCTTAGAAATCTAATATCCGTAACTGAAACTATCCGAAACGATAATCCGAAAAAATTTCATATCCGTAACCGTATCCGAAACCATCTCTGGTTAAAATAGTCAACCAAATCTTTGCAAAAACGTTTTCGCGAATTTCGTTTATTACTCGACGAATTAAACAAATGATATTCCAATTTCTTATATAGTTATATATTACAATAAGGTCTGCTGGCTTTCCAAGGGAACGTTTTAGTAAAATTAGCGCAAATAATAAAAAAAATCGATGTTAAAGGGCCTCCAACACTTAGAAATATACTAATTATATACGACTGGTTTTGCTACTGAAATGAAAGCATATCTTAATAATCACAATAAAAACTTGACAGGACGAGGCAAGTCAATTTTATTTCATATCTATTTATTTCATAAATCATATTTTCTGGAAAGTCAACTATCTATGTTTATGCCAGATATCAACAATGAAAATTAATTTTTGCAATTTAGAAAACCAAGCTAGTTTTACTGCTATTGAAAAATATATAAATTCCTTTGATAATCGTTTTATATCGTTTACTTATAATTCAGCTGAGATTGTAACTATTCCGATTACGTTAACGCTTTATAGGAAATTGAAAAATAAATCATCTCCGTCTGCGTAAAATCAAACGTACTAGTAGTTATGTCGGTCTAAATAAAATCTGAAATTTAAACAGAATTTTCTTTAAACTCTCCGCTTGATAATTTCCATTTACGTTCACAATAAAAACCCAAAATTAAAAATTTAGAATTGGTGAAACCATACTATATTATAGATAATGCTATAAACTTAATAAAGACGGAACGCAGCCTGAATATATAGTTGAATATAAATATATTCAACCTTTCCGGAGCTCTATAACTTTATTGAGCTTTTTAGAACTACCTAAACAAATCTCATGTGAAATTTGTCAGTTATTTTATAGCTTTCTTCTACAGTCTTTTTAAAGCAAAGCTGCACTGATGAGAGATATATCTCGATACGCGTCTGCAGATGGCTATCCACTTAAGTTATCGGAAAGACAAGATAACTTAGTGTTTAGGTTAGTGATTTAAGGAAATGGTGAAATCATCGGTACACAATTGACGCACGGGCTGTTGCCTTCCTCGGACCATTTCGCAATGTTATTTTACTGGTTTTTGTTGAGTGCCACGAAGGTGAAATGAAAGCTATGAAATAACTGACAAATTTCACATAAGATTTGTTTTGGTAGTCCTAAAAAGACTCAATAATGTTATAGAGCTCTGAAAAGATTGAATATTTTTATATATTCAGTGTTCCGACTTTATTAAGTTTACAAAATTGAAAACGTTTAGTATATCCTAATCTTACAATAAGCACTAACTACAAAACCATTTCGAACTATTATTTAAATATGAATTTAATAAAAACCTAATTTGCAAATTGAATTTTCACCAGACATTTGTTCCTCAAGGATCTGTATTATCCATCTAATCTTGTTTGTCTAATCTCCTCTGTCTAGTCTTGTCCATCTAGTCTGGTCCATCTAGTCTAGTCTAATCTTGTCCAGTTTAGTTTAGTCTTGTCCCTTCTAGTCTTGTCCAGTCTAGGCTTGTCTTGTCTTGTCGAGTCTAGTCTTGTTCAGCCTAGTCTAGTCCAGTCTGGCGTATTTTAGTCTTGTCCAGTCTTGATTTCTCCAGTCTAGTCTTGTCTAGTTTAGTCTTTTCCAGTCTAGTATTGTCCAGTCTAGTCTTGTCCAATGTAATCCTGTCCAGTCTAGTCTAGTCTTTTTCAGTCTTGTTTTGTCCAGTCTAGTCTTGTCCAGTCTATTCTTGACGAGTCTAGTCTTGTCCAGTCTAATCTTGTCCAGTCTAGTGTTGTCTAGTTTAGTCTTGTCTAGTTTAGTCTTCTCCGGTCTAGTCTTGTCAGGTCTAGTCTTGAACAATCTAGACTTCTCCAGTCTTGTCTTGCCCAATCTACTCTTGTCCAGTCTAGTCCTGTAAAAAAAAAATAATTTACAAATTCCCATAATGCAATAATCTCCGATAATAATGGTAGTTATACATAATCGCCGGCAATTATATACCGGTTTCTAATACGAACTGTAACATACATACAGGAACCTCAAAGTCTAATCCTGTCCATTCTAATCTTGTCCAGTCCTGTCTTCTCCAGTATTGTCTTGTCCAGTCTATTCTTGTCCAGTCTAGTCTTGTTTAGTCTAGTCTTCTCGAGTCTAGTCCTTTTTCAGTTTAGTCCTGTCCAGTTTAGTCTTGCCCATTCTAATCTTGTCCAGTTTAGTTTTGTTCAGTCTAGTCCTGTCCAGTCTAGTCTTAAAAAAAGTACAAATTCACAAATTCCAATAATCCAAGAATCTCCAATAATAATGGTAGTTTGAACCATTTTATAAAAGGTACCTAACCACCGGTAATTATGTATATTCACCGCTTTCTAATAAGAACTGTAATGTATGTAGAGGAATCTCAGATATCAACTTTTGGCTGTCACGTATTGTCTATCACATTTAGTTAGTCAAATTTTGCTTTGTTATCGATTAATGACTAGATCAGTGATTCTCAATGACTGTGCCGCGAGACTTTTGTATGCCGCTAAATTCTTGATGTGTGTCGTTAAATTTTAGAAGTTCAAACAATAAAAATTATTTGGTATGTACTTTTATACAGCGTGTTTGTATTATTTTAACACAATTCGGAATTAAGGAAAATATGGAGAATACGGGTTTATTTGAAACTCAAGTTTGCGGACTTTTTACTTGGTGTAAGGGTTGTAATCGTTTTTGGCACTGTTTAACTGGAATCGGAAAGCGAAAATTAAGCTTCCACATTGTCTGGTTTAATAAATATTCGTGTTTTTGTTGTCAGAGAAATTGACATTTTGAACGTAACGGATGGTAGATGTAACTGGCTCTATGTTGCCACGTTTTTTTTTTTAAGAAAAATGTTGCCCCATACCACGGGCTCAGCCAGGGTTTAGTTTCGGGAGCGGTTTGAAGAAAATACAACAGAAATGTTCCAAATCACTCTCTAAAACTAACACACAATGGTTCCTAAAGTCCACATTACCCCGCTCACTTGAAGAATTCGCCTCTCGTCGTATTTATGTTATATTTTGCAAAAATTTTTAAACTCACAAACCACCCCACAACCAGGCTACGCCCATGCCCATACGCATATTAAAATATCGATATTTTTTATTAGGAACCATCTATATTTTCTCGGTAGAAAATATGTAGTAATAACCTAATTTCCGGTCTAATCATCAACAGATATGCTTCAAATGGAAAAAAATTAATTTATCCAGGAAAAAATATGAATATAATTTAAAATTTTTATCAAAATAAAAAAACGAAATCGTCACGTCCTCCATATAGAAAATACAAATAATAATCCAGGTTATAATAATCTAACCTAGGTTAAACCAACAGTCCTTGCCACATTATCCTAATATGGATCGAGAGAGTTCGCGCTGCTGCGCGTATGTGGTCTTGATTTATCTGCCTCTTCGCGGTGTGCAACCTAAACTTATCTAACCTAGCCTGGGTTAAACCAGCAGTCCAAGTTTTGGACCACATTATTATAATATGGATCGCGAGTTCGAGATGCTGGGCGTATACTTCGCGGTGTTTAACCTAATCTAACCAAAGTTCCTTTCCACATTATCCTATTAGGGTCGATCAAAATTTCTCAATTTTGTTGTATGAAAAGTAAAAGTGGCAACTCCGAGATGATTGCATACGCACACTTTTTGACACGTGGCCAGAAATTTACCCGTTGCGTCAAAAATGTCAATTGTCAACAAAACCACAAATATTTATTGAACCAGATAACGTAGAAGCTTAGTTTTTGCTCTCCGATTCTAGTTAAACAGTGCCAAAGACGATTAACAATGGTTACACCAGGAAAAAAATCAGCAACCCTAAGTTAAAAAAATACCGTATTCTCCATAATACCCCTTGCATACGGATCAATAAACCCTTTCAAGAATCATCCCTAATAGAATCAGATTACAACTTGAGAAGGAACTAAGGAGGAGAACCTGGAGGAGCTGTCCTGACCAGATCATGAGCATCAAGCTAATAATGGATTACAACCGGAAGATAAATAGAGATATAGTGATCACATTTATAGACTTCCAGAAAACTTATGATTGCATCCATAGGGAATCCCTACTAAAAATTCTAAGACACCTTGGACTAAACCCCAAATTAATAAACATGATAAAACTGATCCTCGCAAACGCCAAGTTCAAGGGCGAATTATCGGAACTATTCCAGATCAAAACAGGATTACGCCAAGGTGATGAACTCTCACCGCTACTGTTCAACTCCGCTCTCGAAATGGTAATGATGGAATGGTTTAAACAATACCCCCCAAAAATAAAAATAGCCAGCCTCACCATGTACATGAATGTTTTATTAATTTTAAAGAATTTCAGTTATGCTGTTAGAGCTACCTACTCCTCACTTAACGATCTACCTAATTAACGACCGATCATGTTTAAAAATAAAATAAAGCATAATCGTCAAATTCTCTCAAAAATTCTGGTTGATTCGGTAATCAGTTTGTACTTCATTTTGTTAAATAAATATAAATAATGAATAAAAAATTTAATTTATAATATATGAACAATTCACCTAAAGAATTTAACTGGATTCATTCCCATTTTTGATACAACCTCCTCCACCTCCTACTTCTTTCTAGGACATTGTCCTGTTTCTTTACGCATCTCTCGTCTCTTGCGACCTTGAGCTCCATGACTCATTCCATCGCTTTGGTGGTCTTCCCATGGGTCGTTTTGTGTTGGGTTTTGCTACTTTGGCCCATTTTGCCAGTCGATCTCGGCCCATCCGGTCGACGTGTCTGTCCCACTCTCTTCGTCTGGCTCTCGTTCATCGCACCACGTCCTGTACGTTCAGAATTTCCCTGATTTCTTTACTTCTTTTTCGATGAATAAGAGTCACGCCTGATATTGCACGTAGTGTCTTCATTTCGGTGGTGCGCATTTGTTGTTTAGTTGGGTTGGTTTCTGCCCTCGTTTCGGTCGCGTATGTTAGATGGTACGAACACATGTTTTGTAAATTCTGACTTTGCTGTGTGAGGACATATATTTGTTCTTCCAAATGATGTTATGTAGTCCTCCGGATATTTGTGCTGCTTTGGTTGCTGATCTTCTGACCTCCTCTTTAAGTCTTTTGCTGTTCGTTATGTCTACCCCAAGATACTTAAATGTATTTACTTGTTCTATAATGTTGTTCGCGGACTGCAGCTTGCATCTTATTGGTGTTTTGCTGATGACCATGCATTTTGTTTTTTCGGCTGAAATCTGCAAGTTATACTTTGTTGTTGATTGGAAGAACTTATATAGTAGACGCTGGAGATCGTTCTCGTTGTCCGCTAAGAGCACTGCGTCATCAGCGTAACAGATGATGTTTGTAGTTCTGCCGCCCATGCTATAGCCGGTGCTTTGATGGTTTGAATAATTTCGTCCATGACTAAGTTGAATAATGTCGGGCTCAGGCTATCGCCTGGGCGGATTCCATCGGCTATGGGTATATTGCGTGTTGTACCAAGTGCCGTCTTGATCTATGTCTGATTGTTTGTATTCAAATTTTTAATAACTTGGCTAATTTTGTGTGAAATTCCTCTTCTTTGCAGCGTGAGGATGACATCTCGGATTCTGATCATATCGAAGGCCTTGCTTAGATCTACGAAGCACATGAAAAGCGGTTTGGCATATTCAATTGATTTTTCTACCATTTACCTTAATATAAAGATGGCGTCTATTGTCGATCTGTTGGCGCGAAAGCCTTGTTGTTCTTCGTTAATGTTGACGTTAGTAGAATTTTATTGGATATTATTTTTGTGAATAATTTTGCGACCGAGTTTATGAGCGAGATGCCCCTATAGTTGTTTGGATCCTTCCTAGAGCCTTTTTTGTGTAATGGAATGGTGATAGTGTGCTTCCAGTCCTCCGGTAGTTGCGCAGTGTCTACTATTTTTTTGAATAATGCAGTTAGGTTATATATCAGTTCATTTCCTCCGCTCTTTATCATCTCATTTGATATATTGTCAGGGCGCGGTGCTTTTCCATTTTTCAGTTTGTTGATGTTTAACGTGACGTCTTGTAGAGTAATTATGCAGTCTTCGTTTGTGGTGTGATTGAGTGGTATTCCATCTGTTTCTTCTTGTTGAGTATTGTTGGTTTCGTATAGTGCTTTGAAGTACGTTGTCCAGCTTTCGGGTGTTATGTAAATACAACCTAATTGCGCTAAATATCATATAATTTTTTAGCCGTAGAAAAAAGGGTGAACGTAGCAAAATTTGAGCTTCATTGAAAATCAGAATTTGTTTGATTTTCGAAATTTATATATTTAAAAATAAAACTTCAAGGAAAGAAAAAATAAAAGTTGGCAATAGAACATAAATGTCAGAACTTTGTAGATCACAAAGTAGATCAAATTAATTATAAGTGAAACATAAAATAACCTACCTAAAAGTTACAATTACTAGAATTCGTTACAAGTGGTGGAATTTTAATTCTACATCAACAAATCTCTATTGAAATCATCAATTCATTCGCATAATTCTCACCAATGTTTGTGTTTGTTTCCAACAAATTGCAATTATTTGCTTTAATTATAATCAAACAATATAAATATAACCAAATAAATAGTTATTTTTTCTACTGATATGTGAAAAAGGCATTTTTTCCACGGCTTAGCTTACATGAAAGTGACATTTTTTCATTCTAGAGATGAAAATATTTTCACATCTAGAGACGAAATTGAGCATTTTAAATTTATGATTTTCTCGATTAAAACACTAAACTAACCAAATTTGCATGGACTTTCTTATTAATTACATCAATTTCAATGAAATATTTTATGTACAATCGTAAAACGAGCCTGAAACTAATTAAAAAACCGAAATAAAATTAGGACATTTGACTTGAAAAGTGTCACCTTTTATGAAAATGCATTATGTTACTATGGAAATGACCAAACTAACAATTAAATTTGTATTGACAGTTCTGACAGATCGCTTCGAATTGGATTTATTAAAGTCGAATTATGGATTCTACAATCGAAATCAGTAGAAACTACTCGAGACGAAAGTGTTTTTGTTTTGGTTCGGTTTGATTGCTAACTCGCTGGCACGGTGAGCAAACTCCCACCTCACCAAAAAAAACGCCACTTTCATCTCTTGCTGTAAAATATACTCTATTTGGTTGATTATTTTATAAAATGAGAAAATAAATGTACATAACAATTAAAACGTTATTGAATGTCAAATATAATAGATAAAATTTGAACACAAATGATCTGCAACGTTTTTTGTTTTAATACTATCATCCTTTGAGCTTATTGTAATATTTACTCGATTTTTTGAGAGTTTTTAATTAAACCCGGTTGCCGACTGCTGTTATAGAAAAGTACAGATATGTAGATCAATGAAAATTTTGAAAAATTTTGCAGATTTTCTGTCAAACAGACAGAACAAGAACCGAAATATTTCTTAAACCAGTCGACGTAAATTCTTTGCTTTAGCTTTTCGGGCCTGCCAATATACAGTGGAAGCCGATTAGGTATACCAGGTAAAATTCCGACAACCCCAAAAAAATTGAGAAAATCAGGTAGGTAGAAAATCCAATAGATAGAAACCAAGAATCACGAAAATATTGTGTTTATCTTATGTAATGGGAATAATAGATTGTGAAAAATGTATTTATTTTCATATTTAGTACGAGATTGATAATATTTTTAATAAAACAAAACTATAAAATACAGCAGTCCGCCATGATAAGTTGAACATCAATCAGAATGAATTACGTCACGCGTTAGTAAACCTCGTACGAACTTCAACGATATCTGAACTTTCAAGTTAATACAATATTTTGTTGAAATAATTTTGTCAGTTAATAAAATACGAGAAAGACTATGTTTGTGATATATTAGAAAGATTATCCGTGCAAAAATTGGTGCTGAACTACAAAGTAAAGTCATGAGACACTCTCTTGCAAAAACTTGTATTGACTGATGCAGATTTAATAAAAGTTGAGGAAGAAACAATGCACCAACATAAAAGCTGCCTTTGTCATGAATTAAGATATGGCAGTGTGACGGCTTCAAGAGCATTTGAATTTAGTAGGTGCAAAAACAGTGATGGAACGCTGATTGCTTTAATAACGCGAGGAAAATTCACAGACATGCCTACCATGAAACGCGGTAGAATGTTTGAGGATGAAGTGAGGAAACCCGTCAGTACCACACTGGGGAAAAAAATTAAAAAATGGGACCTAATGGTCTGTAAAAAATATCCCATGATAGCAGTATGACCTGATGGAATCTGTGAATCCAGCATAATAGAAATAACGCGTCCAGTAAGTGTGAAGAAATTATGTAGAAAATGGGAAACAGACTCAAAAGTATTTTGTGCAGATGCGGGTATAGCAAAGAATATGGTAAGCTCCGAAAATTGGGTTTTTCGTTATTTACCTGATTTAATTGACGCAAGTCGTCTTCCACAGTGCTTTAGTAAGCGCGGAAAAGTAAAATGAAGCTTCTAAGTCGTCCGGTTTAAGAAATATTTAGGTTTTTGTAATAAAAAAACTGACATTTTCAAAACAATAACTGACGTGTATGACTAGTCACATTACTAAGAATGTGGATACAACTGGGTAAGCGGGTAACAAATTTAATTTTGACAACTTATTATAAATTATTTGAATTTTTCTGTGTCACATGTTTGCGTAAAGTATATACAAAAATGGTTTCCAGAAATTATTTGTCCATTATTGGGACATTCAGAATTTTTTAAATTAGTTGAATGGAAATTGATACTGGCCGAGGGGCAATATAAGTGTCAAAAATGTGGGGACAGTATTTTGACCCTAAATCGAGATACTTATAGGTTATTTTTTATTATAATATGTTTAGTGGCTTCCAATATATTCTTCTACTTTGATTGGAAAACATAGTAATTGTTTATTTCAGGTTATTTCAGGTTGGATAGTTTTCGATGGGTCTGTCGCCATAAGGTGATAAAGCGATCACTGTCAATGAACACACTCTGTACCCAAAAGGGACAAATCCAATTCATCTTCAATAATGGCAATTTGGACCTAGTAAAGAAGCTACCCTTGCGGAATTCAACGGTGTGTCCACATATTTTTGGTTTTTGCTTTCTCTTTATCACCTTATAGCCAGACCTTATAAAATACGCAAAACAGCTGATTTATTTCTTGGGCTCCCTAATGTTTTAGTTCTATTTACTAACACCTGACGTCACAAACAGACGCCATGACACCAGTGAACGTTTTTGAGCTCATTTTAAACTTTGAATTTCAATTGCTTTTTTTTTCTAATAAAACTTTGTTTCCTGCAGAAATAATATATATTTTTGGAAATAGTAGGTACTTTAGAATATTACAGAACACCTTTTCAAAATCAGTCATCATGCCAATTAACTCGTTATTGAAACTCATTAACCAGAAGAGCAATTTTCCAAAAATCTAGCTAAGGGGGCTGCAAACGGAGGACTTATTTGAAAAACTGCATATGTTAGAGATGTGAGAAATTCTTTTCAGAAAATGAAGAAATGGTTTCATCACCACTTTCCAAAAGAACTAGTTAAAAGAGGTAGAAAGGAATTTTTTTTAAATATAATGTTTATTTGCAGATTTGATTTGACAGCTGACATTTGAGTAATCGAATAAACCGGTATCAAAGTTTCCCTCAAAAAACGTATGTATGTCCTTGGATATATATCCTTGCAGATACAACTATCATACATAGTTTTAATATGCATTTAATTTAAAATAATTTAGAAAAAATTAAGTCAATTTAGAACATTTTGAAAGAAGTATCCTTTAGAAAGATATGTCTTAAAAAACATTGATTTTCGACCTCACTTAGGCTTAGTTATTTTTACTTATTGTACATCCAAATATTCTAAAGTAAATCAACACGCAATTTATTTTAGGTTAAATCCGAAAAGTCTTAAAAAACGGAACAATTTTCAACCACCTAAAACACCAACACAATTTATAGCGATATCTGAAACAGAAATAAAAATAGCGGATTTAGTTTTAGATCTTTTGAAAGTTTATAAAAACCTTAAAATTCTAAAGTGTAATTTATTAATATTGTTTGAAACAATTAGACTCGGTACACTGTTGGAAAGCGACGTCGCAATGTAGAGGATTTGTCTGCAGCAAGCAAAAACTTTGAAACCAACCACTGGATTGCATTTAAACTTATTAATATTTTTAACTTTAGTTATTAGTAATAAGTGTGCAAATTCTGAATAAAATCCAAAGGAAAATGTTGGAGACAAGAAGTTCTTATTTACGGTGTATATTAATATTAGTCTTCACATTACTCGCAAGATCATCAATATTTGGTCTTGATTTGGTCTTACTTGAATTAATTTGACTGATATAAAAACCCGTGCAAGCGAAGCCTTGCACTGTAATAATAATATATTATATATGCCGCGGCCTTATATGATATAATTATATAAACTGCGGGCTTATATAATATAAATCATGTATTAACAAAATGGATTCATAATAGTAACTATATGTATTAACAAAATGAATTCATAATAGTAACTATGTATAACTATGTAAGTAGTATATCATAGTAACTATGATTCATAATAGTAACTAGTCAATTGTGAAGTACTATATGATTTGTTATTGCTTATCAGTATTTATGTATGCCAAAAGTAAAATTGAAAAAACAAATGGTTTTTGTCACAGCAAATTCGAAACTCAGATTTGTGTCCGAATTAAATGAATTACACAAAAAGGAATTATATCCGAGCAGAAAGCGTATGCAACGATTTACAGCCAGCCACTACCCATACATCACCAATTTCCAGGAACAGAGAGAAAAAAAATATGCAAAACCGATCATACAGTAATTGGCATCTCGATAACCGTCGAGTTTTGTTTGGATTCGCAAACGAGTTATGAGTTTAATCACGCAGCAATACATGCAAATCATTATTAGCAAAAAATACAACATCGTTATGTACTTAGCGGACACAAAAAGTTTTTATCTTCATCGTCCAACGAATTGCAATAAAAAGCAGACTGGCGATGTTCGGCGCTGAAACGGCAGCTTCCTTTAATTAAAAAAAAATATTGTTTGTACCAAAAAAAGTTAAAATAAATAAAATGTGAAAGCGAAGAAAGATTATTTTCAGTGGCGTAGCTACTCCTAAATGTTAGTATCTAGTCTTGTCTGTGTGTAGTCTTCTACGTATAGAACTTAATTAGAAAATTGAAGTGAATTAATAATAACAAAAAACCAATTGAATTAAAATGTTTTCATGTAGCCCATGTATGAAAATTTGTTGGCAGGCCCTTTGTAGCCCATACCCCATTACCCCTCCCCCCCCCCCCATATTTCCCCATTATTAGCCCAAATTTTTATTTACACACGTCGGCTCCCTGTAGCTGTTACTAAATAAATAATTTCCAAGAAAAAGAATAATTCAAATTTTTTTTAATGAAAATTATTTCAGAAATAAACTATATTATAATAGGAGTAAGTAGGAGTCTTTAAATGGACAAGGATGCAGTAGGATGATTTTAATAACCATTTGGATTGCAAATGCGACACGTAATCCCAACGGATTGCGACAGATATTCCTGTACTCTCAAATATACGTCCATTATATCTATGAACTATGTAAAATAATTAAGCCTTGATGTATTTCAAATAAGATTTATCGACTAACAAGTTATCGATATCAAGCTATTAGTCTGCTACTTTGATATAGCCCAGGCGTCGGCAAACTCTAAAAACTTAAAAGACCAATTTTTATTTAAAATGATTTCAAACTGGATCAAGAGTTCCGGATGATTTTTTTTAAAGTCATATTTTGTAGTTTCTTCATAATTGACGATGATTAAGCGATTTAGCGATAATATTATTGGTGGCCTTGACTGACCAAATCCATCTTCTTTCATGTGCCTTGTCCGGTCTCCCTGACATTGGCGATCACCATGGCAAAAGCTGAACGGTCTTCCGCCAAGCGAAAAAGTTCACCAGCCCTTCTTTTGCCGGCCCAGTCCCGTATATTTCTGTTGCTTTTTTCCAACTCCACGGCGCCCCTCAATCTTGCACTTTAGTATGAGCTGTAATAGACGACATTTATCACCTCTTAAAATATGTCCAAGATATGATGTCTTTGGGCATTTTACGGTCGTCAAAAGTTGCCTTTCGATGTTTGCTCTTCGTAGTACATTTTCGTTTGTAAGATGTTGTGTCAACGGAATACTAAGCATTCTTCTGTGAAGCCACATTTCGAATGCCTCCAGTTGGTACATCGTCCTGACCTTCAGAGTCCACGTCTCTACTCCGTACAGCAATGCCAACCATACATAGCATTCAACCATGAATCGAAACTTCAAAAACTTCAAAATCCATAACTTTACCAAAATCTTTTGGATTAAAATTTTGACTAATCTTTTTAGGGTTCCGTACCGAAAGCGGAACCCTTACAGGATCACTTTGTTGTCCGTCTGTCTATCTGTCCGTCTGCCTGTCTGTCAAGACCCTTTTTCTCAGGAACGCGTTGAGGTAACAAGTTGAAATTTGTATCAAATACTCGGGTCTGCGGTCTCTTTCAGCTTTGAAAAAACCAAACTTGTAAGTCAACGCGATCAAAAGATATGACCGTTTATGTCGTATATTTTGCGATTTCACAAGGGCATCAAAACCTATAGGGTACTTCCCGTTGACCTAGAATCATGAAATTTGACAAGAACCGGTGTCTTACAGCACATGTAAAGGGAAAAATCTGAAAACCGTAAATATGTAGTTTAATTACAAGAAAAATGCGAATTTACTATTAGAAACTTATGAAAATACACTAATGTTGTCCTAGTGGTATTGTCAGGCTCCAGAGGCATATGGGTTGCATACAGTTAGGTCCTACTCGGTTAGGTCCGAAGGTTAAAAAGTATGTGTTGGCACCAAGCTGTTTATTCTGAATTTTCTTTGTATACATTCGTTATACATTTCATCACGTACGCTCTATATACATAATATATACAGGGTATATATTATGTCTAAATTTTGCTTGTTTATAACCGACATGCGACATACTCAAGTCCCGTAACATCCTGTATGTATTATATTTCGTCTAATTTTTCTTTATAATCTACATAGGGGGAGGTGGGACAGATTGATTCATAAAAATTGAAAATCAAATAACATAAGTATAAACGTAATATTTTTTATTTATTTTCAATTCAGCGTCTAGCTAAATGTATAAATATTATAATGTCAAGGATCAAAATTGTTTAAGTTGTTATAGAAAAGGAAAATTACGTGTTTTGTAAAAAATGGATTTTGAATCATTCTGCCCCACCAACGGGGTACTTAGATACATCACGTGGGGCACTTTAATACAGAATGGAAATTGTATGAAATGGTTATATTATAACACTAAAAGATAGATAATCCCATTATCACGACAATAGTTAACAGCTTTAGTAGAAATATGTGATTCGTGGTTTGCACAAATAGTAAGAATTGGGTTATCTTTAGTGCACAGGTGTCACCCACCCGCTCCTGTTTGATAAACCAAGACTATATATATATGATAATTGGGACGAGTTTTGTTTGTTTACTAGCAACGCCTTAACAAGTTAACTGAATGTGCTTGCTACGTCCTCCACAAAAAAAAGATACCTTACTTACAAGTTCCGAGGGTTTACAAGAACCGAGGGTTCCGTACAACCCTCGGTGCGCGAGTCACAACTCGCACTTGACCGGTTTTTTTTATTACCCACAATACTTTTAGCTCCATATGTTGCAATTGACACAATTTTAGTAGGTGGGATGTGATTTTGCTTGACATTCGGTCATTGCACTTGCAACATCTTCTACTCGTGTTTGGCGCTTGAGTGGCAATAAACCGAAGTTCTTCTTTGGGACCATCTGATGAAATATAACGAGCAAAGAGGACAACTTGTGCAGTATTCATCATGTCACAAGACTCGTCGGGTGCTATTAATATGGCGAATGCCTATTTAACGTCCGCAACTTGTTGTTGGCATACATTTAATGACATTTTTTTGTCCTGTCTGTTACAGTCGACTTACATCACCGGAGGCATAATTCGTTACAAATGCGGCATGTTTATTTTCGAACATTACACTTTTTACTGTTTGCTAGTTTGTCATGGAAAATAAGACAAGTTGGAAGACCAGCTGAATTAGGTACGAACGTAAACGATTCTGTGCCTTAGTTTTGGAATTCACAAATTCGATCGGCTATTTTTTTTTCTTCGAAGCCATTTTGAAAGGAATTTAGAGTTTCTGAATTATGTCCAAAGAAGCACAATTTTGAACTAGGTACTGACTTGATTGCAAGCAGGCCCAGACTTAGTGACCCAGGACCCCTAGGACATTTACAGATGCAGATACTCGTTTTCCAAAGTCGTATCCAAATATCCTGGATAAAAAGTTAGGTTTTTTGGCTCCTTCAAAATAAGGTTTGTGGCTCCTTCGCCGATATATTAGATTTCAACGATGTACTTTCGTAAGAAAGTCAAACTTTTTACTTAACTCTTCGCGTCTTCGTAGTTCTGTAATTCTATCTATTAGTCTATCAATATAATGACGTTAAAAATGGTAACTCTGAATGTGTCCCTGCCAGAGTGTTCGGCCTCATTTTCTTTTCATTCGTCGAACTGGACTTTACGCTTACGTTTCCTCTGCATGTCATATGCATAGCTATTTACCTAGTACAGGTACTAGGTTTCCTTAAGTGTTATAGGTATGTTACCAAAGACTGACACAGTTCAACGATCGTACCCACCCAGGTCGATGTTAACATTTTACTTTGTTGAACCTTTCCAAGATGTCATTTCAGGGAAGTGACAAAAAGCAAGTTTCTATGGAGTCTAATGAATATAGAAGACCTGAAGCCCCAGAGCGCGTAGATGGTTTTCCATTTGTATCATTGGCAATTATCTGAAGAGCTGCTATGCTCATCCCAGGAGCAACATAGACTTCGGTAGACGTCAGCCCATCTTGGCTGAGAAAGACTCCTTCACGACTGTTGAATTTGACTTCAGTTTCAACAGCAAAATTTCCCAACTGTGTGTTGATGCCAAAAAAAATTATACAATAACTGCAAAATATCGAACAAAGATTCAAATCAGCTTGACAAGGCTCGGCCGCAGAGGATCCAAAAAGATTCAGTGAGTGAGCCGAACAGGGAACGAAATCTATCAGAGGGTTCACTTGTTTTATACTCGCTTGAAAACCAGAATATACACCCGACACATTGAAGCTTAAGTAAAGCATTGTTGTCCAAGACAGCCTCCGGCAATCGGCGATATCAAAGTCGTGATTTTTCTCTGTCTCTAGGACGACTTTAGCCAGTACTTCCGATTTATGGCCACAATTTGAAATGAATTTCAAAAACCGTTCGACAGGACATCCATCTTCAGAGACATATCTCACTATAGAAGAATGTTGATCTGTATCAGAAATGTCCGGGGTAGAGTCCACAGAGATAGAGAAATATTTGGCAAGTTTTATCTCAGTCAAGATTGTATTTATTACCTTTTCTGCCATGATATTGATCATTTGATCGCATATTTTTGACAAGAGATATTATGTTGTGCCACTTCCTTTGTTACCGTGGCGTTTTATGTGTAAGTCCAGAAAGGACATCGAAGTCAGCCAAACTTTCTAGGGTCATAACATATTTCCCACTGTTTCTTGATCCAAAGCTCTCATGAGAATTCAAAAGAATCATATTTTGTAGCTGTGACGGGATTTTCAGAAATAATGTTTGCGCAATTGAAGCTTGACAGATGGCGCAGAATACGGCTTACAATGACATACCAACACAAGCGCTTGAATACTGCGCAGTGTACGGAATGCGAGAGACGCCCACTTAGGCTCGAATATTTTGGCCTATGTTATCTTACCACCTCTACCCGAGTTTACTCTCCTGTCTTCTTGGCTCTTGCATCGACATATAGAATAGACTGCCTGAAGTAGGGGAGGACGAGAAGGCTTAATTCTAGCTGTGTTGCGCGCAGGGCTGTAAGTAATATTATGAGCGCCCTGTTTTGTTAAAATGCAGTACAAATATTATATTATTTTCGATAAAGTTTTTTGATAAAGCAAGCTAGGCCATTGAGACCATTTGAGCTTATATATAGATTCCGCCACCGGGGCCGCTACGCTGGCTGGACACCTAGGCCAGGGCCTTGTAGGCCTAGGCAGAAATCCGGCACTGATTGCAATACACAATAACTAAAAGAAACAACCGAGATGAGCCGCGCTGTGACTGTAAGTTACGAACTTGGCGACGGCGGTCGTAACGCTTCCGAAAAGGGACAGTTCTGTTTCTTTTTTGTGGTCTTTTTTATGTTTCAATATATTTCTGAAGAGCCTTAAGCTCACACCAAAAGAACCACATGTGGCTCGCGAGCCATACTTTGCCGACCAACGGTATAGCCCAATCAATCGGTTCAATTATTACTGGTATTGAAATTGCACAGAATTAGAAGAAAATCTATAGAGCGCACTAAAATAAGAGTTGCTAAAATGTCGTATAACAATGACAAATAATCGTGTTACAAATAAAAATAGTTGCATATGCTGTGCAGATAAAATTAGTAGAAAACATTTTAATTCAATTGGTTTTTTGTTATTATTAATACACTTCAATTTTCTAATCCAGTTCTATACGTAGAAGACTCAGACAAGACTAGATACAGAGCAGTGCAGAAACAGAAAAGAGTAAACACAAACAAAACTAGACACAGAAACGACAAGACACATACAACACTAAAAACGAACATAACTAGATGTAAATAATAATAGACACACATTAGACTAGACATACACAAGACTAGACACAGGCAAAGCTAGACAAAGACACAAGACTAGACACAGGCAAGACTAACCACAGACAATCCTAGACATAGGTAAAACACTAGACAGACAAAGACTAGACACAGACAAAACAGGACACTTACAAGATTAGAAACAGATAAGATTAGACACACGCAGACATAGACTGTACGCAGACAGTACTGGACACCGTTAGGACTAGAGATAGACAGGACTAGAGACAGACAAGTCTAGAGACATCCATAGACACAAAGAAAATTAGTAGATAGACCAGACTGGAGAAAAAAGACTTTAGAGACAAAACTAACGAGACGATAATACACAGACAAGAGTAGACAGATAAGACTAGATAGACAAAACTAAACAGACAAGTTTGATTCAAGATGGCAGGCAATAAAGACGTTAGTGAAATGCTCTGTAACCATTGTGACAAGAAAGTGCGAGAAGCAGTGTTTTGTTTGAAATGCAAGAAAAAAATTCTCCCTGGATGCTTACCCCATGCAAACAAAACAAAATTTTTGCATGTAATAGGTGAGGACGTAAACATAATTGAAAATACTATCTCAGAAGAACTGGAGGAGGGAGACATTAAAATTCTCCAAAAAGAAGTCTTATTATTAAGAAAATTAGTAATAGAAATAAAGGATAAAAATTGAATTATGTGTAATTACCTGTCGATTCTGGAAGAAAAAGTCGATGATTTGCAGAATAAACATACACCAAAACAAAGTAATGCTACCACACACGCATTGGCAAATGGTAACAACGCCCCACATCGACAAAACGCAAAATCAATCACTACAGGAAATATTTCAAATAACTCTATTTCTAAAAATTCTGCAAAGGTTGAGGAGGCAACCAAAAATACACGTGACGAAAAGGACGAAAACAAACCAACAACATCAACTGAAAGAACAGCCGGCACACAAGTAGCCAGAGGAAGAAGATCTCGCGCATCTTTTGGTAATGCAAAAGTTGACGATAATGGTAGCGTTAACAGTTTCGAAGGACGGGAAATGCATCCGAAGAAATTATGGCTATATGGCTATACAACAAGTTTCGCGGGCGAGGGATCACGTTACCGAAGAGATTATTCTTAATTATCTAGAAAAGAAAACAGGACTGGAAAAAGATAAATTTTCAGTGGAAAAAATAATTCCAAAAATAACATCCGTTAACAACAAGAGCTTTAAAGTAGGTGTGGATCCTAGCTTGATGAATGTAATATACGACAGAACTTCCTGGCCTGAAGGGATATTATTCGAAACATTAAATTTTCGTCGGGTCGATCGATCCCGGAAAAATATTCCAAATTTTCAAATAGCAGAAGATTATGCACCGATAAATTAAGTCAGAAACCAGGAAGTAATGAAATGTTTAAGTTAATAAATCAGAACGCTCAATCAATAGGTAACAGTATAGACAAAATTGAATACATGCTAGAAACAAATGAAGATTCTAAGTTGATGCTCATAACAGAACACTGGAAAAGCGCAGACCAATTACAAATCTTTCAAATAAATAACTTTAAGTTGGCCTCATCGTTTTGCAGGCAAGCAGGAGCTTATGGGGGAGTAACTATATTTTGTAAAAATGACATACCATGGACACCAAGATATGATATTAATAATTTAGCAGAAGAAGCATTATTTGAAACAACAGCTGTACAAACTTCAATAAACAGCAGAAAATTTAATATTGTAGCTCTTTATCGTCCACCCCAGGCTAGTTTTCTACTTTTTCTTAATAAACTACATCAACTCCTAATTGCTTTGAATGGTAAAAACATCGATTACGTTATTGCGGGCGACTTCAATGTTGACATCATAAAAAAAGGTAAAAAAAAACGGCCAAGTGCGAGTTGTGACTCGCGCACCGAGGGTTCCGTACAAACTTGTAAGTAAGGTATCTTTTTTTGTGGATGACGTAGCAAGCACATTCAGTTAACTTGACAAGTGACCCTCCTGAAATCACGACCATCTTAGTACCGCTGCAAGCATAACATCAAGATGTCGCTGTCGTACGATGGAATTCTACCCTATATTTTATAACCACACATCCCCCATTCACTAAGAGTGTTTGGGTTCTGGAACTTCACTATTTGTTTTTACTGCTCAATTTTGCCTGCATACCTATATACCCTGTATAAAGGTATACAGGGATTTTTTTCTAAATAACGCGAATATTTTTAAACTTATAAAAAGAAAACTTTATTTTAGTATTACACTTATTCACTAACTTATATTAAGATCTAACTATTTCTAGATCTAATATAAACTAATATATTAACTATTTTTACATCTATTTCGATACTCTTAACATTCAGTTGTTCAATTGACTGCTTTTTGGGCAATTGACTACCAAAAAATATAGGGCGTACGTGATTTAAGTATATGTAGATTATAAAGAAAAATTAGACGAAATATAATATATACAGGATGTTACGGGACTTGAGTATGTCGCAATGTCTGTTATAAACGAGCAAAATTTAGACATAATATATACTCTGTATATATTATGTATATAGAGCAGTACGTGATGAAATGCATAACGAATATAAACAAAGAAAATTCAGAATAAACAGCTTGGTGCCAACACATACTTTTTAACCTTCGGACCTAACCAAATAGGACCTAACTGTATGCAACCCATATGCTTCCGGAGCCTGACAATACTACTACGACAACACTAGTGTATTTTCATAAGTTTCTAATAGTAAATTCGTTCATTTTTCTTGTAATTAAACTACATATTTACGGTTTTCAGATTTTCCCCATTACATGTGCTGTAAGACACCGCTTCTTGCCAAATTTTATGATTCTAGGTCAACGGGAAGTACCCTATAGGTTTTGATTCCCTTGTGAAATCGCAAAATATGCGACATAAACGGTCATATCTTTTGATCGCGTTGACTTACAAGTTTGATTTTTTCACAGCTGAAAGAGACCGCAAACCCGAGTATTTTATACAAATTTCAACTTGTTACCTCTACGCGTTCCTGAGAAAAATGGTCTTGACAGACAGACAGACACACGGACAGACAGACTGCCAGACAGACGGACAACAAAGTAATCCTATAAGGGTTCGTTTTCGGTACGGAACCCTAAGAAACGAACTAACTTATTTCCTTGCTCAAGTCATTTGATGCAGTATTGACTATTAAAGAACCAAGTCGTCTAACTGCATGCATTGATAATATTATAATAAAAACTGAGTTAGATTATGTCACACAGACATATGAATTCCATATATCTGTCCATCGGACTCAAATAATAACTCTATTTGAGACTAAACATACAACTAAGGAATATAGGATTTTCAGAGAAAATTCGATAGAAAATTTATCAAAATTTAAACAGACGTTAGAAAAAGAATCGTGGATGGAAATCTATTGGAAATCAATTCATTGAGATTAAGTGAAGTAAATAGGCAATGGAATACATTCATGGATTCGTTCCTTATGGTTTTTAATACTTGCTATCCAAAAATTACACGTAATAAAAAATCAAAAAATAAACCTATCTACAAAGACTTGAAAATAGCATCAATGAGAAAACATATGGAAATTTTACAAATAATATCACGCTACCATAAAAATAGTAAAAAACAATATAACAAGATCCGTAGGAATGATGACTTACTACTCAAAAAGATAAAAAGAAACCATTTAGAAAAACAGATAAAGAAATCACAAAACAAAATGGCTACAACCTGGAATGTTGTTAACCAAATAATTAATTTAATTGTAAAATATAAACAAAAAGATATGATGTATCCCATCGAAAAGGGTAATATACTTGAAAAGGCAAATCATTTTAATGAGTTCTATTTAAATAATCCAATTGAATTAACAAAAAAAAACAAACATCAGTTATAGAGACAATATAAACACGAATCACAATTCTTTTTATGTGGAACCCGTATCGGCTGAAGAAATTCAAAGTGATAACGAATTTTAAAAACAACAAAAGTCATGGAGATGATGATTTATCACTCAATCTGATAATGGAGGTTCACGCAGAAATTGCTGAACCTTTAATATTTATTATAAATAACACACTCGAATTTGGAATCTTCCCGGATAGATTAAAACATTCAGTTATTACGCCAACTTTTAAAAAAGGAGACAGAAAAGTGTTAAAAAATTACCGACCAATAAGCATACTATCGTCATTCTCCAAGATTTTTTAAAAAGTAATAGAACTCTGTCGTTTTCTAATAAACATAATTTATTTTGTGAAACCCAGCATGGCTACACAATAGGGAAAAGCGTAGAAACTGCTTGCTTCTGTTTCATAGAAAATGTTTTAAAAAGTCTGGATGCCCAAGAAATTCCGTGTGGTATATTTATTGACCTTTCAAAGGCGTACGATACAGTCGATCACAACATACTTCTTCAAAAGCTGGAGAAGTATCGCGTAAGAGGAGTTGCTCTCAAATTATTTAGATCTTATCTATCACATAGAATTCAGCAAACAAAATTATGTATCAGAGAATATGGCTCCGTGAAGTCTGAACACAGTGGGTATAACGCAAGGTAGTATACTTGGGCCGATTTTATTTTCAATTTATTTAAATGACCTCTCGATGGCAATAAAACATACAACTCGATTAACAAATTTTGCAGATGTCACTACATTGTTAGTAACTGGGAATAATATGGAATAAGTCATTATACGTGCTAATGCTGCTTTTAGATTAGTAAAGACTTGGTTCCACACGAACAAATTATCGATCAATGCGAAAAAAACAAATTTAATGATGTTCAGAACAAAAAGGTCAACAAAAAATTATCCAAGCCAAGTCGCCGTAAACATGATAGACGTTAGTGGAAACGCAAAACTCCTAGGCATCTAAAGGCTAATAAAGGCTAAATCTAAAGATTTAGATATGTATTTATGCTGGCATACGCATATAAAAAATCTAGCTCTAAAATTGAATAGAACGACAAATGCCCTGCGTATCCTGCAAAAACATGTAAGCATAGATGTTCTAAAAATGGTTTACTATGCAAATTTCTACTCTCATCTACGGTTTGGCATAATTTTATGGGGAAATGGAAAAAACAACACCGATATTTTAGATTACAAAAGCAGGCAATTCGTATAATTTTTAAACTTAAATACAAGGAATCATGTAGAGGGCCTTTTAAAAAACACATCATATTAACCCTAGCAGGGGCCTATATATATGAAGCACTCGTTTTTATGATCATAATCATAAACATAAAGAATACTTTGATAGTTATGAAACCAGAAATACACTTAAACGAAGAAAAAAAGTAGACTACATACTTCCAATGCATAAGCTCTCAATAATAGAACACGGATCCTACTATAATTGTATGAAATTATACAATCACCTGCCCCGGCATCTCAAAACATTCAAAAGCGTAAAAATATACAAGCATGAAATCTATAAATATATAAATAAGATCGAATCTTATACAATAGAAGAATTCTATACAGGACAAATTTTGTAAGTTAAGTCAAAATGTATTCCTATTTATTTTTGTTGAGATATTTCTTTTAGCGTATATTTTATAACAATGTATATTTTATTGATGTATTTCTAAACTAGAGAAATAAATGTAATTTGAATTTGACAAGATCAGACAGACAAGTCTAAACAGACAAGCCTAGACATCTCAGACTAGACAGCCGGCACTAGGGAGACAACACTACACTAAAAAGGACTAAACAGTCTTGCAAAACTAGCCAAACGAGACACGGCAAGCAAGACAAAGCATACAAGGACAAGACAATTCTTGTATTGTCTGGTCTTGCCTGCTGTCGATTAGTCTTCTCTGGTCTTGTCTGTTCTTGTTTGTACTTGTCTGATTTTGTCTGGTCTTTTCCGGTCTTATCTGGTCTTTGTTTGGTCTTGTCCGGTCTTGTCTGGTCTTTTGTGGTGTTGTCTAAGTTTGTATGGTTTTGTCTAGTCGAGCCTGGTTTTCTTTGGTCTTTTCTGGTCTTATTTGGTCTTGTCTGCTTTGTTTGATCTCGTCTGGTTTTGTATGGTCTAATGTGTTTTTGCCAGGTTTAGTCTAGTACTGTCTGGACTGGTCAGGTCTTGTATGATTTTGTCTAATCTTGTGTTATCTTGTCAGGTCGAGCTTGGTCTTGTCTGTTATTGTCCGGGCTGGTCTGGGCTTTTCAGGTCTTGTCTGATCTTGACAAGTCTTATCTGGTCTTGCCTGGTCTTGTCATGTATTGTGTGGTCTTGTTTGCAGAGGCGTATTTAACGTAGGTGCAATCGGTGCGTAGCATCGACGGGCCCCAATGCGACGGGCCCCTGTGACAATACTTTACAATTCACATGTACATGTACAATAAATACACTTGGTTTACAATACACAGCGTCAGAAAATTAATGTTTGCCGGTTTTTCTCACACCTACATGCATCGTTGAATTCTACACCTAGCGCTTATTCGAGTCTTTAGAATCTTTAGATAAGTTTACTACAAAAATAGAAAACACTGAAATTAGTGAAGGAGGAACCAATAATACGTAGAAAGTCGAGGAGAAAACTTTTAAAGCGAAATTTTCCTCGGAAAATGAAGAAGATGAAATATTTTCAAGAAAGGAAAAACAACACACACTTAAAAATCTGTCCAACACAAGGTTGTCTGCAAGAGCAAAGGCAACAAGTGCTTTATTACAAAATTTTAAATTATTTCTTTTTTAGTCAATAAGTTTTCTAGAAACAATTGTAGAGATAAGCGATCGACGGCCTCAGGACTTTTAAATAGTTTCACATTTGATGATTTTAATTTTTTGGAATGATGTTCTGCAAACTATCGATGTTTCATCAAAAATATTGCAGAAAAAAAAGACATTGACTCATTTCGTGCATGAAAAAATCGTGCATGAAGATAAACTTGCACCACTATTAAGAACTGACGCTTATTTCAACCAAATTTTGGAACTCTTCAAGTCGAAATGGCTTCAATGTGATATGGGCGAAGAACACATGCATCTAAAAAGAAAAAGAATTCAAAGAGTTAAAAAATTTCACGATGAATGCACCAAAGACGATTCTGTAATAGATCCCGTAATCGATTTTAAAACTAATGTAGTAGATGCGTAAACTAATGGTAAACGAAATGTCTGACAGAATTATGGGTCTGGAGATGTTACAGAATTATTTCAGGTTTTCTAAATCCAATCTTCATGAAAAACAGTGCAAAATCATATTTGGAAAAAAGTTATACATTATTAAGTGATACATTTAAATTTATTTCCCTGATTTTGATAGATGAAATGATAGAATTTCAGGACATATATTTTTCACGTGATAACCCTTGTTATGATAGAGTACGTGTACTGGGTTACTGGTTACTGGTGTACTGGGTTACTAGTTACTATAGTGTACTGGGTTAAAATGTATGATTTTTTCCCCAATCTTGAATTAGTTTTTCGATTGTTTGTAGCAGCGTTACCCTAGGTAATCGCTCCGTGCATAACCCCACTTAGCGCCACCCGTAGCCAAAAAGACTCCGTGTCCAATAATTGTGTAGAAAAACAACAGGCAAAAACAAAAAATAATGAATTTAATAAAATATACAATATTTAACAGCAAAAAAAAATGCCAATTATTTTATCTCGCGAACGGAAGCGGCTAGGAAAATTAAATTAGTATATTTGCAACCAGCAGGGAAAACACTTTCAAACACACTTTGAAATTTTCCATTCACTTGATAAATTCATTTTCAGGAAATAAATTTTCTCGCATTTTCCGATGTCACTATGTCATAACCTTTGAACGGCTTATCCCCAGGAACTTCTAGTTTTCACCAATCGATTCAGCGTCCCAAAATTAGTCGGAAAATGTATATCATATTTGTAGGAGGCTTTTAATTAGGAAATACCGTCGAAACGATTGCGGAAACCATAAAATGTGAGAAAATCGATTTTGCTAAAATCGTTGTTTTTTGAGTTACAGCAAAAGTTAAAACGTTTCTGAAAGCCTTTTTGCTGCTGATTACAAATATGCAAATTATATTAGCTCTTTCCGTTCACTATAGCCTGCTAACATTGAGGGAAATATTAAGAAATGTCTACGCTCGAGTAGAGATCTTGGAAAATAATGAATTTCCCGCGGAGTGTGTTAAGAAGAAAATTACCTTCTGAAAACGATGCCGCAATCCGTTTTTGATTATCTGCAACCGTTTCGGAGATATCGACTTAGCAAATCGAGAATCGTAAAATTTCAGTTTGTGATTTCTCGACGAATTATTGAATCTTTCCGAACAATTTACACATCGACTTGTCCGTCTTGTCGAGTAGTTTCTGTGTGCCGTAAATGATTTCGTTGCTGTTTACCGTTCTTGAGAAAAGTGAAAAAAACCGAAAAAGCACAATTTTTTCGACCTAAATGATGGAAAATTTTCCATTAATCTTGGCGAATTTTTTGGAAAATTGTTTTTTTTTAAATTCGTGATTATGTTTTTGTTACCCGAAGGAAATCGAAGTGCTGAAAACGATTTACTAGTTTATTTCGCTCTAAAGTTAAAAATAAGCAAGACGTAGCTTATATCTTGGGTATTTTGAGCATTTGGACCGAATAAACTGGAAAATCTTGATCATCACCTCCATTTCCTCCTGACAAACTGAAAAAAAGCCCAAAAATTTCCTGAAAAAAACTAAAAAAAAATTAATCGCGCTGAGAGATCTTTTAGTGTACTGCGTAAACTAAAAACACACCTAAGGAGCACAATGACTCAAGGTAGAACTTCTGATTTGGCATTACTTTCAATCAAAATTTAAAGGAAATTATAAAAAAAAATTATATCGGCTAAAGTTAGGCGAAGCGTTCGCAAATAAACATCTTTTTAAACCTTTGTTGATTTTGCCTATGCTATTGCTTACTTTTGCTTACTTAAAAGACAAATAAATTTTCACTGAATTTTGTATTATTTGCTGAATTTTTTTCTAGGTCACTCCACTACGGAGTCAGACGCAAATATGAGAGTCATATATAGAAGAACCATCTTTATGGGAGCATTTGAACGTTTGAACGCAAGTGTTTCCGTAAGGAGGCAAGGTATTGAGCAACTGAACATTAAGGTGTTTGGCTAGTTCCAAGCTGTATTACAAATGAGTTCTCACCCCGATAAAATAAATGCCTTTTGTTAAATTGGTTACTTTACAATGCGTGGCAATTGGCCATACAACGCTTTATAACGCCATCTGATTTTGGAGTTTACAGAACTAGCAGCGTGACGCCACAATGTGTGCCAAAAACTTGTCCAACAGAACTCTTGGTGATGGTTCTTCTATATACGTTTCTCTTCCGTGAGGGCGGGCCCCTCCAAAAACTTGCACCTAGCCGCTGAATAGCTTAAAAACGCGCCTGCTTGTTTGGTCCTGTTTGATCTTAACTTTTTTGATCAGGACTTGTCAGCTCTGGTCTAGTTTTGACTTGTCTTGCCTGATCTTTTCCGGTTTTGTCCGATTTTTTGGGATCTTGTCTGGTTTTGACCGGTGTTATCAAATCCTGTCTAACCTTTTCTGGTCTTGCCTGACATTGTCTGGTCGTGTCTGGTCTTATCACGTCTTATCACATCTTATCTGATTTAATCCTTTCATACTTCGATCTATTATACATTTATATGTATATTAATTTTGTTTGACTAGTCTAGTCTATTTAACATTTTTTATATTTATATAGTCTTCTATATTCTATATCTAATCTCCAATGTTTTATCAATACCCTCTCTACTTCATTTCCCACGTATTATTGATCTACTGCAATTTGATTTCCTTCCACTTGCATTATTGTTCGTTTCTATACTGTTTTGTAGCTCATTTTGAAATTCTATATATACTTGGTCGCATTCTGTAATGGGGTAATTACATAACCGAGGCAGAAGAAATGTGACAGAACGGAACGTAACGGATTTAAATGAAGGAGTTTACTTTCAAAAATGAGGGAATTGTGTTCGATTAGTTCAGGCCGTAAAGTTTCCCCATGTTCCAATATAAAGCAATCGTTTTCTTATTAGTGGAATTTAGTTGCCAGCGGTTCGGCTAGCTAACAACATGTCTTTGTATTTTTTTTAATTAAGCGATAGTGGCACGGCCTTTGTTTAAACGTGTCTGAAAGCGATATTAACTTCATAGTCGTTGAAACGTGTACAGGAAAACATTTCCAATAATCGGGTATCTGGATATTGGTTATCCAGTCTTCTTGGCGCTAGTATACAAAGACCACATAAGAATTAATGTAATTATGTATATAATATATATATATATATATATATATATATATATATATATATATATATATATATATATATATATATATATATATATATCTATATATATATATATATATATATATATATATATTACTAGTTAAAAATGTGTAATTTGTGGTCATTTAGTCGTAGATGTATGGAAAGGGAGTAACAATGTTATTGATTTCCGCCATTCTAATTGCATTTATGTCGGTATCCAATAATTCAAAGGTAGAACACAAGCATAGAGGAATTTCATGTAATCGAGACTTGTTTAGAAAGAATTAAATTTCTAGTTTGCATTTAGTTTATTGATTTCAATATCAAAAACTAAAACAAAAATAGGTTGATTTGTAAATAATTAACTAAAAAAAAGAAAAACAGGCAAGGATATATAGAGAAGATAAGGTGCAAAACGAAAAAATCAGACGGACCAGACGGAGCAGGCGGACCAGACCGACCAGACGGATCAGACGGACAAAACGGACTAAACATACCCGACTGCACAGACAATACTAGACAGACAGGAATTAACAGTCAAGGGTAGACAGATATGACTAGACAGAGAAGACTAGACGGACAATACTAGACAAACAAGACTAGACAGACAAAACTAGGCAGGCAAGGTTAGACGGATATGTCTAGAGAGAGAAAGCTAGAGAGCCAAGACTAGACAAACAAGACTAGAGAAACAGGACTAGACAGACAAAACTAGGCAGACAAGACAGATTCGTCTAGACAGAAAAGACTGGACAGACAAGACTAGAGACTAGAGTTATGACTTATTGGCCAGATTATATTGCACAAAATTGACAAGACTTAATATGCAGTTTTGCTTAAATTAGATAGTTAATATTATACTAATAATGATGTAAGTTTGTACTTTTAGGGCAGGGCTTCTTAAACATTTTTGATTTACGACCCCATTTATGATTGTGATTTTTTCGCAACCCAAAAAATATGAAATTAGAAATTGCACAAAAAGTTGTAAAATTATATTTATCATAATAGCGTTTTTGCAATAATGGTATATATTCGAGTCTTACAAGGGGACCGTATGATAAGGAAATCACCGATTCGATTCATTTTTAGTACACACGTAGGTTATGTCAAGTAGTATAACAGGTGCAAGTAGTAAGACACAATACTCATCCGTTTCCGAGAAATTAATTAATTGAGAAATTAATTATTTTTAGTGCGTCTATATCATACATTAACAAAAATTCAACACACGAGTGGCGCAACGGTTACAGTCGCGCTTCGAAAACGTTAGGTCGCCGGTTCGAACCCGCCAGCAGGCTTGCGTTTTTTGTATATTTTACAATCCAATCCTTTACGTAATGGATATTTTACAATCCTAATCCCTTACAATTAATATAAAAAATGAATTTGTAGATCGTACCTGGGAAAGTAATATAAATTGTAACAAATTCGCCAAGAAGATCAGTTATTAGTTTACAGTAATCAGTGACTCTTCAAGCATCTTTCAACATCGACTACGATACGTCATTGGTCGTCTAGTTTATAGTTTTTATCTTTCGGTCATTAATAATTGTGAGATGTCTGATTTTACACGTGGCAGTGATGGCCTGATTCCAATTTCCAGACTAGTGAAGAGTGGAAAATACTCTTAAAAACGGCACTAGTATATTGTGAACAGCTCCTTCTCGAAAATAATAAAATCGCGAGGGAACCCTCTGCGGTGATTAAAGAAGGACATATGGAAATCGGGAAAAAATTGTATAGTGCAATAATGAAAACTCTGGCGGAACATATAATAGTTGTAAGAGACGATCTAATTATGTTTGAAGAACTCGACGAAGAAGGTCTGTTTGAAGAAGTCGAAGAATCTGCATTACAATAAGACGACGAATCTGCATTGGAATCAGACGACGAATACGATCCAGATAAAAAAAGGTCGAAAATCGAAAGGGATAACATTCCGCTTGATTATAAAAAAAAGGTGGTTAATTGGGCGAAAGAGCACCCAAAATGCAGCCTAAAAAGTCTGCAAAGAAACGGATGTACCCGTCTTAAGAAAATGCTTCAGTTGAAAATATGGGAGGAACACATTAGGAGAGGTGGATCCACGAAAGATAAATATTCAACAATTGATAAATGGACTTATGATCGCTTTGTTGAAGCTCGTCAATCTAACCAACAAGTCACGACGAGGAATTTGCAACAATGGGCTCTAGCTGCTGCCAGCCAATTTCCGGATTTGAAATTTAAAGCTTCAGAGGAGTGGGCTGTGGTCTTCAAACGAAGACATAAAAAAAAGACGACGAATATCATTCAAGTTCGTGCAGTAATACGTCGCTCAAACAGGACGATAGTGAATAGGGTAAAATAAATTTTCACTATATTATGGAAGAGGGAGCTAAGGGGGCAAATAAATAATATAATAATACATATTTACAATTGATTCCAAAATAAACATTATTCAAGACACATCAATTTGTAAAAAAATTGAAATATTTGAAGAAAAAACGCAAGCACGCTGGCGGGTTCGAACCGGCGACCTCGCGCTTTCGAAGCGCGACTGTTGCGCCACTCGCTTGTTCAATTTTTGTTAACGTATAATGCAGACTAGGGAATGCAATCTCGCGAGATTTTAGACCTAGCCGAGATCTCGCGAGACCGTAATGCCAGTCTCGCGAGATTACGAGATTTCCGAGATCTCGCCCAATTGGGTATTTTTACTAAAAACATTCGCTAATACTATTAATTCCGTTTATTGATTTTCAATATATAAGATAAAAATAAGACATATATGTAATTGCCATATTATAACCATTTATTTTAAAATAAAACATAATATTACGTTATAATATAATATTCGTCAGTCTTATTCTTATTATATAAACTGAAAATCAGCCTTCTGCATCTGCAGTATTAAGAACAAAAAACTTAAAATAAAAATTAAAAAAACTTATAAAAATATAACACTAAATCAGCCTTCTGCAGTATTATGAACAAAAAACTCAAACCAAAACAAAAAACACTTCGAAATAATTCGAAATGTAACACTTATTCAGCCTTCTGCAGCATTTGTAATTTTTAAGGATATGTAAGTATTATTAGACAGTGTTATTAAAAGGATAAGTTATTTTTGAAAGTGGCTTCTCAAAAAACACAGCATATCAAGGGTTTCATCTGATAGACGACTTCTGATTTTACAGGCCAGGTACCACGCGGCCGAAAATGCTCTTTCTGCCTCTACACTAGTCGGAACCACAGTCGACAAACAGTTGTGTACAAACTGAAGGAGTTCACCTTTAACCCCTCCAGCTTCATACAAATTCATCTCTTTTTTAATGAGTATCTTAAATGAATTTGCAGAATTTGTTGAACGATTGGGCTTTTTCAATGCAGTCAACGATTCTTGTAGCTCCCCTTGAAGGGAAATACTTTTTCCAGCCGTGGACAGAACAGAAAGGGTCACATCATCATTAGCGTCTTCGCTTTCGCCAAGTACAACATCATTACAAGTAGCTGCTGATGTTGAAGGGAGTGGCTCTGTAACAGATGAGCTTTCCTGTGTATGATAGTAGTATTGCGTCTTGCAGTGCAATCTCTCTATAAGTTTTTTAATTTCTTTTAGGATACTGACTTTCTGTGACATTTTGAACGTTTCGTCTCGCGCATACTCTTCCAAATCTTCCTCATATTTGACATAATCTCACAAATATATCAATACTGAAGTCAAGCAAGTTCGGCGCTCAGCTATGCGGTTTTTCTATGCGGTTTCTCAATGACTGCTAGTTTTCTTGCCAATGATGTCGTCAGTTCTTCAAGTTTGCGTATCATAAATCTTAAAGTCGTTTCGGCAGTAACCAGGTCAGAATCTCGACGGCATAAGACCTCCACAGCGAGTTTGACAGGCTGAAATACTCTGTATAAGTTTGTCAAAACTGTATACTCTTCGGCATTCAAAGAGTAATCCGAATTAGTGTCAAGACCTAAATCGATCAATGCTTTGCCGACACACAGTCTAACTTTATTAAATGTCGATATCAGCAAGGCTTGACCAGCGTGTTTTGCAATCTAATTGTAGCTGTAAGTTTTTGCCAAATTCTTGGTTAATGTAAACTTGGAGGAGATCGTTTTTTGTTGGCGATTTCTTAAAAAGCCTGACCAGTTTTCTGACCTTTTCTATGATACTTGCGTACTTTGTATCCAGATCTACCTCTCTTGTTGGAAAAAAAGAGTAAAAAACGTCATCTTTGTCATCGGAGTTTATTTCGGTTTCTTCTCCTGATATGTCGAGTATCTCATCAATGTCATTGTCCTCAGACAAAGATAAATCTTGTTTTTTGTACAAAACGTCCATGATAGACAACTGAATGCCGTGGGCATAGCAGAGCTGTTGTAGAGGATTAATCAAACGTCCTAATTTGATCATTACCTTAGCCCCATCTGTTGTAATGTTGACTACATCATCGTCAAGAGACAATTCAAATTCTGAAAGTCTGTTCCTCAAAAGATCCACTGTAGTTTCGGCAGGCATACTGCCGTATATTCTGATCAAGCCTAAATTCCAAAATATGGCTTCATTTTCTTTGCATGTGTGGACATTCACGTTCATGTAACGTCTATTTCTAGAGGAAGTCCACTCATCGAAGGTTAATGTAAATCTGTAGTTATCTTCCTTTAGCTGAGAAAGTTCCTGTTTAAGTTTTATTCTTAAGGTCATTCCGTAATTAATTACCATAAGGTTAATTGAATTAGGAGATGACGGTAATTTGTGTCCCTTAGAACAAAAAGGTCTCTCAGGTCTTTTGAGGTGCAAAATACACAACAAGGTAAACCGTCTTTAGCCACCATTCTTGAAACCATAATTTCCTTCGAAGCATCTTCGTTGTGGAAATGGTCCGTAATTTTTCGCTTTTTAAGTACAGTTGATGATTTTTATTGCTTAAGAGTACTATCTGAAGAAGCTGCTGGCTCTGGCGCCGCTGGCCCGGCAACCGGAGTCCTCATTGAAGTTTCTACATTTTCCTCAATCTGAACATCCTCAACCTTTTTTTCGAATCAATGTTATGTATAGACTTCAAGTGTGTGTGTAAGCCTTTTGGAGAACGGTCTTTAGCTTTCAAAATCTTCCTTGCACTTTGCACTGAGTCCATCATTGGCTCCTAAGCAATATTTCCAAACTTCTAATGAACTTCCATATTCACTGTACACTGTTTTTGAGTTTGCCGACATAGTTCAATGCCAAATTACATTAAATGTTACACTAAAATAAACAGTTAATCACAAAAATCCCTTAAATTCAACAAAAACTAGTTAATTACGTAAACAAACGCACGCGTGCCGCCAAAGTGATGACAATAAGTGAGCCGGGCCTCGTCCCCCGCAAGTCCCGCGCCACCTACTGCCCCTGCGCTGCGCCACGAGTAGTGCCTACAGCATGCGCAGAGCAGTTCGCGCGCAACCGCGCTACGATATACACACCGATTTTGCTGCGCCGCTCAATCTCGCAATCTCGCGAGATCTTGTACAAAAATTGAACGAGACTCAGTCACGCAAAATATGGACGAGATCTCGCGAGATCGAGATCTCGTCTGAGATTGCATTCCCTAATGCAGACAAACGCACTATAAATAATTAATTTCTCAATTAATTAATTTCTTATGGATGGATTGAAACGGATGAGTATTGCGGCTTACTACTTGCACCTGTTATACTCCTGGTCATCACCTACGCGTGTACTAAAAATGAATCGAATCGGTGATTTCCTTATCCTACGGTCCCCTTGTTAGTCCTTTATTATAGAATATATTCGAGCGTAGCCGTTAAGTGATTAACACGTTGGCGGATACTTGCGTCTAAAGCCGTCAAAACGAAATTCACTATGTGGCATGACGGCAATAGCCGTCCAAAACATAATGGTCGTTTTTAGACTCTGCGACTATAACAGCACAAATGTGCATTTACCGGCGTACAAGTAGAAGCCCAGTGTCATGTTTTGGCAAAAAAACTTTACATGAAATTGGAACATGGCATACCGAAAATAATGTGTAATGATTATAAAATTATAATTGTTTGATTATGAACTAACGTTTCGTGTAAAACTCCCAAATACTTTGTTGCACATAAAAAATTGCTTATTTGAGGCAATAAATCTGTCATTTTTGCCACCCTTTTGCCAACCTTGCCACCACGTTTTTAAATTTTTGCTGTTATAGCCGTCGTCCTCCCATTAGGGGTCGTCCATTAATCAAGTGATGTTTTTTAGCAACTTTTTTAAACTCCCCGCCTCCCCCCTGGTAATACGAGGTGAGGTTTCAGGTTATGCCCCTAAAGGTTTTTTGAAGGCAGAACCTTTTGTCTGCGCAGTCTTAAGACGGAATGAAAACGTTGCAATTTTTAGAGCGTCTACACTGCACCGTGTACCTCTAAAATATGTGTGGACCTCTAAAATATGTGCATCTGTATATTTCGCACAGTTTTAGTGAAATCGTCATGTAGGAGGTACTAGTCTGGTCATTTTTGAACAAAATGAATCGGAAAATGGAGCTACCGTCTACAGCCCATGGATATCCCCGCTCTTTAGCTCAGTTATCTCTGAAACTGTACCGTCTCCGCGCAGTTTTCAAAACTGCGCAGTTTTCCTATCTACACGCAACGTTTTATCTGCAACGTGTTGAACTGCGCAGACAAAAGGTTGTGCAAAACGGAGCATCTGGACCGGCCTTAACAGCTTGGCCCCGTCGATCCTGCTTCTAACCAACCACTACTACGCAAATTGTAGAAAAAATTAATTTAACAATTTGTGGTGAAACATATTACATGTTGAATTGTTTGTGTGGACCTAATAACATTTACATTAAGGTATATAAAAATGAATCTTTTAAGTTCGGTGCGACAAAAAAAAAATTGCCGCCCCTAAAATCTACCGCCCTGGACTCCAGCCTACTCAGCCTGCTGGTAAATCCAGCACTGTCTCCTAGGCATATATTCGGGGTCAAAATTACAGATTTCTACTGCGACAGCGAGTCGCGAGCCGCTTTTCGGTTTAAAAATCGCGCGTTCAACGAAAAAATAAACATAAATACACGTAATACCTCACTACAGGGGGGGGGGGCTCTCGTGATGTTTCGTGATTTTTCACAAGCTGATTTTCGCTGCTCACGAAACTGAATTTAAAATTTCGAAATTCAAATTGGCGGACGCAATATGGCGGATAATTTTTCGGAAAAAGCATTCAATTTTATTGAAAGTCGAGATTTGGCGGCTGTAAAAGCCACTTATCACGAAACTGATTTCAAAATTCAAGATGGCGGCCAATAGAAGGCGGATGATTTTCCCAAAAACAATTAATAAAAGTCTAATTTTAGTAAAACTCAGCACTTTGCGGTTTTTAACGCCGCTGATTGCGAAACAAAATTCAATATTCTACAATTCAAAATGGCGAATCCAATGTGGCGAGCAATTTTTCGATAAAAGCATTCAATTTTGTCGAAACTCAGGATTTAGGGAATTTTGAGATCACTGATCACGAAACTAAAGTTGAAATTTAAAAATTCTGAATCACAGTCACTGACTACCAGTGTGTGTGTATATGTGTGTATTCTAGTCTAGGACAATTCGTGGACGGAAAAAAAATTATTTCGTTCCTACTCGCTTGTTGCCACCTCTTTTTAGGGTTCCGTACCGAAAACGGAACCCTTATAGGATCGCTTTGTTGTCCGTCTGTCTGTCTGTCTGTCTGTCAAGACCATTTTTCTCAGGAACGCGTAGAGGTTACAAGTTGAAATTTGTATCAAATACTCGGTTACATACAGTTAGGTCCTACTCGGTTAGTTCCGAAGGTTAAAAAGTATGTGTTGACACTAAGCTGTTTATTCTGAATTTTCTTTGTTTATATTCGTTATGCATTTCATCACGTACGCTCTATATACATAATATATAAAGGGTATATATAAAGGGATAAAGGGAAAGAGAGGGAAGCATATCTAGAAAGAAACGGGTATGCAGGAGCGGAGATAGAAAGAATGCGAGAGAGAGGTAGAGTAATGACAGAGGAATTGGTCCAGAGAGATAGAGATGTGCAAAGGCAAGAAAGGAGAGCAAGAATTAGGGAGTCTAGGTACAATGGGAAATATGAAAAAATAATAACGGAAGAACTGCCAAAGTACCTAGGAAGAGAAAGTAGAAAAGAGAGAGTGACAATAGCAAGATTCAGATGTGGAAATGAAGAGAGAGATAATAAATTTTGGATGGAGGATAGGAATAGAGTATGCAGGATGTGTGGAGAAAACAAGGAGACAATAGAACACTGTCTGAACGAATGTTCAGAAATGAGAGAAAGGGACGAGGGTAGAGAAGAGGTTTTAAACGAGGATGGAAGAGGGATAGATTGGATGAAGAAAGTTGAGGAGAGAAGAAGAGCAATATGTGGAGAGGGAAGCCGACAATCCACCCAACAACGGAATTCATCACTATAAGAAACAATATCGGTCCCAGAACAGATCCATGGGGGAACTACAGAAAAGGATCTCAAGAGCTGAATTGGAATAGCAAGTTTAGGTTTTTAGTGATTTATTTAGTTTTATTAGCATACGTTTCTTTTTGTTTCTTTTTTATTTATATATATATATATGTATTGTTTTATGTATAAAATTTTGGAATCCATTTATAAACCTGTAGAGGTAATAAATATACATTAGTAAGTAAGTAAGTAAGGGTATATATTATGTCTAAATTTTGCTTGTTTATAACCGACATGCGACATACTCAAGTCTCGTAACATCCTGTATATATTATATTTCATATAATTTTTCTTTATAATCTACATATACTTAAATCACGTACGGCCTATATTTTTTGGTAGTCAATTGCCCAAAAAGCAGTCAATTGAACAACTGAATGTTATCGAAATAAGAGTATCGAAATAGATCTGGAAATAGTTAATATATTAGTTTATATTAGATCCAGAAATAGTTAGATCTGAATATAAGTTAGTGAATAAGTGTAATACTAAAATAAAGTTTTCTTTGTATAACTTTAAAAATATTCGCGTTATTTAAAAAAAAATACCCTGTATACCTTTATACGGGGTATATAGGTATACAGGCAAAATTGAGCAGTAAAAACAAATAGTGATGTTCCAGAACCCCTAAACACTCATAGTGAATGGGGGATGTATGGTAACAAAATATAGGGTGGAATTCCATCGTACGACATCGACATCTTGAGGTTATGCTTGCAGCGGTACTAAGATGGTCGTGATTTCAGGAGGGCCACTTGAAGAGTTAACTGAATGTGCTTGCTAGGTCCTCCACAAAAAAAAGATACCTTACTTACAAGTTTGTACGGAACCCTCGGTGCGCGAGTCACAACTCGCACTTGGCCGGTTTTTTTTATTCCGACATCAATCTGCCCATGGCATTTTTCAACTTCTCGGCAAAATGTAGGATTGCTTGAATTTTTTTGACACCTCCATCTCAACAATATCAGTGACCACGTTGATTTTTCCGTTCAATACCGATTTCACAAATATGAAAATTTCCTTTCTTGTGAAAGAAATTTCTTCGGTATTTTCCACAGGTCCTGTAGAAATTGGAAGAATAATATTAATCGGAGCATTATATTAACCAATTTCCTATAAACAATATTTCATACGTAAAAAATACGAAAAACTGCAGAAGGTGCACCACACATATTGGATCCTTTGTTCGATGGCGGTTTTGGGCGTGAGCCCGTCCTTGGTTTTGTTTTTCAGTTGTTGTTTTGTTATTTCTGTTGTTGTCGTCCGTTTTTGTTTGTTCGTTTTTTTTTTTCAATTTCCTCCTTGGTTTCCTTCGGTGGGCTATGCTAGGTTCTGCTTGGCTGCGGGTGGGTCCTGTTTTCTTGGTTCAGTCGGTTGATTCTTGGTCCTTTGGCTTTCTTTCTTGATTTTACATGTTTTGGTAGTTTCCTCTTCCTCTTGGTCTGGATGCGCATCAGGGTGGCTTCGGTGGGGCTGCATGTGTCCGGTGTGGCTTTTCTCCATGGCGCGCCTTCAGTTGCTCTTTTGGGGGCTTCGGTTCTTCTCCTGGTGGCGGCTTCGGTCGTACTTTTGGGGTCGGCATCGGTGGTTGTAATTTTGGGGGCGGCATCGGTGGTTTTCCTTGGGGAGGCTTCGGTTAACTTCTCGGCGGCGGCTTTAGTTGTCTTTTCCAGGGCGGCTTCAGTTGTCTCTCCGGGGGCGGCTACGGTTGTCTTTTCGGCGGCGGTTACGGTGGTCTTTTCGGCGGCGGTTTCAGTGGGCTTTTTGGCGGCGGCGGTTTCAGTGGGGTATTCGGCGGCGGTTTCGGTGGAATCTTCGGCGGCGGTTTCGGTGGAATCTTCGGCGGTGGTTTCGGTGGAGTCTTCGGCGGCGGTTTCGGTGGAATCTTCGGCGGCGGTTACGGTGATCTTTTCGGCGGCGGTTTCGGTGGGTTTTTTTTTCTTTTCATGATGTAGATAATCATTTTCTAGATGTAGCTGTCCTCCAGGCTGTCCAGGTAGGCTGGGTCGAGGTACTTTTGCGCGACTTCGTTGAGGGTTGTCGGTATAGAAGTTGTCATCTTGCAGCTGCGACGGTCACTGAGAAGATGATGATGATGTGCACCACACATCATCGCATAAAAATTATAACCGAAACGGAACGCGCAGTCAATTTTTGGATATGTTCTGATTAAATGTCTGAGCAACAATTTGAATTTTGACTTATTGCTATATTTAACAGAACGTCATCAAGAAAAATACCAATATTTTCAATAATTATTTACTAATTAATACATCGTTAATAATAATTTCGAGAAACACATTCAAATTTTAGTTACTATCTAGAGAATAATCCATTTTTCAGAATCCAAATTCGTTAAGTTTTCCCGATTCTACAGCCGTGTGAACCTCGTGTTACTTACGACGAGCAAATAATGCGGCAAGCCAAACGCGTGCCGGGTTCATGATTATTTGATTATAACACATACTGGAATACGGCTAATGGTCATAATACATACTAGATGTACCACTGCAACTATTCCAACCATTAAAAGCCTCTAGAAAAAAATAATTTTTTTCCACTTTTGGCCAGATTTTTGTGATTTCCGACCACTGTGCATCCGTGCATACTCCACAGCAATTTTTACATTCTAACCCTTCAGTTTTGAAAAATTCATCAACTTATATGTTATCAACAATACGTGTGTATGTCTTTATTCGCCATTTTCAAACTCTCACAAATATTTTACATTCAACTCTCGCGACCCCAATATTTCGCTAAGCGACCCCATTTGGGGTCATAGTTTAAGAAGCCCTGTTTTAGGGTATTCATTTGATGGGTAAGTAGAAACAACAATAGAAGAACGGAAAAATCTTTTTAATAGTTTCTGAAAATTTAACAAGTTAACATTTAATAGTTTCTGATATTATATGTAAAACTTTGATTCTTTTGTAAATTAATTAACTATATTATAATTTTAACTACCTAATTGAAATTATGTCCTGAAATTTGTTACGATATTAATTTGCCGTGCGAATTGGAAAAAAAAACAGCAATACATCAATATTGGTATATGCTAATGTAACCAAATGAATGATTTATGCATTTTTTATATTCAATTTATTTTATATGATTTGTAAATATTTATATTATAATTGTTTTATATATATAAAATCTTTAGTAGAATATAATACAAAATATATTAAACAAAGAAAATACTGAATAATATTTATGTAAAATGAGAGAAAATATGTAATAATTTCGTTTCGTAAAACATAATGAGATCTGTAAAACTCGGAGAAAATTTTCGTGAAAATAAATCCTTTGTGATACGCAAAATTTTCATTTGTTCCTATGAGATTTCACAAGATATAGAAGTTGAAAGAGAATATAGATGTAATCAGGTTCACGGTAGATAATTCCTTCACATAATAACAAGCCGAAACTGCTAATTGAGCTAGGAGGAGTGTGAGAAGGATGTATTAAATTATCGGCGAGTCTTTCTTCGAAAGTTCCCTGAGAAAATAGGGAAGCGGCGCCTTTCTTAGCTATAGCTGTTCTATTATTCCAACTACAAATACTGTAACGAAGATACGCCATTTTGGCGTACATCAAACAGTTTTAAATTAATATTTTAGAGCGTCAAACGTTCTCGCTTATTAGGACGAGACTCCATTTAAATAATTTATCATCCCTCTCCGCCCAAACATAAACCTTAAACCTAAAACATTCCTCTTTGTGTAGAAAAAACAACATTTTTTCTCATACTGCGCACAAATATCCCTTTTTTATTCCGCGTTTCGTTTAACAAGATTTAAATTTCAAAACGCTACAAAGGATTTATGTTTAAGCATTTATATTAAACGGATTGTAATTTGAATAAAGAGTAATCCGAAAATATGAGGATGGTGGAACACTGGGGGAAAAAAATTAGGAGAAATTGAAATTAAATTGCCTCTCTCAGCAATATATAAAAATAACAAGAATGTTTCCGTTGCGTTTTTATTTTTTCCTGTTACTGCTCTAAATAAAATTACTTCGTTGCTCGAAAGTAAACTAAACTAATAAATTGTTTTTGTCATTTGATCTTTTTATCCTTTTCCAAACCGAATACTCAAAATACGTTGAATAATAACAATAAAATGGACTAGATTATACCAGATTCATCCCTACTATAAGACTTCAAATAAAATTTGGAGAAACTATATTACCGAGCAACGATAGAAATAGTACACTTATATTGATACTTGAGAGATCAGGTTCACCAGACAACATAATATACACGAGCAAAATGAAACTAAACAATAAAACTGGATTGTCAAGTAGACAGACAAGAGAGAAAGCTAGAAATAAATTGTATTTTTTTAAGGGTTTTTTGTCCTTTGTTCAATAGAAAATATTACACAGACCATGTTTTGTGGAAAATACGCGTCGAAATTAAATTTTTAAATTATTTTATTACATAATACTTGGCTTACAATTCGTTTAATTTGTGATTGTATTTCAAATAAATTATAGGTATTACTGCAAATCATTTGTTGGACTTTACTTGTGGAATAGACTCTAAAATATGGAAATATATCAATTTATTGTAATAATTTCAAGGCTTTGAATTAATAATATGGTTATTGTTTTAATTCATACGTTTCTTGTTTCTAATTAAGGTTCTATTATTATATTTTGTGCCAGACAGACTATCAAGCTTGTTCTAGTTCAGTGGACTATGTGACTTTTCCAATCAACCGTAAAGCTGCGACTAAAAATACACACAATTTCTGCCTCATCATAAAATATAAACTTTTTATCCTGAACAAAAAATACATTGTAAATTATATACAAAAATTATACTTTCAATAAAAAATTTTACTTTCAATAAATAAATAATAGATAATAAACAAATAAATATTAATCTTGAAAAGATACAAAAAAATATATATTTATTTAGATAAGGTTGTTGTTGAATAGGTTGAGATTCAAGTTTTTCTCCGTGCAGATTAACAGTTATAAGTGAGGGTCGCGACGCGATTCCGCGACGTGCAATTATGGCTGTCGAAAGCCAAAACACCGTTCTACAAACCACGGAAAAATCAAAAACATTCACCGGGGCGCTGCAAAAATATAGCCGTTTTACTCTCGTCACTTGTTTTCTGCAATGCGGCGAGTTTGGGCGGCCGTCGGGACGGTTGCAGACGACGCAGCGCGATGCCGCTTGCAGTAAAAGATGAAACGTCCAATTCCCTGCGAGAATCGCATGAAACCGTTCCGGCAGACCTAAAGTTGGCGGTTCCTTAAGAGTTTTCCTGGACGTCCAAAAAAACGTGGTTTTTATGGCTTCACGACGCCATCTTCGTCGCAATCGGGATTAAACTCCCAAACAAACCAATAGGTTCTATACCCGATCGAACGGCACCGGTCCCGTTCCCATCCGTCAATCGGTTCGGACGTTCTATGTACCGCGGCGAAACGCCACTGTTTTTTTAATTTTTTGAGAATTTTCCTCTTTAAACTGCCCCAGATTCTGAAAAAGTCGTCGCAGTTTAAAAATTCCTGCCAGAATCGCTGCGGGCAAGTGTTCTGAAGGGAACGAACTCGGCCTGCAACCTGGAACCCTTCAAATAAATGCGGGGCGTCCTCGGAAGTAATTGCAAAATTTGCAAAAAAAAAGTTTCATTTTCTCTTGCACCAGGTGAACGGAACGTCGCAGGACAGCGAGCGAGGGCTCTAAAAATGTGGCGCGGCGGCGGCTAAAGCGTTCGCGAGAATTTTCGACATTTGGCGAAAAATGCGCCTCGAAGATAAAAAATTCATGATTTTATGTCTCGGTATGGTGCGTCCGAACCTGAGGGATTCGAGTCGCGAAAACGGCACCGCTCGACGGGACTCTCGGTTCTACACCAAGAAAATGTACAATCCCGTTTTGCGCCGCCGCCGCTGCTTCCGTCGGCCCGTTTCCGCAAAAAACGTCGATTTTCGGGTGGGTTTTGGACCCCTGGAGGGACTCAGCAAGACGGAGGACGAAACTAGGAGATGCGCAACGTACGGACGGACATTCTCAGTTAAACCGTCAAAGATGCGCGGTTTTTGGACGTCCAAAAAACGTGGATTTTATGGAGTCACGACGCTATCTTCGTCGCAATCGGGATTAAACTCCCAAACAAACTAATAGGTTCTATGCCCTATCGAACGGCACCGGTCCCGTTCCGATCCGTCAATCGGTTCGGACGTTCTATGTACCGCGGCGAAACGCCACTGGTTTTTTTCATTTTTTCTTTAAACTGTCCCAGATTCAGAAAAAGTCGTCGCAGTTTCAAAATTCTTGCCGGAATGGCGCCGGGCAAGTGTTTTGAAGAGAATGAACCCGGCCTGCCACCTGGAATCCTACAAATAAGTGCGGGGCGTCCTTGGAATTGTGTGCAAAATTTGCAAAAAAAGTTTCATTTTTTTTTTGCATCAGGTGAACCGGACGTCGCAGGACGGCGAGGAGGGCTCTAAAAATGTGGCACGTCGGCGGCTAAAGCGTCCGCGAAGAATTTTCGAGATTTGGCAAAAAATGCGCCTCGAAGGTAAAAAATTCTTGATTTTATGTCTCGGGCTGGTGCGTCCGAACCTGGGGGATTCGAGTCGCGAAAACTGCACCGCTCGACGGGACTCTGGGTTCTACACCAGAAAAATGTACAATCCCGTTTTGCGCCGTCGCCGCCGCTTCCGTCGGCCCGTTTCCGCAAAAAACGTCGATTTTCGGGTGGGTTTTGGACCCCTGGAGGGACGCAGCTAGACGGAGGACGAAACTCGGAGATGCGCAACGTACGGACGGACATTCTCAGTTAAACCGCCAAAGACGCGCGGTAAAAATACCCAAAATCTGACATAAAGAAGTCAAATTTGACCTTTTAAAAAACCCACGTGGTGCAGTCCCCCGGGTGAAATTCTGGAAACGCCACACGTCAGTCGCCTCAGAATTGATCGAAATTTACGACTCCTTCTTGACCTGGCGATTCAGGGCGAACGCTTCCCCACACAGACCCCAAAATTTTGCACAAAAAAAATTACCACTTTTACGGAGGTCACGGCGAAGATGCCCGGGGAAAATGAAATTCACGCAAGGATTCCGGTAGAAAACTTTGACACGCGTCCTCCGACACCGCTCTCCGTTATTCCCATATTTCTGCGAATCCGGGTCCCCCGACTGAAAGGCGGCCTCCGCCGGCCCCCTTGGTCCTGGGAAGTCGGTGCAACAGATTCTTGTATCCAAAGAAAAAATGAACGACCCCACGTACGGCGATTTTCGATGAGACGTCCGGATCGCGTGATTTAGGCGTCCAAATATGACGAAATTTTTGCAAGAAAATAGAGTTTTTGGCAGAAAAATTAAGTAAAAACCTCGAATAGTGAGGTGACCGTCGGACGTGTGGCGACGTCCCGGACACGCCGGTGCCGGTGACAGGTCCGTCCGACGAAAATTGTCCGAGTTATAGGTGAATTTGTAATTTTTTTTAAACTTCGACCCAGCCGCCCCCGGAGGTGGTAGATGGTTGAAATTATTTTTAGAATGCAATTTAATCTTTTCCAAATCGATTGAGAATAATTTCGTAAGATTTAACACTTGGCAAATATTTTAAAAATTTGTTCGAAAAAATCATTATTTGACCCCTTTTAACACAGTGACGGCTCGTTACCCGTTTAGTAATAATTTAGTAATGTAGTGGTTACTTTACACGTACTGCACAGAATGGACAGAATATTGTAGCAGAAAAGTTTTTACTTTTTAAGCTGATAGCATTGCTTCGCCAAATGTTGGACAGCATAGCGCAGGCCGTACACGACGTCTGCTGAAACAGTACATCGCACAGATATGAGTTCCCATTTATGATTCACGGTTGTGAGTTTAACGAGTTTTGTTTTGGAGACTTTAATTTTTAATCCTACTGTTTAAGTCTCTTTTTCAAGATTTCCAACATAGATATTCTTCACACAATCCCTAAGCACAATAAGTAAGAGAAAACGGATATGTATGCCGCTATGAAAACTAAATCTGAAAAAAATTCTAGAGCTCATCTAGTGCTTGTTGATGATATGCGACATTAATATGGGATAAGTAGGTATATTGGAGAAGTAACAAACAATATCCTAATATATTAATTTTGTATCTAGGATGACCAACAAATTATTAATTATATTCGCAAGGTAATAACTGTACTGGTGTTATTATTCTAGGGTTGCCTTTCAATTTTGTTGAGCTTGCTTTTGTCCGTGTTTAGATTGTTGCTCATATTTAGGTGGTCAAAACAGATTTTGTTCATTTTTAATCCAAAGAACCGACTAAACTGTTTTATAGTTAATCATTATTAAAGAGTTTGCAAGTTTACGAAAATTGAAAGGTTCTATGACATCGAAACAGCACATCGAAAATATTACCACGACAAAACCAATCATAAGAAACATCAATTCTAATATAACACAGTAAATAATAACAAAGGACAAAATACACGTCGAAAATAATATAGTAACACGTTGAAACTATCACACTACGAAAATATCAGATGCTAATCATTATTATTATTATTATACTTTATCGTAGAAAAAGACATATGACAACAATCAACACTTTAAGAGCCCATATATCATTTTATTTTTTAAGAATCAACCATTTGATCGTACTGCCGTTAATATCTTCGTTAATATTTAATTTTTTCAACATTGCATAGTAGCTTACAGAATACCATATGATCGTACTGCCGTTAAGTTCCACGTTAACATTTACTTATTTTACCACGATTATACCACTTATTTTACCCGTTTATGAATTAAGTTGAAATATGTTAGAATAAGTGGTTATTTTGAAAAGTTTCTGTTAATTTAAGCGAAGTTCGTACAAGAAGTAATTTTTCTAGTTTACCAAGTTTTGGGTTGCAGTAATAAATGTTGGTTTTCTAAGGTGTTGTGTATGTTGATAAGGGTTTTCGAGGGGTGAAATATTTTGCGAGCGATATGTTTATAGGTGTTTTGTTGTCGAAGAAGCGTGTGTAGTATGTGTACGGCAGAGGTCGAAGTTAAGGCGGTGTAAACCGCACATAGATCTGTCAGCCGAGTTTGTGGTGTGCTGAGGCTACGGAGAGTGTGGATTCAGGGACGCCTGGGAGGTATTTATTCCATCCCCTCGTGTTTACTTTAGGAACATGTTAAAGTAATCAGCAACCCCTCTATCAACCGAAACATTACACACTTCGTCCCGTAATAAAAAAAATAATCCATTGCAAACATAAATAAATAATGAGTACATCTAATTGTGCCAAAAGTAAATGGATCAATCAATAAAACGAAATATATGTTAGTCTCAAGAAGGTTCTAAAACATCAGTTGGAAATAATGAAAACAAGTTATCCCTTAATGGAACTACTATATATTTAAATAGAGAAAAGTTATTGTTCCCTGTTTGCGGCTATTTTACATATTGAACAGTATCTAAGGGAGTGCGGCAAAAAGCCATAAGAATTCTTAATAGTAATTGTATATTTATTTTGCACCACTTTCCTTTTTATTTTATTTTCTTCGCACATAAAAATCGATTCCGATGTGTTTTTCTGCGAACACATGATTTATTCTAGTGTCAAATCTCCTTAAGATTTAGCTGGATTTTTCCATTGCAAACGTATAAACTCCATTATATTCGGTTCACGTTAAAAAGGGCCGCTGAATAATCATGGAGCAGCAACATCTTTATGTTTCACACATTGTAATATGCATTAGGGGCGAGCCTTTTCGATTCCGACTATTATTTGTAACACAATATTTTGGACCACACAATTCACAGATCGGGTTACAACGCCGGTTCTATATTTAATTATAAGCGTGGAATTTGTATATTTATGTTGGGTGAAAAATATTATAATTTTGTACGGGGGTTTCCTGTGTCGGATATTCTAAGTATTAGAGGAATTTGTAAATTGAAGCCGGGGAGTTTTAGAAGTAATTTTGTTCGGTAGCATAGTTATATTTTCGCTTAGTTAACTTTTGGAAATTTGGATCGGATACTTATGATTTATAGGAACACAGTGTTTCTTGCAAGACAGATTGATTTACTTAAGAACAAAAAAATGTATACTAAATTTTAATGTGGGACATTTTCTATTACAAAAATTTCAAGAATTCAATATCCGAGAGGGACAAACATTTTCACATCCTCATTAACGCATTCTACTGAAGAAAACGATGTAAAAATTCAAATTTTTAAAAATTTAAAATACAATTACTTACCCCCGTAATCATAGTCGAGGAACTTGACTTGAGGAACTTGAGGAACAAGGATTCCTTGTTCCTTATTTCGCGTTTCATAAAGCTTCCTTCATACAGCTCAAGCCGAATAAGGTTTCGGCTCCTTATCTAAAGGAAGGTTTGTGCACTGTGATTGGCTGTTGCGTTTCGATGACGCTAGCGCTCAGCGTTGCCAATTCTACGTCCTTTGACGTAGATCTACGTACATTAGGCCTCTCCTGCAAACCTACGAACTTCAGTCTTAGAATTTACGTATTTTCTATCAAATTGACAAATTTGCAAAATAACATCGCATTAAGCAGAAAATGGGCATATTTTCGCGAAGTTTATAAGACGCTTCTGGTCGTTCATATTAAAAGTGCTGGGGTTCTCTGCAAAGGTTCTTCTTTAATGCGGTAGGGGAACGCGGTAAAGCGTTCGAGTCGCTAGTAAAATAAATTTAAAAAGTAAATGCGGCTATTTTCAATTTTAATTATTCGCGACAACTTCTTGACTTTAGCTAAATCAATTGTTCGGACCGTATCTCACGAAATTCCAAAATTTTCAAGTAAAACACAGGCTGGTCAAATCACTTTCCTGTGAGGGCTGCTCGCGTCTCCTCCACGTGGTATCGTCCTTCCGGCGTCTCTTTTAAGGGGGGAAATGGGGATAGTGGGTATAGCGATTCCCTTAAAATCGTTGTCTTCAGGACGTTGGGTTCCGCTTCAGCCCTTTGGGCTCGTGATCAACCCCTGGTTAGTTTGGCTTGAAAACTAAAGAACGCGTGCATGTGCCGGTCGAAGTGGCCTTCACGTTTTGCTCTCGCTCTCCACGCTTTGCACTTTCCGAGCGTACTTAGTCGACTGATTTATCAATTCGCGAAATAATAATTAAATCGCGCTGTTTCGGCACAGATCGATACACCTTTCCCCCTTCTATTGATCTGTGCCGAAATAAATTCAAATATTAAATTTAAAAACCAGGATGCGCTAAAATTGCCGCGAACATCCCGCCGCCAGTGAAGTAACCCACTTCAGCACAAAACTGAACAATAATAGGCCAGGAGGGGTCAAAATCAAATCCAGAAAGAGAAAAACTAAACAAACTTCTACCAATAAAATAAATGACAATGAAGTCAACTTCGACAAAATCGAAATAAGTGACTAAATAAGTGATAAAATCAACTTCTACAAAATAGAAGCAAAAGACAGGGTCCCAAATTTTAGACAAAATAAAAATAAATGAGACCACTGAGACAATTTTCATCCTCGGGGTGTTCAAAACAAAACAGTCAACAATTCAAAACAAACAAAAGAAATTCCGAACGACCCACGAATACGACTGTAGTAGACATAATTTGAACAGAAAAGTCACTAGGACGGCTCAACCATGTCCAGCATACAGTCGCTAAACTCCGAAACAGCACCTAAGGATGTTAATGTACTATAAATAACAAGATCAGCCAATCACGTACACTATGGATCTTGACCGCTGCGTTGACAACAATGACGGCGGAGATGCGTTTACACTGACAACATCTTTTATTTATCGGATTCAGAATAATGATCGCGGGCAGGGAGGTGAACGAAACAAAGACAATCAACCTCACTTGCCGAGATACGGAAATCTTATGAGACTTTGCACACACTAGACTAATGAATTACATCTCGAGTGAGATTACGTCACGAGTCCAAGTGGTCGCGACAAAGACCAAAACACAAAAACAAAGTGTTTGTCCTAGGACAAGAGAATCGCGACAAGGATCAAAGAAAGCAAAACAACGACAAGTCTTTGTCCTTTAACAAGATGATCACAGCAAGGACAAAAAAAGCAAACATAACGACAAGTGTTTGTCCTTTAACAAGATGATCACAACAAGGACCAAAGAAAACAAACAGAATACCAAAGTGTTTGTTCTTGGACAAGATGATCACGACAAGCAGCAAAGAAAACAAACACAACAACAAACTGTTTATCCTTGGACAAGATGATCACGACAAGGACCAAAAAAAGCAAACACAACAACAAACTATTTGTCCTTGGACAAGATGATCACGACAAGGACCAAAAAGGGCAAACACAACGACAAGTGTTTGACCTTGTTCGAAATGATTGCTATAAGGACCAAAGAGAACAAACACAACAACAAGTGTTTTACCTTGGACAAAGTGATCGCAACAAAGATCAAAGAACAAACAAACACATCGACAAAGTGTTTGTCCTTGAACAAGATGATCACGACAAGACCAAAGAAAACAAACACAGCAAGTGTGTGTCAAAGGACCAAAGCGAACGTATATATATATATATATATATATATATATATATATATATATATATATATACAGCGAGGTTCCTACAGCCTTTGCCGCATCCCGCACTTCTTTTTCCACCTCTCCTTATCTCTCCAGCCATCTTCTTCTATGGCTCTATGTTTAATGGTTTCCATAATACCATCGATCCATTTTATTGCTGGTCTGCCTCTTCTTCTCCTTGCTCTTGGTATATACTGGAATGCTATTTTAGGCCATCTTTCTCCAGTCATCCTTTGCGCGTGTCCATACCACTTTAATTGCCGTGTTTCTATGTCGTCTGTAGTACCATAGACTCTCTTCGTTTGTCTTCTTATATTTTCATTTCTTACACGATCTAGTTTGGACGTTTGACAAGCTCTTCGTAGAAAGTCCATTTCTACTACTTCTATACTTTTTTTATTTTTATCCCTTTGTGAAACTTGCCAACATTCTGAACCATAAGTTGTTATTGGTTCTACAATAGATTTGTATACCCTCATTTTTGTTTTTAGTTTTGTGTTTAGTTTCATTTGACCATAGCATTGAATTTAACAAGCAGATAGCCTTTTTCCCTTGTCCAAGTATATTTTCTATATCCTTTTTTGTTGTTCCTTCTTCTGAGATGATAGTTCCTAAATATTTGTATATACTACATTTTTCAATCTTTCTTGACTCCAGTTCTGGGTCTTGTCCTTCTTCCCCGACACGAAGATATTCTGTTTTTGACATATTTATGTTTAAACCCCATACCGAATACTCTTCTTTCAATTTTCTTAACATATAATCTATATCTCTTTCATCACTTGCTATTATCACTTGGTCGTCAGCAAATGGCAGGCTTTTCAAACAATGTTCACCTGTTCTTATTCCCATTCCTGCGGTTTTTCTTCTCCAGTTTGTTAGTGCTTCTTGTATGTATATTTTAAATAAGGTAGGAGACAGGCTGCAGCCTTGTCTTAATCCTTTCGTTGTACGGAAAGGCCGCGATATTACGTTTCCTATCTTGACTGCACTTTTTGACTCGATATATATATATATTTCTGATTGCCCGACAGTATACACTATTTATCCCAATCCTCGTCAGTGCTTCAAAAAGCTTTTTCCAGGGTACCGTATCGAAAGCTTTCTCCAAGTTGATAAATAATAGGTGTGTGGGTAGATTTCTCTCTTTACGCTTTTCTATAATTTGTTCAATAACAAATATATGGTCAATGCATGATCTCCCGGCTCGGAAGCCACTTTGCTCCAAAGCGAACATACAAACAATAATAGAATGCTATTAAATGCTAATTCCTTTCAAAACGGCACCATCCATCCACATCCGAAACAAAGCAAATAAACAGGTCAGCAAGCTCGAACCCTACAATATCGCAAGACGAAATCGAGACCCCTACTTAACTATTCACCCATTGTAAGACGGTGAGTTATGGCAAAATATCACGACACAACCTATTTTTATTGCAGCAGACTAGGGACCGCGGGGTCAGAGGAACACTCAAGCGCTACACGTGACAAGGGGGGTGCAGTTATAGCCTACCGCTAACAATAATCCTGCAACACGAGACCTTGGAACATAATACTTGACAATACTTGACCTCTGACCTAAACGGATCTGAAACAAACGTAGACGATGCATTTGGTAAATAGGTTACACATGACAAGGAGATGCAGTTATAGCCTATCGCTAACAATAACCCTGCAATACGAGACCTTGTAACATATATCGATTCAGATCTAGGGGACCGCGGATGCCAAGGAGGTACTCATCAACGACAATTCACTTAAGCCAAGGAAATATTCTATTCCCCCAATAAAAACGAGTTGTAAGGCCGTTTTTATTTACTCCATGACAAAACTCAATGGAGCAGAGGGTGATGATGGTGCACTAGCGAGCGCTGGAGGCGGTACCATCAGATAGAAAGAGGGATGGAAAGAGTCCTGGAACTGCCAGAACATATATAAATAAGGTAGAAACGCACCGGGGATCTTCTGACGGGAACTATTACGGAAAGACACCGACGGAAGTTCGGCTTGAATCTGGAGTGGATACGCGATGATGAGAAAAGGATCCCAAGGCGATGAGCAATATGAAAATACTAAGGAAAGAATGAAAAAACGAAAATTGACAAAATAAGTCAAACAAAATCTAACATCCCAAAAAACTGAACATTCAAACAATAATTGAATAAACAAACCAAAATCGAACATTCAAAGGAAAACTGTAGACTCATACAGAATCGGATATTCACAAATCGAATATTCACCAAATCGAATATTCACAAAATCGAATATGCAAACGAGAGCTGAATACTCAGCCAAAATCGAATATTCACCATTCGAATATTCACATCAGCCAAATATATAGAATAATCAGCCAAAATCGAATATTCACAAATCAAATATTCACAAAACGAATATTAACAAATCGAATATTCACAACGAAAACAGAATAACCAGACAAAAGTTCAATAATCAACGACAAAATGCTTAACTAGATAACCAATTAATTATTACGACGAAATTGGATAACCCGATGAAAATTGAATAATCAACGACAAAATGAATAACCAGACAACATCTGATTATTCCAACGATATTGGTTAACCAGATAAAATTAATAATTAACGAAATTGATTAACTAGACATTCAATTAATTATTTTGACAAAATTAATGGAGTACTCCCGGTGTGTTTCCGCCGAGACCGAAAACAAGATGGCGAATCCATCAGCGCCCGAGCACATGCACGTCTGACCCCGATCCGGTTCCAAGGACCAATGTTCGGACGTGTCTCACGAAATTCCAAAATCTTCAAGTAAAACACATGCTGGTCAAATCACTTACCTGTGAGGGCTGCTCGCGTCTCCTCCACGTGGGATCGTCCTTCCGGCGCCTCTTTTAAGGAAGGAAATGGGGATAGTGGGTATAGGGATTTCCTTAAAATCGTTGTCTTCAGGACGTTCGGTTCCGCTTCAGCCCTTTGGGCTCGTGATCACCCCCTGTTCAGTTTGGCTTGAAAACTAAAGAACGCGTACATGTGGCGGTCGAAGTGACCCTCACGTTTTGCTCTCGCTCTCCACGCTTTGCACCTTCCGAGTGTACTTAGTCGACTGATTTATCAATTCGCGAAATGATAATTAAATCGCCCTATTTCGGTGCCGAAATAAATTCAAATATTGAATTTAAAAACCTGGATGCGCTAAAATTGGCGCGAACACCAATATCTCTTTAAGCACGGCATTTAAATTCAGAAATTTTTTTCACAAGCTTCTTTTTAATATCAAATTTTGAATTTAATTGAAATTCGTTTGCTTCTTATTAATTTTTAAGTAAACTCTAAAATAAAATTGGTGAAACCATCCTACGTTAAAGAAAATCATACAAACTTAAAACAAACGGAACACAAATAGAAAATATATAATAAAAAAGGTGGCGTTGATGGGGTGAACACTAGAGTAATACAAGTTTTATCAAATTTTATAGCTGAGCCGCTATCACATATAATAAACTTATGCTTCGTTAAAGGTGAATGGCCTGATGAGCTTAAATGTGCTGAAATTATTCCCATCCATAAATCTAATAGTAAACATCATTCTGAAAATTATTGGCCTATTTCACTGATTTCGAATTTTACAAAAATATTAGAAAAAATTTTACGTAAAAGACTATTAAACTTAATTAGAAAATGTAACATTATATCAAATAAACAGTATAGATTTCTAAAGGGTATAGGAACAAAAGATGCATTCAATTTTATCGTTGACAAAATACTTAATGAATTAGATAAAAGCAAACCTATAGCCATCACCTTTTTAGACTTAGCCAAAGCTTTTGATAAAAAGGCAATGACGGAGAGAAATGAGGCAAGAAAGAAAATGCTAAGCAGGTCTACTAGGTATAATACAGAGGAATTCAAGAACAAAAAAAAGGAGGCAGACAAAATCTGTAGAAGAAAGAAACGAGAATCAGAGAAGAAATGGATTACTGAACTAGAGGAAGAACATAACACCCAGGAGGTGAGGAAATTCTATAAAAGAATTCAGGAGCTGAAGAAAGGTTTCCAATCACGTGCTGTGTTCTGCAGAGATGAAGAAGGAAATTTTATAGGAGGAGAAGAACAGATTCTAGACCGGTGGGGTGAGTATTTCAGCGAACTGCTGAATGCAACAATAGAGATTGTAGCATCGGAAAAAACGGAAACCGACAATGGCCAGCCGTGGCACAGTGTTAGCTAGGACGAAACGCCTGTACCCACACCTACAATAGAGGAAGTCAGATTGGCAATCAAAATCTTGAAGAAAAATAAGGCCCCAGGAAGCGATAACATTTCAGCAAAGATGATTAATGGGAAAAAGAAGTGATGCCGGAGGAGTGGAACTTGGCCATTATTTGCCCGATTCATAAGAAGAAGGACAAAGCAAAATGTGAAAACTACCGTGGCATAGCTTTACTCAGTGTTGTGTACAAAGTCTTAGCAAAAGTCATTGCTATGAGACACACTCCTTTTGCAGAAGAGATTCTAGGAGATTATCAGTGTGGTTTTCGACAGGGTAGATAAACGACCGACCATATCTTCACGATAAGGCAAATAATGGAGAAATGCTACGAGTATAATGTGGATATACATCAGCTCTTTGTGGACTTCAGACAGTATTATGATAGCGTGAAAATAAAACAGCTGTATCAGACTCTGATGGATATGGAGTATCCATATAAGCTAATACGTCTGATACAAATGACCCTCAACAGAACGAAATGCCAAGTTAAAGTGGAAGGAAAACTTACAAAGGAATTTGAAGTCAACCAAGTGTTAAGACAGGGCGATGTATTATCCACACTACTTTTCAACATAGTATTGGAGAGAGTGATGAGAAAAGTTGAGAGCAACAACACAGGTGGTACTCTTTAACCGCATGAACCAGAATTTGGCGTATGCGGATGATGTGTGTATGCTGTCTCGAAGATTTAAAGAGCTGGAAGATGGGTTGTGTAATTTAGAAAAGGTGGCAGAAGATTTGGGGCTTCGAGTGAACGGCGCCAAAACACAGTATATCTTCTCTTCCAGGAGAAACACAGCGGTGAAAGACAAACTCATAAAGTTGAATGGAGTCAACTATGAGAGTTGTGAGAAGTTTAAGTACTTGGGAGTGTTGGTAACTAATGATAACAGCATAAGTGAAGAAATAAAAGCAAGGGTTGCAGCGGGAAACAGAGCATACTGGGCCCTGATTAAGATTCTCAAGTCACGTAGCCTGAGCAGAAAATCTATGGTATGGCTCAGAAACATGGACAATGAGGGTGGCAGAAGAGGAATGTCTGAGAAGATGGGAAAGGAAAATGTTTAGAAAGATTTTTGGGGCAGTGAATGACGCAGGGCAATGGAGAATACGGAAAAATAGGGAATTGGAGGAACTATGCGGTCATGCTGACATAGTTTTGGAAATAAAGAGTAATAGACTAAGATGGTTGGGCCATGTAGAGCGAATGCCAGATGACAGGTCTGTCAAGAAGGTACACAGAGGAAACCCAGGTGGGAGACCACGGAAACGATGGCTGGATGATGTAGAGGATGACTTACGAAAGATGGGAGTCAGAAGATGGAGGAAACGAGCTGAAGATCGCCAGGATTGGGCTACGATCGTCAGAGAGGCCAAGGCCCTTCATGGGCTGTAGCGCCGAGGAGTAAGTAAGTAAAGCTTTTGATACTGTGGACCATGAAATAATTCTTCAAAAATTATACAATTACGGGAATAGAGGCAATGCTTATAAATTGATATCAAGCTATTTAACACGAAGGTTACAGAAAGTCAGAGTTAATGATGTTACTATCAATTTCGATGAGGTGAATGTGGGTGTTCCACAGGGAACTGTACTGGGACCACTTCTGTTTATACTCTACGTAAATGATTTACTTGTAAACTCACCTGAAGGTGAGGTAGTGTCTTTTGCAGAGGATACTGCTCTAATAACGACAGGAAAAACCTGGTTAAATGTGGAAAAAAAATGAATAGCCAATTAAATGAGATAGCTGACTGGCTAGCATTAAACAAATTGTCGCTAAATATTGATAAAACTGTATTTTTAACGTTTGGTAATTATTGTGATAATGCACCTGACACAATGCAAATAGCAATCAAAAATAAAGATGTAAAAAGGGTTGAACAAAGTAAATATCTAGGATTAATCTTGGATTATAGATTAAAATGGAATATTCATATTGAGCAAATATTGAAAAAAAAATATCTAGTTTTTATCTTTAGAAAATTATCGAAAATCACGCAGCAAAAGACTCTAATGATAATTTATTATGCACTATTCCATAGTATATTAAGTTATGGTATCATAGCTTGGGGAGGTGCCTACCCAATTAATTACAATTAATCTTACTGCAAAGACTGCAAAGACTGCAATATAAATTATTAAAAATAATTAGTAAAAATAGATTAAAAAGTTCCATGTAACATTGAGCAACAATTTGCTCTAGAATCAATATTATACCATTATGAAACCCTTTCTAAGTCAACAAGTCAACAAGTGTTACAAGATATAAGAATATTCAATTACCAAAAAGAACAAAAACAGTTAGCAGTAAAAGGAGTTATATCAAAGCAATTCTTATATTTAATAGCCTACCTATAGAATATAAAACTATTGTAAATAAAACGAAAAGAAAAAAAGAATTAAAAAAATGGATAATTGAAAATATTAATGTTGTATGAAATATACCTTGAATAAACAATAAAAATAGGATAATAATAATAACAACAAATAAGAATAATGATCAACAGAATAAAATATAAAAAGTAAAGGAGAGCACTCTCCTTTAAGTATAGTATAGTTAAGTATAGTTTAGTTTATAATAATAAATAGTATTAAGCAACCAGTCTCACAAACAGTTACCTGTTTACCTCTGTGAGAGTATACTGGAAATTGTATATTTTCTATGTATGTATATTTATTTTCTAACTGGTTCAATAAATAAAAATACAAATAAATTCGATTAGATAGTAACAAAATTGTTGTCACTTACTTTTGTTTCTGATTGTCCCAGCACTTTCTCAATTGTTTGCTGGTATGTGGTGTCCACCCTTCACTTATAAATTTCCATTTATAAATTTCAATTTAAGTTTCAGCTTTGAAACTTTTTATACATGAAGATCAATACTTTATTTATGTCCTCTCAAAATTTGAAAGTGATCCTGCTTTTAGTTTATCCGGAAAAAAAAATCAAAAATTAAGATTTTGCGAATCTTATACACAGGGCCTATGGCAGACAAGCTTCCGTCACGTCTTTATTTATTTTTGTCGGTATTAATTTCCCAATTTTAGGGAATAAAAAACTATATACAATAAACTTAGATAATATTAAAACTCGATAACATTAAAGCAATGTGATGTTCCCGATGTAATTATTTAAATTAAATTAAAATTAAAGTTAATTTTTTTTGTTTTGAATCTTGTTTATCGACAGTAATTCACATGACAGATGGTTTGGCAACGTCGTCGAGAACAGCTGATTGTGAGAGAAAAGAAAAACATGGAAACATTTTGAACTTTTGAACGTCTGTGGAACTATTTGATAGAATACACTCCAGCTTTTTACATAGATTATCAATAATTTTTTGTCTTTTGGTAATTCGAGGTTTTCGGCCAACATATTGGGCTTATAACATTCTGATCCCGTTACAACCAGCCGACTAATAACACTGATGTTGCCAGATCTTTTTATGTCACCTTATAAGTCAAAAATAACGAAGTCATTTAATAACTTTATTATATTAAATAAAGAATAATCACCAATTCTAAAATTTGTTATGTTATTTTAAATAAAAATAATGCATTTTAACCACTATTAGGATAATTGAAAATATAGAAAAATTCAAGCGCTATTTTGACTCATTAGTTACGCTCGAACCTCCTTAAATTAAAAATTAAATTACTAATTTCATATTCAAGTAACTATATTTGAATTTAGCGCCAAATTTTGTAACTAAATTGAACATTTATCAGTGTAAATCACGTTTCTAGTTACTGCATTCTTAAAAAAATGGACTATAGAATTGTCTGAATAGGCTTGTCCGTTTACCATTATCGGTCTAATACCCTATGTATAGACATTCCTCTCCAGTCCCGTCTGTCTAATTGTTGTGTGTTTAGTCTTTTCTGTGTAGTCTGGTCTGCCTAATCTTATATACCTACATTAGTATGTTTAGTGCTGTTGTTTGAACATAACCTCTTTATTTTTTCTTGATATGGTGATTTCTGGTGACATTTAGTTTTGGAGTGTTTTCCCACGGAGTGAGTTGGTACCTCTGAAAGAGTTTGAGTTAACCGCTTGCTCAGCTGTCCATTATTGTTTTTGTTTTGAAGAAACAAATAAACCGCTCGCCGAGTTCTCCATTTTATTGTTTGTGTTTTCACGCCGTGAAATTGTATTTACCAAATTTGTTGCTTCATTCGTTTATATTTTTTTGTGGTTTAATAAAATCACGGAACTATTGTAAATTTTTTATTTAAAATTAACAAACTTTCTTTTCAATTTGTTAAGAAAAAAACATGGTCCTTCGAACCGGGTTTTGAGTTATTAAATCACTGTGATGAGTGATAAAGTTGTGAATAGTACCAAAGACTAAAACTGAAGACATCAGTGCCAAAGAACTTAAAAATCGTCCAATCCAAGTCAACAATGAGAGACTTACATTCAATTCCATTTTTAGTAGCTATTGGTAAGTTGGTCTTGTATGTTTCACCAAAAATTGGTCCATAACCGTCTGTCTTTATTATCCCAAACTTGTGAAAATTTCCATTAATTCCCAAAGTTTATTTTATTTGATCGACTCCTTCAGTACCCATAAAGTGATTCAATATGACTGAAATCAGTAAACTTAAAAGACAACATGGACATATCTAAGCTATGATTACTTCATTGAGAAAAATATGGGATGCTGCCAAGGCAGCCCTAGCAGACCGCAACATTCACGTAATCAAATCAACATTAGAATCTACTGAAACATTCTTTGAAAAATTTGTGAAAACTCAATCACACTTGGAAGAATTAGATGAAAATGAGATTGATTCTCATGTTATTTACATTCAAATGTTTAATATTGAAAAATCTCAGGCATTAGCTATTATACAAAAGCTTGTTCCACCACCTGTAGCAACAAATGAGCGAACCCTAGCAAACAATACTGCAGTGTTTACAAATGCTGCTGTCTCATTACCTACAATACCTTTACCAAAATGTGTTGGTTCACCAGAGGAGTGATCCTCGTTTATTAGTTTATTTTCCACTCTTTTTGCTCAATAAAATTTACCTTCTGTTAAGAAATTGATGCTATCACAGCCCACAAATGCATCAATTACTTTAACGTCAGTTACTTACCCTGTGTAATGAACCCCATAAATTACACTGGTCAACAAAAAAAATAAAATTGTTTGTTTCCTCTGATTTTATTTTTGTTTCTATCTCAAATTGATGCGTATTTTTTAAATATGGCAGCAACAGCTTTTGTTTTTGAGTTACAGCTAGTATTTTTACTTAGATTTTCGTTTTTTTATTGGACACTAAAATATGTTTTGTTGTATTTTTCGTTATGGCTTCGTCAAGAAGATATTATGTGCTTAATCCCGATTGTTTTTGCTACATTTGTGGTGAACATATATTTGCAAAATATCGAGAACCTATATCGGACTTTGTGAAAACTGAGTATCATCAATACTTTACTTACAACAATACTACATCAGCTAGGTATCAACATGAGCATAAAAATCCACTTCCTCTACACACATTTAGACCGATTTCCACAAAATCTGGGTGATTTTAGTGAAGAGCATGGTGAAAGATTTCATCAGGATCTTCCGACAATGGAAGAGCGTTATCAGGGGTGGTGGGGCTCACATATAATGGCAGACTACTGCTGGAGTTTGCAACAAGATCCACCTAAAGTCGTTCATTCAAGGAAATCTTATAAAAGATCATTTGCTAGTGTTCAATAGCAATTTTGTTAACATGTATTATTTTTCTGTATTTTTTTGTCAAAATAATAAAACTGTATATTTTAAAAAGTAAAGCTGTTAGATGTATATAGAAGGTATATAGAAATACCCAATAACAGAAAAAAAAATAAAGGAAACAAAACCTGTGTTGACCAGTGTTATATACTTGCGGAAGATTTCGAAAAATCTCTGTTCAAGAATGACACAAAGTAGTTGCTGAAGCACATCTTTGCTATAATTGTTTTGTGAAAGGACATTCAGCCAAGACCTGTTTATCAAAGGCTTCCTTTTAAAATTGTTCCAAATATCACAATTCTTTATTACATTTTGAACAAAACGATAATGTGCCATCTGATTCAAATCAGAACACCGTTAACAATAATGAAAATAACCACTTATGGCTAGTAAATGAAAACACGGAAACCAAAGCTCTACCTACACCAAAGGGTAGGCACATAAGTTTAGTAGTAGATGCATTGCTAAACGACATTATGATCACCGCTGCATTAAATGTATCAGATAAGTTTAATTGTTTTAAATTATAAATTAAGCAAATATGGAACACCTCTTCAATGCCATGTAAACGAATTTGATCTAAAAGAATTTTGGAAAGTAGAAGAATGTCCGAATACTAGCAAACTCACCCCTGAAGAAAAGGAATGTGAACTTCATTTCCAAAAACACGTTACCAGAGATTCAACCGGGCGATATTTTGTAGCGCTACCATTAAATCCAAAAAGACCTGAACTAGCAGAGTCGTATAACCAGGCAGTCAAACGATTTGAAAGCACTGAGCGAAAGTTTAAGAATGACCCAAATTTACAAAATCAATTTAAGAAAGTACTGCAAGAATACATCGATTTAAACCACATGTCACCAGTCCACGAACCACCGTCTAGCTCAAAAGATTATTACCTTCTACATCACGCCGTGATTAAAGAAAGCAGTATGACTACAAAATTAGAGTTGTATTTGATGCCTCTGCAAATACAACAACAAGTGTATCCTTGAATGATACACTCTTTACAGGACCCACAATTTCTTTATTACTTCGTTTTCGAAAACATCTGATAGTAATAACTGGCGAGGTTGAGAAAATGTACCGACAATTTTTAATTAGAAAGGAAGACAGAAAATACCAACGTATTTTATGGATTACTGATGATTTAATGCAATGCTACGAGCTCAATACAGTAACCTTTGGACTTAAGCCCGCTCCATACCTGGCTTTACGTTGTTTGCATCAACTTGCCCAAGATGAGGGTTCCTTGTTTCCAATTGCAGCTAAAATTCTATTAGAGAATTTTTATGTTGATGATTTACTTACAAGGGGACCCCCCGGACGCGTCATCACCGATTTGGCCCAAATTTACAATATATGTAGGGCTTGACTATAAATAAAAGTGACGCAAGCGGGATGGCCAGATGGCCAAGCGTTAAAAAATAAATCACTTTTTATGCGGACCGGTAAGTTACCGACAGTTACGAGGATTTTGTGATGCAAGTGAGAAGGTATATGGCGCTTGCATATACCTGAGGACAACAGATAAGAACGGAAGGGTTCAGGTACAGTTATTTTGTGCAAAATCGAGGATCGCCCCTTCTAAAACCATTATAATACCGAAGCTCGAGTTATGTGGCCCAAAGTTACTAGCGTCGTTAGCGAAAGCAACAATGTCAGAAATTAAGATTATATTTGACAGTATACATTATTCGACCGATTCAATGATAGTTCTGCATTGGTTAAATACATCACCGCACCAATTAAAAACCTTTGTTTCTAACCTAGTCTCAGATATCCAAAGTAAAACAAATATTGCAAATTGGCATCATGTATTTTCGAGGGGCGTTTTACCGACCGTATTTGTGACTATGAACATTTAGAAATTTGGACCATTTTGGCTGAGCAAATCCTCAATGGATTGGCCTTCGGTGAATTGAAGGCCCTCTTTAAAAGGAATACCCGAACAAAGACCTGTAATCTGTCTAGCAACAACAACCAGAGAATTTACCAACCCCCAATAGATTTCAACATTTGAACGCATGATTCGCTCGCTTACTGTCTTAGGTTTTTCTAAGACCCTTTACTTTTTCATGAATTGCGCGATACAGAAATTCGTGTCATTAAGACCGTCCAACAACAAGCATTTGCAAAATGTATCAACGACTTAAGAACTTCGATGCATAGCAATACTCGACTTTCAAAGTTGAATCCGAAACTCGATAACATTAATATCATGAGAGTTGGAGGTAGCCTATCTTTCGCCAATTTACCTTTCGATGCAAAACATCCCGTAATCTAAGAATAATCGAAGAATTTTAGAATAAAAAAACCTAAGAATAATCATGTCACGGATTTATTTATTGAGTATTTTCATAGAATACAATACAGGAGTGCAGCAAACTCTATATTTGTTAAGGCGAAAATATTGGATCATCGACGATCGAAGTCAAGTTTATAAAGTTATCAAAAAATTAGTGCATTGCTTTAAAACAAACCACCAATACCCAATAATCTTATAGGAGAACTACGCGGACCACGAGTAAATCCATCGCGTCCCTTCAGTCAAGTAGGGGTAGATTATTGTGGGCCGTTTCTGTTAAAAGAAAAGAAATTCCGTAATAAGATTCAAATAAAGGCTTATGTTGCTGTGTTTATCTGCTAAGCTGTTAAGGCAGTTCATCTTGAATTAATTACCGATTTAACCCCTCGGAAGGTTTTCTGTCCGCTTTGAAACGTTTCGTAGAGGTTTATGTCAAGATATCTACAGTGACCATGCCACCAATTTTGTCGGAGCGAACAACATTTTTAAAGCATTGAACAACGAATTAAATACAACAAACGCTCAAAATACAAGGCTTCTTAACTATGAAAGCCATCCAATGGCATTTTATTCCACCCCATGCACCTGATGTTGGCGGTTTATGTGAAGCGGCAGTTAAGAGCTTCAAAAGATCATGCTGCCGGACATAACATGTTATTCACCTATGAACAATTCAACACCTTGGTTATTTAAATTGAAGCCATATTGAACTCACGACCTTTAACTCCCAATTCTTCCCAATGATCCATTAGTCCTCACCGCTGGCCATTTTTTAATTGGTGATTCGTTGACCAACTTTCGCGATCGAGACTTTAGTAAACTTCCAACCAACCGTCTGTCTACTTGGGAACACATACAGAAAGTCAAACAAGACTTCAGGAATCGTTGGAGACTTGAATATTTAAATGAATTAAATCTACGGACCAAATGGTCTAAATCTGAATCTAATATTCTGAGCGGAGCAGTAGTCATTTTGAAAGAGGACAACCTTCCAACAGCACAATGGGCAATGGGTCGAGTTGTTGAATATTTCCCTGGACATGATGGCGTCATTCGTACAGTGAAAGTAAAAACGTCAAAAAATACTTTAATCCGTAATGTCAAAAAATTGGCAATCCTACCCATAACTACCTTTGAACAATTATCAAGTGCATAATATTTTAGAGACTTTAAGTATACTCATTTTAATTTTCAAACCTTAATTATTCTTAAGAATGTATGTGTAAACTTTGTTGTTCGGTCTACCCTCTCAACGGGGGGTGAATGTTTGAACATTACCTTTATTTTTTGTTGATGTGGTGATTTCTGGTGACATTTAGTTTTGGAGTGTTTTCCCACGGAGTGAGTTGGTACCTCCGAAAGAGTGTGAGTTAACCAGAAAGAAGACAGCGCTTGCGCAGCCGTCCATTATTGTTTTTGTTTTGAAGAAACCGCACGCCGAGTTTTCTATTTTATTGTTGGTGTTTTCACGCCGTGAAATTGTATTTACCGAATTTGTTGCTTCATTTGTTTGTATTTATTTGTGGTTTAATAAAATCACTAAACTATTGTTACTTTTTTAATTAACCTATTTATTTAACACACTTTCTTTTCAATTTGTTAAGAAAAACAGCTGTCTATCTAGTTCTGTCTACCTAATCTTGTCACTTTAGTCTTGTCTCTCTAGTCTTGACTGTCTAATCTTGTGTGTCTAATTTTGCCTGTCTAGTCTTGTCTCTCTAGTCTTGTCTCTTTAGTCTTGTGTGTCTAGTCTTGTCTGTCTAGTCTTCTCTGTTCAGTATTGCCTGTTTAGTCTTCTCTGTCTTGTCTTGTTGGTTTAGTATTTTGTGTTTAGTCTTGTCTGTATAGTCTTATCCGTCTTGTCAGTTTAGTCTTGTCTGTCTAGTCTTCCCAATCTAGTCTTGTCTGTCCAATCTTCCCTGCTTAGTTTTGTCTGTCTAATCTAGTCTGTCTAGTTTTTATTTAGTATTGCTTATTTAGTCTTGTTTTCCAAATCTCATCTATCAAATGTTCTCTGTTTAGTCTTGTATGTCTAGTCTTTTTTGTTCATTTTTGTCTGTCCAGGCTCGTCTGTCTAGTCTCCTCTGTCCAGTCTTGTCTGTCTACTCTGATGTGTTCAATTTTGTCTATCCAGTCTGGTGCGTCCAAGCTCGTATGTCCAGACTCGTTTGCTAATTTTCGTCTTTCTAGTCTCATTGGTTCAGTATCTATTCAGTCTCGTCTATCCTGTCTCTTTATCTAGCTAGCCATGCCTAGTTTTGATTGTATAGCCTTTTCTATCTAGTCCAGAGGTCCTCAAAGTGTGGCTCGCGAGCCACATGTGGCTCTTATGGTATGATTTTATGGCTCTTCAGAAATAAATTGAAACATCACAAAGAAAAGAAACAGAAATGTCCATTCTCAGAAGTCTTACGACCGCTGCCGCCAAGTTCATAACTCACAGTCACTGCGCGGATCTCGGTTGTTTCTTCGAAACAGAATGGACTGAATCGTTTGAGTTTGTACCTAATGCAGCTGGTCTTCCAACTTGTCTTATTTGGCATGAAAAAACAGCAAACAACAAAACCTCTAATGTCGAGAGACATCTCGAAAATAAACATGTCGCATTTGCAAAGACTTCGGAAAAATGTTAAAAAGGCAAGTTCCGCTTTCAACTGTTGGATGCAGTCTGCAAATAATACTAACTTGGCAAGCTTTGTCTTGAGTCACGAAATCGTCAAAAACGGAAAATAATTCATTGATGGTGAGTACAAAAAAGTTGTATAAAGAGTAGTACACGTTATTATGATTGCAAAGAACAACAAAACACCAGATCCAAACGATATCTACGCAAAATATTTCAAGCAGATAGAGTAGGAAAACATAAACATAATTTTAAAACTATACAATAAGATCTATGACACTGAATAACTTCCAAAGGAATGGCTAAAGTCTACGTTCATAATGCTTCCCAAAAGCATCCAAATGCAAAGATCATAGGCCAATCTCGCTAATGTGTCACATATTAAAAATATTCCTACGCATCATACACACCAGGCTGTTTAATAAACTTGAAGGGCTAAGCGGAGACACTCTGTTCGGATTTAAGAGCGGAACCGGTAATCGAGAAGCAATATTCTGTCTACTCACATTGGTACAAAATTTCTATGACCAAAGAAAGGACATCTTTAGACACGAACGTGTCTCATTGATTATCTAAAAAGAGCCGATATAGTTGAAAAAGACGTAAGTATAATAAAACCTGTAATGGCAACAGTCGGCCAACGTTAGAATCAACAACCAATTAACGACAGAAGAAATCGAGATACAAAGAGGGGTGCGGCAAGGATGCATAATGTTGTAGCGGCAACGAGCCGTTCCAGTTTTATTTATTAGTTTACGAGGGCATTACAATAATTACCCAAATATTTTCGGACAATTTCCGAAAATATTTTATTAGGGTCGGTAATGTAATCCTCCAGCAGATTAAGAAATATTTGTATTTTTAGTTTTTCGATGGCATTGCGGTGATTAATAATAACGAAATATTTTCAGACGAATTTCCGAAAACATTCTATTAGTGTAATCCCCGGGGAAATTACGACAAGATGTTTTTTCCCGAGAATCAGTCAATCACCAAAGCGACAAAGAGCCGAATATCGAAAAATAATCACCCCCAGATGAGGGACCAGTATACCTGGACATAACATAAATACCTCGACCCCCGAATAAACAAGACAGTCACGGTCCACACAGTCACTACCGCGTATTCACCACAATTTCACCAATGCTATTTCATCTCTACGTCGAACAAATATTCTCGGAAGCCTTCGATGGTCTAGAAATTGGAATAATAGTGAACGGTATCACAATAAACAATATAGGATGTCTGCATATCCTATATTGTTTATTGTCAAGCAAGACCTACAGCTACAAATGAACAACATAAACAGAAAGGGGTCAGAGGCCAGACTAAGAATGAACAGATCCAAAACAAAAATTCATGGTTATAAGCCATAATAATCAGGCAGAAGCGTCCATCACGGTAGAGCGGGAAACAATCAAAGGAACTACGAGCACGAAATACTTAGGCACACTAGTAAACTACAGGTGGGACCCACTACAAGAGATCAAGAGTAGGGTAGAACAAGCTAGATTGTCATCCAACAAACAACGTCTAAAAAACCTAAATTTAGAAATCCGCTACAGAATGGTCGAATGCTACGTTTGGCCAGTCCTACTGTATGGAGCAGAAATCTGGACGATAAAAGTAGCATCCATTAACAAGTTCGAGGCGTTCGAGATGTGGACACTCAGAAAAATGCTCCGTATCCCATTGGTAGACCACATTAACAACGAGTTTATGGTTAATACCATAAAACAGCGCAATATCGGGTGTCTGGTTCACATACTAAGGGGGCCAAAATATCGAATTCTCCAGTTCATACTCGGAAAGGAGAGAAGACAGAAGGGGCATCGTACGTGAACAGCTATCATGGCTGAGGAACTTCAGGAACTGGACCGGAATCAAAAAGTTTGGTGACATGTGCCAAGCAGCAATAAACAAAACATTAACAATTATTCAATAAATGAAGAAGAAGGAAATAAGTGTGGCTGACACACTTCATCACAATTTTAGCAATAAAGCGGATAGCATGAATAAAATCAAAAGCTTATCTTCGTCTACCAAAACTGTAACAGACAGGGCAAAAGAAAACAAGTTGAGGACGTAAAATTAACATAAGCCATATCAATAGCGGTCGATGAGTCTTGTGACCTAGAGAATACTTGGCAAGATGTTCTATTTGTTCACTATGTTTCATCAAATGGTCCCAAAGAAGAACTTCTGTGGGTTTGTCAAACACGAGGAAAATATGTTGAAAATGCAGTGACCAAATATCTGAAGAAAATCACATCCCACTTATTAAAATCTTGTCAAATTCAACAGATGGAGAAAAATTGATCATGACGTGTTATCTTTCCATTGCATAATTCACCAGGAAGCTATCTGCACACAAACATTTCCATACGTTATTGGTAAACTTATGGATTTGGTAGTTAAGTTCACCAATAATATTATCGCAAAGGTGTTAAATAATCGCCAATTATGAAGAACATTAAAAAATATGACTTGGAAAAAAAATCATCCGTGGCTCTAGGTCCAGTTTTAAACTATTTTATATAGAAATTTGGCTCTTAAGTTTATAGAGTTTGCCGACCCCCGGTCTAGTCTTATCTGCCTAATTCAGTTTGTTTAATCCTCTACGTCTAGTTCTGTCTATTTAGCTTTTACTGTATTCTCTTATCTTTCTAGCGTTACTTGTTTAGTCTATCTGATTGAAAGCTAATACAGTTTAAATAAACTATTTGTCTATGTATTGGTAATTATTTATTTAGTGATTTGAATCGTAAGGCAAGAAGGTTTCATAGATATTATAAATTTCCTCCATATTTTCTGTCTTGTCTTGTATGTTGAGTTTGCAATGTTGCTTGTCTTGCTAAAGCTACCACATTGTCTCTAGCCATATGTAAATCAATTTATTTTGTACATGGATTAGTTTTAATTGCAAACGCAATTACAATTAATGAACGAAAAGATAACTTGTGATATAATTGGATTTCGGCGTAGGCGAAAGCTATCTGGCTGGCAATGTGAACAATTTCTTAGGTTGACAGATCTACGTGGCGGTTCCGCGGTTGGGTCGCAGGCCTGTTACTCCCATAAGGTGATCTGTCACCACTAAGTACTACAGAATGCTTCTGCTATCATGAATTTGTCATTCGTTACAGCCTATTATTCCCCCTTGAAATGTCGCTACCCATATATATATGTTATTCCCTCGGCTTTTTTCGCCCTTCTTGTGCCAACGTGAGCGCCTCCCCAAATTGAATAAACACGACATATTTATAGAGGATTATTAAAACGAAAGTTATGGCTTGAATAAAAAAATAATACGAAAGGGAAAAATAGAGAAAACACTTAAATGTTTATGCTTCCTAAATTTCGTTGAGTTTCATAAATTTTTGAATAAACATTTAAAATTAGTTAACGGATCCTTTTTTAATTTTGTTAATAATTAAATTATTTCAATTTCATTCCGTTATTATTTTAGTATTATAAATGGATTGATATTTATTGAATAGAAATATTGCAATTAGATAAATGAATGATGAATGTTTGGAATAAAATTTGAGTGATTTATTATTTGATTATATTTGACTCGGATGCATTTATAATGTTATGATGGGTTAGGATTGGGTTGACAGGGTGGAAAATAATCCATTGAAAAATCGAACGGGTCGTTACAGTAACACCATTTAAAAAAAAACCATTTTTAATTAAACAAACTGTCAGAGTAAAATTAGCCCGTCAGTATTGTTTTACAATGAGTTTAGCTCCATTATTGAAACTAAAATGGTTAAAACCAACAGATATTTTATTATATATTAATTACCTTATAAAAACAAACTATTACTATTCTTTTACTGTTTATTTGCATACTAGCTAACATTCTTGTGCGGTATTTACCAACTGGTGACCATAATCAGTTTCGTAATAACTTATTCACGTTCTAATTATACCTGATGTAACCATTTACAAAAGGAAGAATTATCTTTTTAAATTTTAAAATTTTCATTTTATTTAAATTTCATTGTGTGGAAAACACATTTTAAAATATATTTTTTTAATTAAAAAATATGTTTTAGGGGGGTATAACCTTTCTAAATAATTAAACATGGAACTCCGGCATGAGCTAAAAATTATAAGGGTAAATGTTGTGCTTTCAATTCCTCCCCTGTATTAACACATTGAAAAATGTTATCATTCGTAATCACATGCATACTTCATGCCTATATCAAATGGACTTCAAAGAGAAGTATATAGGTAGCTCTACAGCTCATTTTAAAAACGCTTATTTTGTCTGTAACGTTTTTATTTCAACGTCGACTCCTAACAATTTCCTTTCATCTTCAACCTACAACCAATTTGCACTTTTATGTATTGTTTACGACCTTTCCTTTCAATAATAACAAAGAAAGTATATTTTTAACGAATTCAAAAAATAAACTCAACCATTAAAATAATAATAATAAATATTCGACCATTTAAAATTTAGATAATACCAGAAAGAAACCAATAAGAATATAAATTTCCATAATTTATTACATTTTGTAGCTACACATATAGGTTATTGAAATATTAAGTCGAAGTGTTTGTGTTAATTGAGCTGTCGTGGTTTTAGCTAAAAAGATAGATCAAATATTTTACGGCGATAGCTTGTGATAAAGCTATCATGTTATATAATATATTTAGAGAATGTGTAAGTTGATGGGCTTCTATTTCTTATTAGCGATATGATACCGAAAGCTTCACTTTCAACACACATAACGTGTTTTTGAGTTATTATTTGTTAATCGTCTTGACAGTTTCTCTTTGATCCAGTTTCCCTGTCCCTTTTTGAGCGAATTAAAATGGACAAACCTGTTCCATATATATATATATATATATATATATATATATATATATATATATATATGTAAATATATATATATATATATATATATATATATATATATATATATATGTATATATATATATATATATATATATGTATATATATATATATATATATATATATAACAGAAAGTCAAGAGTGGAAGTTGTATAACGAATTAGCATTTCATAAAACGCAAATCCAACAAAGAATTTTAATCAGGATGGGATTATAACCGGGAGTAATTCGAGCAAAGGAAAAGGTTGACATGCATTTTTAACGGGTCAAACAACAATTAACATTGTCTGGAAAGGGAATCGGGTATTTGTCAGCCGTAATGAAGAAAGACAGCGTTATGTAAGTCGCAATAAATGAGTGAACAGGCAGCTGGATAACATGTATGATTCAGCGGCGAAAAGGGATAAGACATCGAGGATTCGCAACAACGGCTGTGCTCTTAGCATAAATCATTTTTAAGGTTTAATATTAAAATATATATCGTATTTATATATAAACATAAATACAGTTCAGCTGTTCCAAATATTAAACCCCCTGAGAGTTCAGTCCGCATATATAAAGAACGCATAAATATTTATACAAACTTTATAGACTCACTTACGTACATAAAAAACATCCCAAAATATTTATTCATCCTAATAACTTTGACTCAACACTGCTATTTACTTGCTAGTCATTTTACAAACTTGAAAAAATAAATAAACATAATTAGGACTATTTATCTAACCACGATAGTCTATTCCTCTCTATCTAGTATTGCCCTAACTCCTTTCTGTTAAGTTTTATCCATCTAAACTTCTTTATCTTGTCTATTTGGTCTTGTCTATGTATTCTAGTTTGTCTGGTGTTATATGTGCTTGTGAAGTTTTAGGCGATGTCTGTTTAGAACTTATTTTTCTAAACTGGCGTAGTTTGGTAGCATTTTGGAGTGTTAATTAACGAACTAAATGTAACAAACGAACCCTCAATAGGATAATTTGTGATAAAGCAGTGTAGGATTGTCTGTCTAGCATTCTTCATACAATATACTTTTCTATGTCTAGCTTTGTCTATGTAACATTTTCTTAAAGTTTCTAAAATCTTAGTATGTATGCCTTGTAAATGCTGTTAGGCATGTATATGTATATAGCACCAGACAAAAAAGTTTCAGAAACAGTGATCTGATTTGTTAGAGATATGAAAATTAATACAGTATAATCTTGATAATCGGGCACGTTCAGTAATCCGGCGCTCTGGGGAAACAAGTGTCTTTTCTTTACGTTGCCCCGCGCCTAAACTTTGGACAGTAGTTTCGTTGTAACGTTTCCGATTTTGATGATTTCGCAATTTGACCCGGTGATAAGGTTAAAAAAGACCTTTTTCGAAAAAAAGAATTTTTTCGAATTTCAACCCCAAAGGGGATGAACGGGGGTGTAGTATATATGGGAGACAAAAACAAATCTTCACCTATTAACTTGAAATTTGGAGGAATGCTTATCAATGAAAATAAATAAACAAGTATTTCAGCCTTTGCAAAATTTCATCCCCCAAGTGAATCAATGAACTCCTAAACGGCCTAAATTTTGATTTCGCAATTGGACCCGGTGATAAGGTTTAAAAAGACCAAGCGCTGGGCAACCTAACCTTCCATCCAAATAACGTCTATTGTTACTATCTTCGCCTACTACTGCATGGAGTCCGAGGCCCAACATCATTCTTGAATATGAAGATTGTTAACAGTGTAACTCATCCCAGCTATCAGCTAGCATGTACGACTCTAGGTTTGTTAGAGGATGACAAGCTCTAGGACGCTACGATGGAAGACGCTGCTGTTGGTAGCAGATTTACAAAATAGAGACTACTTTTATTGAAATTAGCTACTACCGTGATAATAGTGTCTCTAATAACCAAACTTTGCTAACAGAAGAACAGTACCGTTCCTACAAACAAATATTAGAAAATGCACAGAAGGGCACTGGTCACATATTTTTCCTGGATGCTTCTGCGGGCACAGGCAAGACATTTGTCCTTAATTTGTTAGCCACAACACGGAAAGACCGCGGAACTGCTATGGCTGTCGCCTCTTCTGGCATTGCTGCCACTTTGCTAAATGGAGGTAAAACAGTACACTCTACTTTTAAGCTGCCGTTAAATCTAATGCATGTTGATACATCTATCTGTAATATATCTAAATAGAGTAACACAGCGCAGGCTCTAATAGATATCAAATTAATTGTGTGGGAACAATGCACAATGGCTCACTAACAGGGCAATGAAGGGCTCAATAGAACATTAAAGGACATAAAGGTAAATAAGAGCCTGTTGGGCGGCATTACAGTTCTTTTACCAGGAGATTCCCAAGATATTTTACGTGTAGTACCCAGAAACACAAGGGCCGATGAAAAACAAGGGGTTGAGCCGGGTTGAAAAGGGTTGCCCAAAACCCAACTCCAGTTGAAAGAGGTAGAAACTAATTATTTCAACAAATAATGCTCATTTGCAGATCTGACAGTTGGCAGTTGACATTTGAGTAGTAGTTTATAATCACAATTTAAAAGGCAAATTGAAAATAGGAATGTAAATGGCTTGATTACTCCATATAAATTCGTACAATTGCAGGCGATAGATCGTGCCTATTCCATGCTAACTTACATTAGGAGTGGAAATTAAAACTAAATATGGAAGTACATGCAAGTAAATGCAGAACCAACAAAGTCACGCAAAATAACAGAGATAAACAATCAAAGAAAAACAACGTCGGAAGAAAAATGGGGAAGCATTAAAAGAATTCTAAAAAGTACTATCGACAACTGCATACCAGAAGAGACAAGGCAAAAGAAACAAGCATGGATGACGGGCAACATAATTGAATTAATGGAAGAAAGAAAAAAGTATTGAAATAATAAAATGCAAAAATATAAGGAAATTCACTGAAAGATCAAAAAGGAAATTAAGAAATCGAAAAAAGCAATGCTTAACAACAAATGTGACGAAATCGAAGAACTGGAGAGGAAACACGACACCTTTAACTTGCATAAAAAGATAATAGAAGCAGCAGGAACACGAAAGCAACAACATCATGGAATCATAGAGGATGGGAATGGAAAGACAATAACAGACATAGGGGCTCAACTTGCGAGATGGAAGAAATGTTGAGGACCAACGGGGCGACAACAGGAAAACCAGGTCAGATATTGAAGGTCTATCGATTACAAGGAAGGAAATTATTTATGCAACAAAGCAGCTAAAGAACAAGAAAGCAAGCGGGGAAGACGGTATACCAGCTGAGGTTATAAAACTCTTTGCTAATCAATACATTGACGACATACAAGACTTGTTTAACACTATATACAATACAGGAGTAATACCACGGGACTGGTTAACATCTATTTTTATTCCGTTGCCAAAAAGGCCCAACTCAAAAAAATGCGAGGAATATAGAACCATTAGCTTAATGAGCCACGCTCTAAAACTATTCCTCCGGATGATTCATGGACGAATCTATAATCAATTAGAAGAACTTATAGGTGACACTCAATTCGGCTTTAAAAAGGGACTAGGTACAAAAGAAGCTCTGTTCGCTGTACAAGTACTTATTGAAAGATGCAGAGATGTCAATACAAATGTATACCTATGTTTCATAGACTTTAGCAGAGCGTTTGACCTCGTGAACCTCGACAAACTTGTTGAGGTGCTATCGTATGGGGGTGTAGAAGCTGCTGATCTTCGTATCAACTCAAACCTATATTGGAATCAAACTGCCAAAGTAAGAATAAAAAACAATACAACAGACAGTATCAATATAAAGGAAGGAGTAAGGCACGGGTACATTCTGTCACCTCTACTGTTTAATGTTTATTCGGAGGAAATATTTAAAAAAGCACTGGAAGACGCAACAGATGGTGTTATTATCAACGGCGAATGTTTGAATAATCTGCGATACGCGGATGATACGGTGATCATGAGCAACAGCGAAGAAGGATTTCAGCGGCTAATGAATCGAGTAGTTACCGTCTGCGAAGAATATGGCATGAAACTTAATATAAATAAAACCAAAACAATAGTAATCAGTAAAAACCCAGATGCTAGCGCTGAAATAACTGTAAACGAAAACACCTTGGAATGAGTGAGGAAATTGACATATCTGGGCTGGGTGCTCAATGATAGCTGGGATCATTCGATTGAGATAAAGGCAAGAGCAGTATTTAACAACATGCGCAATGTGCGGTGCAATCTCAGGCCCAACCTAAAAACCAGGCTCCGTGTTCTGAGGTGTTATGTTTTTAGCACACTGTTTTATGGTGTGGAAACGTGGACATAACAGAAACAACGCAAAGGAGAGTGGAGGCCTTTGAAAGGTGGTGCTACCGCAGGATGCTGAGAATTCCTTGGACAAGCCATACTACCAACATCGAGGTCCTAAACCGCATGGAGAAACAAACAGAAATAATGAATACTGTCAAACAGAGAAAAACTACTTTGGACACATAATGAGAAGCTACAAATACAGAGCGCTTCAACTCATAATTGAAGGAAAAATAGACGGAAAAAGGTGGCCAGGCAGAAGAAGGATTTCATGGCTGAAAATCTTGCGACGAATATGACTTCAGTTGAACTGTTTAGCCAACGTCCTGAGAGGATAAGGCACATCGAGAAGAAGAAGAAGGAAGTACATGAAGAAATAGTTGATAGTGTTGTAAACTGGAATGAATCTTTTATAATGAGCAATGATTGCGACGGTAACAATAATCGAGTGTCGTTACATATTTAAAAGCTTTAATCGTTTAATCTAAGAAATCTTGAAGGTCTTGTTTGCCTAGTCATGTTTATGTAGCTGTTTGTCTAGTATTGTCTACCTGGTATAATCAGTCCAAATTTTTCTGTCTAGTGTTATCTACTTATTAGCCTATGTGTATGTTTTATGTGTAGATGTAGTATGTGATCCATTATTGTGTAGTCTCGAATATTTTTTTGAATTTCATCTGCTTTTTTTGCCTAGTGTAATCTTCGTTAATTATCTGTGTAGTCTTGACTGTCTAGTACTTCCTGTATAGACTTATCTGCTTAATTTTGCCTTTGATCTATTCGTGTTTGTGTAGTCTTTGTATGGCCATTGAAACATTATATTCATGTATAGATTTAATAATTATCACTTATATACGTTTTTAGGGAAATTGAGAGTTGGCTAAGTACGTGAGTACTTAGTGCTTATTTACGTGAGACGTGACGTTCTTTATAGCGCTGAAATAGTGCAAAAAGGTTTGAGAACCAATGTACTAGTCTCATATCTCTGGTTTTGTAAATATTATCATATATTTGTGTCTATTCTTGTCTGTCTAATCTAAACTCGCTATCATTGGCTCCTTAAGGTTGCGTCCCTAATATATATAGTTTTCACTATCTAGTTATCACTCTCTAGTTTTTTTCTTGTCTATTATTTTCTGTGTAACCTTACATTATATGGCTTGTTTTGACTTCTCTATCTATTTAGGTTTTAATCAAATTTTATCTGCATTTTTTTTTCGAGGACTTATTATGCAGAAATATTGAAGTATAAAAATTGTAGGACAAAATTTAACTCTGTAACGTTGTTCCGTCGTGTAGCTAATAATAGAATTATTTTTAATTATTTTTAAAACCTTTACGTCTTTTATACAGCCATAAACAATCTATCTTTATGGATTTAAGTCATTTTATTTTATTTAAATTTTAAATACATTTAGTTGTTTTCCGATTTATTTATGGCTGGAAATTTCCAAGCCTTATGTAGCTTATCCTCATGTCTAGGCCATATTGTTGGATACTTAAGTTATTTGCTAGTTTTTAATCTACTTATAATTGTAAATGTATTGTGTAGATATTTCCCATAATAATGTGTTTGGGTTTTCTTTGCTGATCAGCTTATATATTTCATAAGTTACCTTATGGGATAGTTTTTGTCTGCATTTTAATGCTATAATTACAACATAATTTGTGGAAATATTTGTAAATCCCATTTGTAAATTACCCATTCAGGTAGAAAGTCTTGCACCTTTCTCCACTTCCCTGCATAGTCTTCGAAGTGCAGGACTTGCTAATTATCCCGCCTTCTAATCACTTTCCTGTTTCACTATTCGTTGCCGAATTTTCCTACCCCTGATTTTCCTACCTTGTAGGTGTACTCCTAGAGTTATTTTAGCATAAAATAGAATGTGTTATCTCTTTTAGGCGAGTTATTCGAGTTATTCAAGTTTCATACCTTGTAGCGCACAGCCGCATTTTGTTTGAAGTTAAGTTTTGTCAGTTTTAAGTTAAGTTCGAGTAAAATTTACAATCGTGTCTCTTTTAATATAAGAATTACTTATATTCTAAACTCAATTCACCCAATCACTTAATTCTTTCTCCTACATCATAAAGACTTTTTTGGTGCAAATATAACATTAATTTGCACGTAACATCTTAACTCGCGGTAAACTAATCGCGAGTCGTCACATTGGTCCTTCGAACCGGATTGCTTAAAATTACGTAGCTTTCCAGTGTTAATTTTTATTATTACATTTGAGTCAGTGCGTACTCATCGTGTAAGGAATTAAGTGAAATATAGTTTTTTCATCATCGCTCAGTGCAAGTGGTCACCATCAACTATTATCCAGTACCCGGTGGAAATTTCATCATCTGTTCCTGTTCAACGACCATCACTTGTTGGAAAACTGCATCGTCTGTTCCTGTGCAGCGCCCAGTATCCCATCATTATTTGGTTCTGTAATTATCTTCCAGCTGGTCAAGTAAGTCAATTGGCTACATATAATTTTATCCTATCATATTTTCACAATTTGTATTGCCTATATCTCGTTATATTTTTTCTTTTTGTACTATTTTTTACTAATTTGCTTTAATTATTCTCATAATATTGACTTTGTCCTTGGATAAAACGAGAAATGTTATAATCCCTTATTTTCAGTGAGAATGTATTTCTTAATAAAATAATCTCCCTCAGGTAACAAAGCCGATTTGCAGGATCGCAGGTCAAAAGGTTGGTAGTCAAAGTACATGAAGTAAAATGTTATGTTTAAAGGCAAGAAATCCGCAGAAGATAATTTTGTAAAAAATGGGATCGTTGGGTGTAACAAATAAATCAAGGCGTAATAAAAGTTTCTGTTTCGTTGAAATGTTGAATTTAAACGATTTTGATGGAAAAAACAAGGCAGTTTATATCGGGGAGAATATTATTGTGGAAGTTAAAATGAGTAAAAGTGGAGGATTTTTCCGAATCTAATCTTGAAATAAAATATGAGCTCAAGTTTCATATCAAATAAGGCCAGATGAAAGATTAGAATGGAGGAGATTGAATTCCAACGGAGATTAAAAGATGAATAAAAGAAAATTATTACAAAAAATATATTATTTTAAATATAAACATTGTTTTATTATGTTAATAAAATACGATTATAAAACGAGATTGTTTTGTCGGTTTAAAATATTTATTAACTTTAGTATGTTAATAAAATATCTAAATGATGATAGGATAATCTAAATATTATTGTCAAATTTATTATTTTTCGCTATATAAACTGTATTATGAATGAAAACGCAATAAAATTTTTCAAAAGATATTTTTCAATAAACATAAACGAATAAACGACCAAAAAGTATTAAATATTTTATTATTGATACCACAAACGTTTTATACATTTGTTACCCATTTCTATTTTCAATAAATACAATATATTCCTACATATAGATCTTCAAGAAAAAAAAAACGGAATATACGAGCTTTATGTCGGGTTTATCATGATTCTACCATATATTTTTTCTTGTGCGGTTACGAATATATATGGACAGTTTTTTTGGATTATTTTTGCAGCTGATGGGAATCGCATAGACGGGAAATCGCTCGCACAAAATATTCCGCAACTCGAAAATCGAAAACTTGCGATTCCGAACACTGGAACTAAATTCGAACTAAAGTCGATTCGGCCACTATAAGATAAATGCTGGCTAAAATGAGACCCGAAAAAACAGAAACGGAGGAGAGAAAGAAGAAAATCTCGTAAAAATAAACGATCGTACACCAAAGAGGAAATAGTTTATGTAATTTAAGATCTCTGTAGCAACTGAAATCTTAATAGGGCTGTCTACTTTATCAATCAACTTTTGACTATCATAAACTAGGAGTTAAAAACTTGATTCAATACAATATAAAATTTAACAAAATTAATTTTATGATAAAACAACTTAATAAGAGAGTATAGACACAGCTTCAACTTCACAACTTCATTTCTCGAATTTAGCTAGCCATACTAGCTTCTCGTTTGTCTTCCATCCTCCATTCTTTCTAGATGCCCAAACCACGTTAATAGCTTTTTTCTATGCTTTCCAGAACTAGTTCGACCTTAAGCTCTGCTCTAACTGTTTCATTTCGTATTTTGTCTGTTATGTTGTCAATGTTATAATACCTTTAGCGCTTCTTAGGTAAGTTCATAAAAGAATTTAGTTGTATTTTCAATTCTGGTGTTGATTTCCGCCTCTTCCTTCAACTATTTATTTAATGACCTTCGATGTTGAGTCCAGAGGTGCCTTTATAATTTGATTGGCATAATCCTCTCTCTTCGCTTCTTTTATCATTAATTTATACTTCCTCAGTAAATTACTGTATATTCTCTTATAGCTATTGTCCATTTAAGTTATAATTTCAATTGGCTTAAGGTTTTTCTCAATTCTTTGCAGCTGAGGACTTGACAGGATTGGTTACTTCTTATGATTACTGTATGTCTTGTCGTCTTGATTGAAAGCACAACGATATGGACCCATAAATGACCTTCCACTGTCCATTCACTTCGTTTCCTCGACGAGCAGCAAGTTAAGTCGACTAATAGACGATTGGCATATCCCTGATGACAACAGCCTGTCAGACCACAAGTACATTTGCTGGTCTATCGGTCTAGAAACAGAATTGCCAGAAAGTCTCCGCGGCTTCTGCACGAAGAAGGCAAACTGGAATTTGTTCAGTGAACTAGTTACCAAACGGATTCTTGATATCTTACCCCAGATTGATAATTGCCGTTCTCTCCAAGAAATTGCATGCTTGGCAGAAGCCGTTAATAACTCCATTGTCAGCGCGGCCGTTGAATCTATGCCACGCCGGAAATACTTTCAAAAATCGGTCCCTTGGTGGACCCCTGAGCTTACTTCCTGTCGTAAAGAAAATAACCGACTAAGACGTTTATACCAGAGCAGGAGTCTTGTCCTGAGAAGAGTCTAAAAGAAGAGAAGAGAAGTAAATCGTATGAAGTACAAGAACAAATTGAACGAATACAAATGTTTAATCGTGGAAACCAAAACCCAAAAATGGCGAGATTTCTGTACAAATCATTCCAACGGGGACCCCTGGGGCCCGGTCTTCAAGGTAAAAATACGAGGACGGAAAACTAATTCAGGCTACCTCACAAGCCTAAGAGAGCTCTTGGCAGCCTTCTTTCCGGATGATCCCGAAACAGACTTAGTGGAACACTTACAGTCTAGAAAAACAGCTCTAGAAGGAAAAGGTGGACCCGACGACCCTTTATTCATAATTCCAGAGATTGTAATTTCGATCAACGGTATAAATCCCAAAAAGGCTCCAGGCATAGACGGACTCTCATCGGATATCGTGTCAGCGGCATTTAAGGCTGCTCCTCAAGTTTTCCATAAACTATTTAACAAATGTCTAAGTTGTGGCGTTTTTCCAGCAATTTGGAAACTACAACTAGTAAAAATAATTTCCAAACCACTTAGACAAGGTACATCCTGTAAAGACTTTAGGCCCATAAGTCTCATGCCTGTAATTGGGAAAGTCCTCGACACCTTGCTCATCGCCAGGATCGGTTGCCATCTTTATAGTCGCAATTTACTTTGTAACAACCAATTTGGATTCAGAAAGGGCGTAGGAACCACCGATGCCATAAACAAAGTCATTCAATCTATCAAAGACAACATTGCTCACAAACAATATTGTGCCATTGTTGCACTTGATATAAGCGGTGCTTTCGACAATGCCTGGTGGCCTAACATTACAGAACAATTTGTTATCAAACAGTGCCCTGATAATCTCATCAGCTTGAGTAAAGATTACTTCAGCAACCGTAAAGCCATAATCTCTGAACCAGGCTTATGCGAGGAGAGATCAGTCAGTAAAGGTTGCCCACAAGGATCAAAATCGGGCCCTACCTACTGGAATATTCTATACGACACAATTTTCGAGTATGATCTTCCAGTAGGGTGTAATATAGTTGCCTACGCAGATGATACCACAAGTACATTTGCCGGTCCATCGGTCTAGAAACAGAATTGCCAGAAAGTCTCCGCGGCTTCTGCACGAAGAAGGCAAACTGGAATTTGTTCAGTGAACTAGTTACCAAACGGATTCTTGATATCTTACCCCAGATTGATATCAAACTTAACACCATGCTTATTACTTCTTGTGGTAGTATAATGGGCCTAAAAGAGAAAACCAATCAAGCACTAGAAGTTTTATTAACTTGGGCCAAGAACCACAAATGCTTTTTAATTCTTGTGGTAGTATAATGGGCCTAAAAGAGAAAACCAATCAAGCACTAGAAGTTTTATTAACTTGGGCCAAGAACCACAAATTAATCTTGAATGCCAATAAGACGGAGGCAATATTCTTTGGAAAAAATCCGAGGTAGCATAGACCAGTTTCTACACTAGGAGATAACCAGATCAAGTGTCAGGATAGTTTAAAATATCTGGGGGTCACAATAGATAGAAATCTAAACTTTAAACCACACATTTAATTAGCTTGTGGAAAGGCCAAACAGTTGAGCGTTCAACTTGGTCGGGTGGCAAGGAAGGAATGGAGCTTAGGCAAAATAGCTTTGAAACAAATTTATAGCGGAGCAATTGAACCAGGATTATTATACGCCGCTCCCATTTGGCATAAGTCTTGTGGAGTTATGGAAAAAGCTAAGCTCCTGAGCGTACAACGAGTCTGCACACTAAGAGCGGCGAAAGCATACCGAAGGGTGTCCACTGAGGCTGCCTGCGTTATTTCCGGATTTATACCTTCCGACCTCCGACTAAAACAGGTTTCATTGTACCAAACCAAACATTCCCTTGAAAACCAGACTCTAAGAGAAATAACCGGCCTTAACATATCCTCCGACCTTTTGGAAACAAAGACCCACCTTGAGCATCTTATCCATCCCGCCTATTTTCGCTCCCTTGTCTACACTACGTCACCCACCAACTCCACCGAATAAAAATATACACAGACGGCTCTAAATCAGACGCAGGAGTTGGAGCAGCTTTTGTAGCATACAATGAAGAAAAGGAGTTTCATTTCGAAACATTTGGTTTGGCTGAGTACTGCTCGATATTTCAAGCAGAGTTATTTGCAATCTGCTCTAGATGCTCTTCAAAACATGGCCTCGCCAACCGAGATACTATTCGACACATGGCAGCTCTATAACGAGGTCTTACAAAACACTAATCTAAGCTACCATTGGGTGAGGGCACATGACGGCCTGACAGGTAACGAAAGAGCGGACAGTCTGGCAAAGCAAGCTTCTGGTCAAGACTCCACAGGCTCAGAACCTCAGAATTGTGCTGAAATTTTCAAAAAAGTACCAAGCCAGGCTATAAAGCACGGGATCAACACCTATCTTAACAGGGAGTGGCAACAGCGATGGAATGCGTCAAGAACTGGTCTTTGGACTAAAAACTTTATCTCGTCTATCTACAAGTGGATTAATATGGAGATCTGTCTCTCGCACCACGCGGTCCAACTTATTACTGGCCATGGTGTATTAGAACGTCCAGGATTTACGTCTATATTTATTTGAATACATTTGTCCGCCTAATTAATTTATTATGGCTAGAATAATTAGTAAATTAGAATCTATTGTGTGTGTAGATTTCGTGCTCGGAGTTACTTACGCTTAATACACTCCGCAAAAAAATATCGCATCACCGACATTCTTCCTGTTAGAACATTTGTTTATTGTGATGACATCTGTTTCTATGAATAATAAACATAACAATACAAAAAATGAATATTCCTTCGATTTTCTTGAATTTGTGGTAAGAGTGATTTTATATAATTTTTTTTTATATATTTAAATGATTATTTATATGAAATTTCTAGTAGTTTTAATTTCAAAATGAACGTTGAAGCTCCTGCTCGCAATTCTAGAAATTTAAAACGAGACGAAATCGTTCGTGTCGTGTCCTTAGTTGACGAAGGTCGAGACCAAAGATTTGTTGCCGCAGCGTTGGGAATTCAGCTGACCACGGTTTCAAGAATAATTAGAAGATTCAGAGAAACTTGGGAATACACACGAAGATCAGGACAAGGTCGTAAGAGGGCAAGAGATGACCGATTTATACGTTTAAATGCAATGCGTATCAGGCATTGTACCTCAAGGCAGAGTTCAGCTTGTAGAACTCTAAAATGCTCGAAATGTGCGAGTTAGTAGTCAGACAATTAAAAATGGACTCCGAGATGTAGGAATAAGTGCGAGAGTACCAGCAAAAGGCCCCATACTAATTAGAGAACACCGAGTGACGAGGATCGCATTTACTAGAACACATGCAGAATTTCAATGACTGGGCAAACGTTTTGTTTACGGATAAATCCAGATTCTGTTTGCACTCTTCAGATAGATGTATACCCGGTGGACGCTACAGCCAGTGCAATTTTAGAAACATCACAAATTTTGGTGTAGGATCCATTATGTTCTGGGGTGGCATTTCTACAGAGGCTCGCACAGAATTGGTGGTCATAGATAATGGTTCTATGACTGCTGATAGGTATATATGGCATGTCCTAGAAGCACATGTTGTACCATAGGCTTCATTCATCGGTCACAATTTCGTGCTAATGCATGATAATGCCCGCTCTCACAGTGCACATATAGTGCAAGAGTACACGAATGAGGTAGATTTTCGAATTTTGAATTGGCCTGCTAGAAGTCCTGACTTAAATATCATTGAACATGTCTGAGATCGCATCGGTTGGAATCTACGAACCAATCGCGTACCATTAAGTAGAATAAATTAGTTATTCTTCTAATTATTGAATAATGGAACTCAATAGATCAAGACTATATTAGAATTCTTTTCGAGTCACTTACAAGGAGAATGTAGGCTGTTTTGAAAAGTTGAGGTGGCAACAGCCAATATTAATTGAATAATAATTAATTTTAGGCATCTGTATTTGTAGGGTTAGTGTTTACTTTCTGTCTAAACAGTGTTGTAGCATTATTATATTATTTGTTAAGTTAAATTGCCCTTCCTTAATATCTTATATTCTACTATAATGTACAACTAAAAATCAAAATATAAATATTACAAATTTAAAAGGTAAAATATTAGTTATGCGGTAATTTTTTTGCGGAGTGTATATTTTGCAGGTTAATTTTAAATGCAGAAATTAGATTAAAAAAATAATAATCAAGATTAATCTAATTCAAATGAATTATGATTGGCCATTTTATGATTATTTTTGATGACTTTTAGGGTTCCGTACCGAAAACAGAACCCTTATAGAATCACTTAGTCACTCCGTCTGTATGTCTGTCAAGACCATTTTTCTCAGCAACGCGTAGAGGTAACAAGTTGAAATTTGTATCAAATACTCGGGTCTGCGGTGTCTTTCAGCTGTGAAAAAGTCAAAGTTGTAAGTCAACGCGATCAAAAGATATGACCGTTTATGTCGCATATTTTGCGATTTCACAACGGAATCAAAACTTATAGGGTACTTCCCGTTGATCTAGAATCATGAAATTTGGCAAGAAGCGGTGTCCTACAGCACATGGGAAAATTCTGAAAACCGTAAATATGTACTTTAATTACAAGAAAAATGCGAATTTACTATTAGAAACTTATGAAAATACACTAATGTGTTGCGTGGTATTGTCAGGCATCAGAAGCATATGGGTTGCATACAGTTAGGTCCTCCCAAAGATACCTTACTTACAAGTTTGTACGGAACCCTGGGTGCGCGAGTCACAACTCGCACTTGACCGGTTTTTTTTGGAAGACCTTACTTAATTCCCAGTGAAAAGTTCTTGAATTAAAAGAAATCAATATACAAAGCATTTATAAAGCAATGAATGGTATTTTCTTTTAATTAACGGCCAGAGATTTAATTAGCAGGCTTTATATAATTATATAGACTCCATAAAGGCAACAGGCGCTAAAATTATTTATTTAATTTTGACTTGATCATTTTGACAGTACACGCACGATATGTAAAGTAATATTTGAATATGCTGCTTGAAGGTATTTGAATTTTTAATTGAATTTTTATTGTTTTGGTTAATCGTGTTAAGCATATTTATTTCCTGCGGAAAAACCCAAAAATTGTGATAACATTTTTAGAAAAAATCTACGAAAAATCCATCGTTTTGGTCAGAAAAATAGTCAGGTATATTGAAAGTGCAACGAAATCATTTTTGGCACACTAAAACAAGTCAACAAAACAAACAAATCAATGAATAAGCTGTTTAAACTTAATAAAGACGGAACAAAGCTTGAATATATAAATATACTCAACCTTTCCGGAACTCTATAATACTAATGAGTCTTTTTAGGACTACCAAAAACAAATCTCTTATGAAATTTGTCCGTTATTCTATGGCTTTCAGTCCACCTTCGTGGCACTCAACAAAAACCATAAAAATAACATTGAGTTTTAACATCATGTCTTTCCGATACCTTGAGTGGATAGCCATCTGTGGACGCGTTTCGAGATCTATCTCTCATCAGCACAGCTCTGCTTCCATGAACAATATTTTGTAAATCACTCACTTGAAAACCCATGTGGTGTTGGGGTTAGATGTTTTTAATTTTGACATTTTGTGAGAGAGACATGAACTTAGCAGGTTATTGATATAAATGATAAATTTTGAATTGGTAAAACCATACAACATTATAGATAATCAGATAAACTTAATAAAGACGGAACAAAGCTTGAATATATAAATATACTCAACCTTTCCGGAACTCTATAATACTTATGAGTCTTTTTAGGACTACCAAAAACAAATCTCTTATGAAATTTGTCCGTTATTCTATAGCTTTCAGTCCACCTTCGTGGCACTCAACAAAAACCATAAAAATAACATTGAGTTTTAAGATCATGTCTTTCCGATACCTTGATAGCCATCTGTGGACGCGTTTCGAGATCTATCTCTCATCAGCACAGCTCTGCTTCCATGAACAATATTTTGTAAATCACTCACTTGAAAACCCATGTGGTGTTGGGGTTAGATGTTTTTAATTTTGACATTTTGTGAGAGAGACATGAACTTAGCAGGTTATTGATATAAATGATAAATTTTGAATTGGTAAAACAATACAACATTATAGATAATCAGATAAACTTAATAAAGACGGAACAAAGCTTGAATATATAAATATACTCAACCTTTCCGGAACTCTATAATACTAATGAGTCTTTTTAGGACTACCAAAAACAAATCTCTTATGAAATTTGTCCGTTATTCTATAGCTTTCAGTCCACCTTCGTGGCACTCAACAAAAACCATAAAAATAACATTGAGTTTTAAGATCATGTCTTTCCGATACCTTGAGTGGATAGCCATCTGTGGACGCGTTTCGAGATCTATCTCTCATCAGCACAGCTCTGCTTCCATGAACAATATTTTGTAAATCACTCACTTGAAAACCCATGTGGTGTTGGGGTTAGATGTTTTTAATTTTGACATTTTGTGAGAGAGACCTGAACTTAGCAGGTTATTGATATAAATGATAAATTTTGAATTGGTAAAACCATACAACATTATAGATAATCAGATAAACTTAATAAAGACGGAACAAAGCTTGAATATATAAATATACTCAACCTTTCCGGAACTCTATAATACTAATGAGTCTTTTTAGGACTACCAAAAACAAATCTCTTATGAAATTTGTCCGTTATTCTATAGCTTTCAGTCCACCTTCGTGGCACTCAACAAAAACCATAAAAATAACATTGAGTTTTAAGATCATGTCTTTCCGATACCTTGAGTGGATAGCCATCTGTGGACGCGTTTCGAGATCTATCTCTCATCAGCACAGCTCTGCTTCCATGAACAATATTTTGTAAATCACAAATTTCATAAGAGATTTGTTTTTGGTAGTCCTAAAAAGACTCATTGGAGAACGGTTACAGATAATTGAAAATGGATGGATTCATTTCCTCATCGATTCATTTAGATTTTCCTTGAAAAGTTTATTTGTTTCCCATTTCTCTGCCCAGCCTACCAAATTTTCATCGATTTTCGCTTATTGCTAAATTTAGCAAGTTTTATTTCGCGATCGGAAGCAGCTAGCAAAGTAGAATTTGTAACCAGCAGGAAATACACAAACTTTGAAATTTTTCAGATAAACCAACAAAAAGAAAACAATATTCAGAAGAACGCAACAAAATTCAATTAAAAATTCCCTTCAAGCAGCATATTTAAATATTAGTTTACATATTGCCCAAAATGATCAAGTCAAATGCAAAAAGCCTTTATGGAGTCTATATAATTATATAAAGCCTGCTACCTTTATGGAGTCTATAGTGCAAGAAAATATCTGTAGCTAATCATAATCTTTTTCAAGCATAATCATTTTTGCCCCATAAGGGTCAAATAAAAAAGGGGCGATATATGAGTGAAATATGAGAGAAATTACTACTGTACAGAGTTTTATTACTACTCAACTTATTCTTGGTTAGGCTTTAGGTCCAGATATATTTAAAGCTTATTATGTAACATGTAACTCAAAATGCAGTAGTCAGTTTTTTTGGATTATAAAATAACGCTTTCAATAAAACTTAGTTTTCAAATTTCTCAGGTTTAATTTATCAATTAAATATTAATTTAATTATGAATTATTGTTAATGCAACTAGGAATTATTATTAAGCAGTTTTATCTAAACACATTTTGCAATTTAGTTAATTATTTGAGATAATTTTAGATTTGAGTGCTGTTGATATTTATGCGTGGTGAATAAATATAGAAAGTTTTATGCGATGTAACAACTAAGATTCGTGTTGTTGAACGAATTATGTTACGTGTCTAGTAAATATTTAGTGAGTGTTAAATGGTTTTCGGGTTAAAAGCATTATCACACATGAAGTGATGTTTGAAGCTTCCAAATATAACGTAAACAAAGTTGTGTTTTTGGGCGGTTTAATTTTATTACGACTTTCAACAGTAAATTTAGTTTCGAAATACATATATGTGCATTTATCCTGTTCTGTTTGAACATTCCAGTTAGTCGAGGATGTTCATTTGTGTGTGGTGTACGTGTGCGGTTGCAGTATTTGTCAAGAATACATGAGCGGTGGTTGAAATACTGCCTGCATACGCCGAACTATTAATCCAACACTATCTTTCCCTCAAAAAGTTTTCACAGCTGAAATTACGTCTCCATAGGGAGTCCTTAAGTAGTCTATTTAATAGAACTTAATCAAATATTAGATAGCAGTTAGCAAAGTTCCCGGAGACGTTAACGGGTTATAAAAGTGACCATATTATCCTTGAGTTCAGGGGATAGTACGTTGAGCGGTCAGTGGCGGGCAGCCATTATATGCTCGATTAAACCGCATAAACTAAAGAGCTATTTGCTACCCGAATATGAACACTCCACTAGCAGCAGGAGTCAGCACTTTACTCCTGTAGCACACATTTGTATAATCCAGGACTATGAAACATGATTGGAAAATAGCTTTAATGCGGCGAGCTCGCGACTTCCGATGCATTAAATTCGGATTATTTTATATTCGCCGTCGAAACTACCCTCCTTTCAAATGCTAAAAATATTATACCAAATCTTCGAATGCCCTAGCTCAAACCATTTGAATAATTTATTACATTTAACGTTTTCGAAACTTATTCTAACTCCACTCAAATAACAGATGTCTACTTTTACATTAATTTATCATTTTGACACATATTAACATAATTTAAAATTATCTACCACAAACTATCTGTGTAATAATTAAATTAATAATAAATACAAAGTATCATTATTTTTAATAAATGAAATTAACTAGAAATATTTTCAAATATTTGAAAATTTATTTTTTTAAATTAGCTATATTATTATTTATTGAAAATTGAAGAGCAAAAAACTAACTAAAATTTATTACAGACTCAAAATAATACCTACCGAGGAATTTTCTCTCTATCCTTCTACCCCTAACCCTTCTCGTCAACGATCACACTCTCTATCCATCCCTCTCTCTTAGCACAAGTTATTACAGTTTGAGTTTTTGTTTGACAATGAGTAAATTAATATTTATTACAATATCGTAATTTTTCAAGAATATTACAATAATAAACAATATAATTAGAAAAATTAAAATTGTATTTGCTCCAATTGAAAATATTATGTTACTTTAATTAACTTATATTATGTTCTAATTAACGTTTGCTGTAAAAGCTACATCGATAGTAATATTATCCATTTGCAATGCATGTTATTAGTTGCGTCAATTGTTTTATTGATTATTATTACAATCACATAATTTAGTTTGATTTATTTTGGTATCGCCTAATATTTATTGGGAATTAGAACACAAAGAATATTGTTTATGAATATTGGGAGAAACGATTTTAACAAGGAAAGTTTAGCTCTAAGTTTAACATCTAGCATTAATAATACAGATAAGAACATAATTTTAATTTATGTAATAAGTTACATTAATTGTTGGGAATCATTGGGAATTAGAATAAAAAGAATATTTTTGATGAATATATCAAACGATTATAACAAGGAAAGTTTATTGCTAACATGATACTCATTGTGATATAATTTGTATTGTAAGTATTATACTTTCTTGATTTGTAACCGTAATAATATTGCTACCCCTTACTTAGCAACTTTCTTAATGACCAAATTTCCCAACTTACGAGCAGCTCTATGGTCAATTTAGTTTTTGTATCAATCTCTTCATAAACCGTTTCAATCCAATTAATATGTGAATTTTCAATAATAAATGTAAAGTATTAAGAAATTACTATGTTAATTTCATGATTTATAAAATCAATACATATAATTATAAGTACATTTTGGTTTCCTGCACTTTTGTGCCACGACAGACTATGTGGGTTGCTAAAAACACTATATACTAATAAATATTAATGTCTGTTCCTCGTCTACAAATGTGATATTGTAAACTGCGCAGACCATTTCTCTGGGAACTTTGCAATGAGCAAGTTGTATTTTATATTTAGTTTTGATTTGTTTTGAGATTAGGTGTTAGGAGGTTAGGATAAATCCATATTGATGAAGCCAAAAGGCAGAACCGTGTATATTACCGATAATATTTATCATAGTGTTTTTAGCAACCCACATCGTCTCTCGTGGCACGAAAGTGCCGGAAACCAAATTGTACTACTACATACTATATGTATTTATTGTATAAGTCACCCCTATTGAGAATACTATTTTTTGTTAAATACATATTAATTTTACTTCTATCGGATACGTTTATTACATAATAATTTTGTTTTGGAACAAATCTATAATTTATATTATTTATAATTTGATCCAGTTTATATGATTGGCAAAACTGTTTATTGAAGAAGAAAACAAAACGAAATTTGATTGAATATATAGCGACAAGCAATTATAACAAGGAAACCATTTCCCTCGCCCTCTGTATTCCTTATAACCGAATTGGAATAAAATGAATATAACAGCGGTTCTCAAACTTTTTTTCTCGCGTATAATTCATGTGCATATGTAAATAACAAAATTTAAACGTTACGTATACTTACTTGAAATATTAAATTAATTAGCATGGTCTAAACAAGCAAACTTATTATTTGCTATTTATTAAATACTTTTATGCGGGAAAATGTAATTACAAGCAAATTTGTCTTGGATAAGGCAGGAAAATATAAACATACCCGCATGCATTGAGTTAATTAATGTTTCCACTGAATCGGAACATTTTTTTCAAATCCATTCTTTATATTAACCCTTTCACTGCCATTCCGGGAGATGTGACTCGGGGCCCTGAAATTATACAGCGCCGTCCCGGGCGATGTAGCCCGGGGTTTCTTTCTTCACCAGCGCCTTCTAGTGATAAAACGAAGAGAATTCAAAGTTTAAGAAATTTCAAAAAAATTGTCGAAAAATTTCCGACTTTTGATTTTTTAGAGGTTTTTTTGAAAAAAATCGCCCAGCGCAAACTACAGGCCGCAGAACGACAAAACTCGTGTCAGGTGTCAGTTTTCTGGATAGACCACGTCTTGGTGGTTTGCGGGCGTGTTGGAAAAAAAGGCAAGGAATTTTCACGTGTTTGTTCGTCCATAACTCGGCGCCACGACGCCCGACAGCGGCGCCGGTTACACTGCTGCAAAGCCTATTTTTCAATCCAAAGAATTGCGCTGAGAAATCGCGAACCCGCCGCGGACGTTGAACGCAGACGGCGGCAAGGTTCACTTTTACACAGCACCCTTGCGGATCGGGGGCCTTACTGAAGTGCGGGTCGGTTTTTTAGATTCCCGGATCTATTCTACGCGACGCGAACGCAAATTCTCGCCGATGACCGTTTAACTCGCAAATTGCCGGGTTTTTTTTCGGCATTTTGAACGCACTGGGCGAAGGGAGCGACACAGGAAGCCGAGAGTGGTATCAAAATACTCTTAGCGGCGGGCGGCAGCGCCTTGTGCCGCAATAGTCGGATTCGGGGACGCGGTAAGGGAGGTTAATGTAATAAAAAACATGCAGAAAAAAAGGGTTATGTCGGGGATGGCTCGGAGTTTCGAGTCGCTGCGCCCAGAAACGGAGAACCTGCAGCAGTTTTGGCTTGATCACACGTAACGAGTACAGTGGCGAGACAGTAAAATGTCATGCGGCCGAGAGAATAGAGTGGGCGAGTAGGTGTTCACACGCTTTAATTTTTTTGCCTGGTGAGTCAGTCAGTGATCATGATGGATAGTAAAAGGTTGATTCAAAAATGCACTAAGATGCTTATACCTCATTTAATTGAGGAGTTAAACGAATTGTTGCGAAACGATAAGAAGCGCGTTTGGCCTTGGATGACAAGGCATTGGAGCCATTTTATGTTCTAAACATATACATTTGTTACGGCTGCACCCGATTTCTTTGGCTCCTGCACTTTTTTCTTCTCCCGGCAATAAATAGATCTTAATTTTTTTATTTTGTTTTTTACTTCCGTCACCCCAAAGCCTTCAATATCCATTTCTCCAGAATTGGATATATGTATCTAGTCCATGTATGTAGTCCTGTGAACTAAAATCCCACAGACATGGATTCACTTTATATTTTTGAATAAATTTAATTGTTTAAAATGAGATGTCATGGTTTGAACCAAATTATTAATAGAATTGAAAGTAGGAGTTTATCTCTAAGATATCGTAGAGATAAACTCCTACTTTCAAATTTAATTGTTTTTTCATTGTTCTATTTTAACGACATTTTCTTTTTTTTTTTTTTAAAACGTAAAACCAAAATTAATTAATAATTAAATAAAGCAATACTTCATCAAAAGTTTCAATTGTAGTATTTAAAATTAAAACAAACAATCTAGCCACCGTCACTGTACTGACAAAACGAGGAGAGTACTTGTTCAGACATGCCGAGTGGGACAGCGAGTCAGTAGCGGTAGAGGTGGGGGTAGCCACTCGGCCTGCACTCGGCCTAGTAAATAAAAAGGGGTCCGAGTGACTGTCTCGCCATTTTACTGGGCCGAGCACTCGGCCGTGTACTTGGTGACATGTTTACACGTACCGACTACTCGGCCGAGTTCACCGTTTCGAAACTCTACTCGTTACGTGTGATCAAGGCATTAGACTGACCGCACCTTCCGGCGAGCGGGAGCCGATACGTTTCGAACAGTGGCGGGCGACTCTCTGGTCGCAGTGACGCGGCGGTGGTACCAAAATGCACGTCTCGGCGGGGCCCACGTGCCAATTATGGCTGCGAAAAGCCAAAAGACCATTCTACAATCCACTGAAAAATCCAGAACATTCACTGAGGGCTACAAAAATATGGACGTTTTACCCTCGTCATCCATCAGTTTCTTGCTATAGGGGAGTTTGGGCGGGCGTCGCAACGGTGGCAACGATGTAGCGCGATACCGCTTGCACAAAAAGATAAAACGTTCAATTCTCTGCGGGTTTCGCGCAAAACTGTTACCGCAGAGCTTAAGTTGGTGATTCTATGCGAGTTTTCCTAATCGTTCAAAAAACGTCGTAGTTATGGCGTCGCGACAGTATCTTCAACGGAAGATACTGTCGTGTAGACAGTATCACAGATACAGTAAGCACAGATACTGTGATTTTCGGTCTGGTGCGTATTCCATGTTCTAGTAGTTCTATGCCCGATCGAACGACGCCGGTCCCGTTCCGATCCGTCAATTGGTTCGCACGTTCTAGGTACCACCGCAAAACGCCTCTGTTTTTTTCTTTCACTTGTTGCGCATTTTTCTCTTTAAACTGCGGCAGTTTCTCAAAAAGTCGTTTAAAAATTCTTGCCGGAATAGTTGCGGGCAAGTGTTCTGAAGAAAACGAAGCCAATCGGCGACCTGGAGCCCTTTAAATAAATGTAGGGCATCCGTGGAAGTGATATTTTGAAAGTTGTATTTCCTCTTGTACCAGGTGAATGGGACGTCGCAAGACGGAGAGTAAGGGCTGTAAAAACGCGGCACGGCGGCAACTAAAGCGTCCGGGATTTATAAGAATTATAAAAAAATTTGAGATCCGACGAAAAATTCGCCTCGAATGTAAAAAAAATCGTGATTTTAGGTTTCTGTCTGGTGCGTCCAAACCTGGGGGAGTTTAGTCGCAAAAATGGCACCGCTCAACGGGGCTCTCGGTTGTACATCAGAAAAATGTAAAATCCCATTTGCCTGCCATAAAAAAACCTCGATTTTCGGGGGGATTTTGACCCTCTGGAGGGGCACGGCATGACGGCGGACGAAAGCTGGGGATGCACAACGTACGGATGGACATTCGCAGTTAGAGCTTCGAAGACGCGTGGTTAAAACATTCAATATCTGACGCCTCCGGCGGCATAAAAAAGCCAAATTTGACCTTTTCAAAAACCCACGTGGTGCGGTTCCCCAGGTGAAATTCGGGAAACGGCACACGTCAGTTGTCTCAGAATTGATCGAAATTTGCGATTCCTTCATGACTTGGTGATTCTGGCCGAACGCTTCCCCACACGGACCCCAAAAGTTAGCTTTACAAAAATTACCACTTTTACGGAGGTCACGGCGAAGATGGCCAGGAAAAATGAAATTCACGCAAGGATTCCGGAAGAAAATTTCGAGACGCGTCCTCCAACACCACTCTCACGCCTGCGCGACTTTTGTCGGCGACGTTATTCGGGGACCTCCGACTAAAACGGCACCCATGGTCTGAAAAAGTCGGTGCATCAGATTCTTGTAGCCAAAGAATGGACGAACGAATCCACGTACGACGATTTTCGATAAGACTTCCGGATTGCGTGGTTTAGGCGACCAAAAATGAAAAATAATTTAAAAAAAAAGTGAGCTTTTCGCACTTCTAAAAAATTTTAAGCAAAAATATCGAAAAGTGAGTGTGACAGTTGGACGTGTGGTGGCGTTCCGGACACACCGACACCGCAACCACGTCAGTGCGACGAAAACTGTCAGAGTTGTGGGTGAAAAGGTGAGAAAACTTGAAAAAACATATGTGAAATTATTTTTAGAAAATACTTGAATCTTTTGCAAATCAGTTGTGTTGTGTGTCTAATAAATTTCGAGTCGTTAAACAATTTATTAATATATTTTTTTTAATTTCCAAAAAATCATGTTTTTTGCCCCCTTATTTGTTCAGTGACTTTTGATCAATAGGGGATTAATCTATGTGGAAGGGGTTGCATAACTACCAGTATTTTTATAAATATTGGCGCTGTGTGTTATTCCTTATAATTGACATGGCAGTGAAAGGGTTAACAGTTTGTTACTATTTTTAAAAAATACTAATGTGTATAATGTGAAATAATAATACTGTTCATTCAATGGAACATGTATTTATGGCATTACTGAAATATTTATAATTATTATTCAATTTATTTAATTTAGATTTCATGTAAAATTCATCCAATTTATTTGATTAACCTCGGAGTCAGTAGAACCTTGACATCGGAGTCAGTAGACCTTTGTTTATGTTTCAATAAATAATATTAATATTATTACTTCTTCATTAGCACAATTAAAATATAATTATATTGGATATGTTCTACCAGACTCCGATCCCAACCAGGGATCTAGGAGTCATAAATATATAGGATCTATTAACTATAAAGAAGAAAAGATCTTCTCAAAATATATGCCGTTCCCAGCAGCGACGGCTTTTGCAATTTACCATAACTTACCCCTTCAAGGCCCAGGCTATCCAAATGTTTTTTAAGATTCTTGGGTATTGCACCTAGAGCCCCAATCACAATTGGTATCATTGTTGTTTTCTTTTCCCAAATTTAATTTTTAGGTCTAGATATTTTGAAATTTGAGAAAGTTCTTTTCCTTCTACCATACTTTTTTTTTCTTGGCGCTACAGCCCTCTATGGGCCATGGCCTGCTTTACAACGTCCCTCCATATCCTTCTGTCCTGTACGGTGTAGGGCCATTGCCGTACCTGAAGTACTTTCAAGTCTTTAATAACGTCGTCTCTCCATCGTATTCGTGGCCTGCCTCTCGATCTCTTTTCGGCAGGCAACCTTAGCGTCAGAGCTTTTGTGGTTCGGTCGTCCTTCATTCGCATGATGTGCCCGAACCACCTTAGCCTCTGCGCCTTCACATGCCTCACAATGTCTCTTCTCTCGAGTATTCCATCTATTTCTGCGTTGGTTCTTATTCTCCATCCTTCCTCTTTCCATCCTTTCCATCCTTGCTGTATCCCTCCATATATTTTTCTTATGATATTTCTTTCGCATACTCTTAAAGCTTACTCACCACTTGCATAGTGTCCATGTTTTCCCCGCATAAGTGATTATTGGACGGATTAGTGTTTTGTACACTTTCAGTTTAGCTTTTCTGCTCAGTAGTTTGGATCCTAGCAGTTTCTTGTTGGCAAAGTATGCTTTCCTCCCTAACATAATTCTGTGAGCGATTTCCTCACTCATCTTATTTTGGCTCGTTAACTTAGCCTTACTTACTTTACTTAGGTAGGTAAACTCGGTCACTTCCTCGTAGTTTCTACCATTTACTTGAATTGGTCTTAAATCTGTCACTTGCTGCCTACCACATCTCATGTACTTTGTTTTATTTTCGTTTATTATCAGTCCGCATGGTTCAGATTTTTGCTCAAGTTTCGCTGTTATTTCTTTTAGGTACTCCCTACCTCTTGATGCGATGTATATATCGTCAGCGTATGCTCCCACTTGCGCTGCTCTAGTTTTTAGGGTACCTGTTACGTTCATCTCTATGATTACTGCCTCCAGCAGTAGGTTGAACAACATTGCAGATAAGGCATCGCCCTGTCTTACTCCCGTTCCTATTGCATAGTCGCCTGTGAGCTTGGAGTCTATTAGAACTCAGTTGGTGTTAGTCCAACAAGTCTACCCAGTTTCATGGGTACTCCTAGTACCAGTAATTGTCTCATTAGCTCTTTTCTGGAGGCACTATCAAACGCCTGTTTGTAGTCAATATATATGCTATACAATGTTATGTTATGCTCATAACATTTTTCCATTATTTGTCTTTGCGTGTGCATTTGATCTATGGTGGACCTGTTGCTTCGGAATCCACACTGGTAATCGCCTAATATTTCTTCTGAATATATTGCAAGTCTTTTGCATATTACTGCTGACAGCACCTTGTAGGCTATATTTAAAAGAGTGATCCCTCGGTAGTTAGCGCAGTCCTTCTTATTTCCCTTTTTATTATACGTCAATTATGACACTTTTTATGGCGTTCCATTCCTTGCCCATGTTTTCAACGGTTTCCGTTCTTTCTAGGGAACGCTCAATTAGGTCTTGATATTGTTTTTGTTTATCCTTCGCTCTTAGGGCCTGCGTATTCCATTTTTTTACAAGTTTCTTACCCCCCACAATAGCTGTAATTCTTTGCCTCACCGAGACATGTACGAGATAGTGATCAGAATCGCAGTTAGCGCCTCTCATAGTTTTTACGTCTGTGATCATTGTTGCCCTTCGTTTATTGATAAGTACATGGTGAATTTGGTTGACCCCTCGGTTTCCTGGCATCACCCACGAGCCTTGTGTATTCTTTTGTGCGCGAAGCATGTGCTTCAGATTTTCATGTTGCAACTCGCTGCCATGTGGAACAGTCGTTTCCCGTTCTCATTTGTTTGGTAGTGTAGTGAGTGCGTTCCCGCTACACTTCTGTACGCGTCCTTTATTCCTACCTTCGCATTAAAGTCGCCTAGCACTATTAATGCATCATGTTCCGACACTTCTTCGCATTTTCTCTGTAATTTGATGTAAAAGTGTTCCTTTTCATCATCCTCTCCCTCTTCAGTTGGTGCGTAAGCACATATTACACTAAGGTTGTGGAATTTGCCTTTCATGCGTTCATGCATATTCGGTCGCTGAGCGCTGTGAATCCTAGTGCAGCCTTCCTTGCTTCTCTCTTTATTATAAAAGCTACCCCCTTTTCTCCTTGCTTTTGCGGGTTTCCACTGTAATATAATCTGTATAGCTTCTTGTCAATAGCTATTATAGTATTATTATATAGTTACTATTATATAGTACTATTATATTATAGTATAGCTAGCCCCGTCCTTCCTCCTCATCAACTTCAGAAGAGGATGGCCGGGTTACCAGGGTTCACCAGTCTTGGCGTTGAGAGTCGGAATTGAGTAGGAGAGGCTATGCGATAATCTGCTGTGCGATTATCGTGCGTTCCGCATACACTACCCCATTTGATCCCCTCCTTCTACTACACTATCCCCGGAAATTGCAATATCTATGATGTAAACTGTATCTTTTTTGACAACGGTTATATCACGAGTATTATGTTTCAGGTGCCATGCCGGTCCGTTTGGATACGGAAGTCCCACAAAGTTTTGACTCCTTCATTTTCTATTACATTTTCCGGAAAGTGATCCCACCAGTTTTTGTAAAATTGAAACCCAAAGTTGCTACAAAAGACTCCAATGTATAGTAGTGGAAACCTTGTTGTGTAATCAGACTGAGCTTTTCAGCAGCAAATCAGATGTTCTATCGTTTAATCAGCCTCTTTACACAACCTACACTTTGGTTTTTATAGATTTTTGTCTTTAATGCGTTGATCGAAAGCACATGTCCTCGGGCTGCTGGTATTAGGTCTCTCCATTCTCTATTTTTCACCCACTGCCAAGTTTTCCGAAGGTCCGTCTTCCCGTTGATTACGTGTAAATATTGTCTGCGTGTTGCTTTGTTATACCAGTTTTCTCTCCGATTTCACATATCCGTGAGTGAGAGTGTTTCTTCTTTCATCAGGAGAGTCTTTCACCATGGCTTGGTGCACTTGAATTCTTAATTTCAATCAGACCATTTAAGTATGTTTGTCTTTACATAAATCTAGATCAGACTGTTACTATTTTCAGTTATTTAGAATTTCTAATAGTTATATCGTTTTTTATTTTTAACTAATCAGTTAATAAGCAAACAAACTATGATTCACTAAAGATATTTTCTATGAAAACCAGGACATTCATTAAAACAAATATTATGAAATTTGAATCCGACGCGCGATTTGATTCGAAATTTTATTAAACGATTTGTATGCCGCCGAAACGGAATCACGTCCCCTTTGATTTCAAATTTTTCTCCGTTCACTCCACTTCGTGTGTTTTCAGTTTAATCTCATTTCTCTGTCTTCGCAATAGTTCTAATTTACTATTTACTCTCCCACCGTAATTCTAATACTTTATCTAGATCGAATTTCAACTCAATCTAAGTGAGTCGCATTTAGTCTCTCCCCACCAATTTGCTAACTTACCCAACATCATTTATCCTCCTCCACTTCCGAACTCACGTTCACAATTTCCTTAAAAAAAGCAAATCCTAGCACCGTTTATCAAAAACTTAAACGAAAATTACAATTTCAAATTCGTAAAATAAATAATTGTTTATTTAAAAAAAGCAATTTTATTATTTCCCGAAAATTTACTAAACAATTCTTAATGTTTATTGATAATTTGATTGATGAATGATTAAATTTAAATAATAATTTAATATGTCATTATTATGTTTATACGGTTTATTGAAAATTTGTAATTGTCAAGTAATAATTATCTGAGTAGCTATTAATTACGCAAATAGTTTTTTAATTAGTTTTAATAAAATTAATTTAAAATGCGTCGATGATGTTTAATACAAAAGAGTCGAGCTGAAAATTTCCTTTTAGTTTTAAACTTTCGGTCTAACTTTCGCCGATCAGGTTTAATTGATAAAACTTCGCCATCGCCTTTTAAGATTATAATTGATTCGCCCTTCGACAAAAAAATGTACGCTACAGACGCAAATAACTAAATATTTCTTATAACTGCAATTATTTCTTTATTGTTTAATAAAAAATATTGTAGACGTCTGGGAATTATAACAAGATTAATGTTTGGAAATTATACTTTGACGATTTCACAGAACTTGGAATCAGTTTAAAAGTTATTTCGCAAACATTCGTGTTCAATCTAAACACACGGGAAATTGTAAATACGAATTTCTCAGAAGCTTACAAATTATAAGTTGTAAATGATCTATAACTACTATGCCATACTAATTATATGTTGGTTTTTATCATCCCTAGTATTCATAATTTCTTTAGTTATTGCGAATGGGAAATTAAAAAGGCTTCAAATTTATTTGCCCTACAAGTTTCGGTGGCATTCTGTTCTGTCGTTGCCATGATGTTGAGAGTCACCAGATTCATTTGTAAAGCTATCCAATTTTTACCCACCTATTTATTTTTCATCAACAGTCATCGTGAATTTAATTTCGTCAAAAAATGTAACGAGTATTATAAATATTTTTAATTAACGTGATGTTTATGATTTGCAAAGCTTTCAAATTTAAAAAATATTTTTTTGTGAATTTAAGCAAAAAAAGTCTAGATAACCAAAATATATAGGAGTGGTCGAAATAATGATGACTATTTGTTCATCCCTGGTCCATGCTATACATAAAGGTTGTCAAATTAAGGGTGTACTGTTTTCACTTAATAAAAACCAAACGATGTAATGACATTTTATGTAATTTTAACTATCTAATATTCAGTAAAGTTTTAAGGTTTTTTGAAAATGGAGTGGCAGCTGATTGAACAAATGCTTGTTTGTGAAGAGCATTTTATTAGAACGAACTGTATTATTCAAATTCAAAGGCGGTTTCGACAACAGTTTAATTTTCCAGTGCCGGCACTATTGTTCTCTTCCAACAGTTATCTTAAGGATACTAAACTTGCAGAGAGGAAAAAACTCCTAGAACAGAAGTGAATACTTTGCAAGTTATGGACAGAATTGAAAAACGTTCTAATCAATCTGTGCGGCGAGTATAACAGCAAGTAGGAATTTCAAGTAGGAATATTATCACAGCAAGTAGGAATTTCTCGTGGGCAGCTAAGACTATTCAAGAAAGCTTTGAAAAAAAGACAGTTGTCAGTGCGGGATTTTTATTCCTTCCATAAAGAGCTTTAAAATTGTGTTTGAAAGGAAGACTAGTAAATCTATAGTGTTCTCAAAGTTTTTGTGCGCTTTTTTTTTGCTGAAAATTCGGTTTAGAAATTTGGATATTTGGAGTCGAGCGCGAGGAGTCAAACGCGACGGATGTGCCCAGCATTGCTAGTAAATAATTGCTAAATATAAAGTCAATTTTCTATATAATTTATTAAATAAAAAACATAAAAATCAAAGAACAGGAAAGAAAAACAAAAACAAATATTTACTCATAATTGAACGAGAACTAAGAACTAGAGTTTTTAGAGTCCAATTGGATAAAAAACAGTGGTCAAGATATCACAAAACAGTCGCCATCTGAACTAATTTACATCATCAGTAGCGTCATATAAAGGGAAGTAGAACCTTTACATACGCAAATAGCGAATAGCGAAATAATGATCCTAAAAGAAGAAAACTTAGAGCTAAAAAATGCAGTAATTAAAATTCAGACTTCATCCAGCGAACCGACAAAAAGCCAGATTATTGAAAAAATTGTTCGCCGCGATAAAATAGTAAATCAGCTCGCTCCTGCAAAAAAACATCAATAAAGGCCAAGAAACCGAATCAGATAATGAGTGTGGTTCCACAAATCAAGGTACGTGGGAACTTCAAAATAGACGTAAAAGGCGTTCAAGGCGTAATATTATCGTAGGGAGAAGTATAAACGCGGAGAAGACTCTTATCAGGGCTGTCAAAAGATTCGCTCACATTCAGTATACCGCTTAGAGCCATCCCTAACAGAAGCCGATATTATCACTTCCTTACAAAACAGAAATTTTAATACTGTTAGATGCAAACAACTTCAGGCTAAACATCCGGAGGAGTACTCTTCGTTCAAAGTATCCGTGCCCATCGAAGATTTAGAGCAGATCAATAAACCCGAAACCTGGCCCAAAAATACTTGTGTAAACAAATATTTTTTAAAGCTGGAAAACTTGCAACAAAGAATATAGAAAAACTAGATCGCAACGAAGTCGTGCAAGAACAAAATTTAAAATCGCAAATAAATATACTGTTATACTTAAACATTCAATCAATGAAAACCAAAATTGAAAAATTAGAACTGATCTTACAATCTCCTTCATTTGTCTAACTAGTATTTTAACTCATTTTAGCAGAACTCATACTAGCGGAGGAGGGTCAGCAATATGGGTCCGCTCTAATCTAGATAAAGAGACAATATCTGTACATAGTCTTGCCATTAACAAAGATTCCATAGAAAAAACTATTGAAATTTGTAGCATCATGTGCAAAAGAAAAGATCGCTCTTCTAAAATCCTAAATGTATACAGACCTCCTAGGGGATGCATTGCCTCTTTTTTGTTATATTTGGAGCTCGTATGGAACGCTATTTTTGACAGAAACAGCTTAATCATTCTAGTGGGAGATTTTTACAAAAATTTTGCCATTAAATCCAAGGAGCAAATGTACCTGATCGATCTTCTTTATGCTTATGGCCTAATCGAAACAGTGTGTGGATTTACACGTGTCACGGCTACGTCCAGAACGAGAATAAATAACATCTTCACAAATGGTACTCATCTCATGACGGTAGATACAGAAGACACTACACTATCAGATCATCACATTATAATCTTAAACAGCATTGTAAGAAAAGCTACCCCACCTAAGGACCGGTTTACTAGAGCTTTTACGGTAGAAAATAAAAGATTATTTCATAAAGCTCTAAATGAAGAAACTTGCAAAGAAATGTACTCCAAAACTGACTGTGACAGCAAAGCAGAATCGTTCTCATGCACTCTACAGCATCATTTCTGGAACTTCTTTCCTTTGAGAAAAGTGAAACGCTCATTATCCACGTGGGTCACAAAAGAGGTAAAAATATCTAGCAGAAAATTAAAGGATCTGTTCGTTCTCCAAAGAAGATTTCCAACATTAAAGACAGTTTATTCACTTGAAAAAATCAAACATCAAAGACTTATTCATCAAACTAAACGCAACTACTACAACAACAAAATTGAAAATGCGGTCAACAAGCAGCAAGCAATTTGGAAAACAATCAATGAATTATCTAACAAAAACAAAGTCAAAAACAAAATTAAATTACAAGTCAATAACAACGAGATAACCTCTGGCAAGAAGATTGCCACTGAATTTAATTCTTTCTTCAAGAACTCTGTTGAAGCAATACATAAGAACATAATACCGCAAGTGATATGCGACGACCACATAGCCTTTAACACCAAAACAATCTATCAAGAAGAATTCACATCTGAGGAAACATCAAGACTTATATTCCATTTAAAAAACTCAACAGCTCAAGGTCCGGATGGTATTCCTTGTATCTTAATAAAAGAGTTGAATTCTGTTTTAGCTGATCCAATATCTCATCTAATCAACAGCCCTTTTGAGTATGAGATGTTTCCGGATATCCTAAAAAAGTTATCACTAATATTCCCGATCCATAAGAAAGGTGATACTATGAATATTCAAAATTACAGGCCAGTTGCTTTAATTTCAGCTATAGCGAAAATCCTAGAATACGCAATGGTAAGCAGAGTAATGCCCTTCATTAAGAAGCACGACATCATACCACAGGAACAACATGGATTCTGTAAGAAGTCTACCACAACCGCAATACTACAATTATATCACCAAATTCTCCAGGAAATTGATAATAAAAAATGCCCAATGGGTATTTTCTGTGACCTCGCGAAAGTATTCGATTGCGTATCACACTCAAAACTAATGAATAAACTAGAAACCTATCGCATTAGGGGAAAATGTGGAAGATGGCTTAGATCATATTTGACAAACCGAAGGCAATAAGTACAAATCGAGAATTGCATATCAACAACTGTCAATATAGAAATGGGTGTCCCACAGGGTAGCGTTCTCGCCCCTCTTCTTTTCACACTATATATCTCAGACCTCCCACGTTATTTAAGCGGGGCCAAAAGTGTGTTCTACGCTGATGATGCAAGCTTTATCATCTCAGAGGAGTCGGTGGAAACAACTGAAGTAGTAGTCAATAACCTTCTATATAACCTGAACAATTGGTTTTCATCAAATAATTTTCATTTAAACACAGAGAAGACAAACTATGTTATTTTCCAAACGAAGCGTCGGACCAAAGCCTATTCATTAAAAATTGGTGATGCGAGAATAGAAAGTAAAAGTAGTATTAAATTTCTAGGAGTATTTTTATAAGACGAAATACAATGGAATACCCACATCCATAACATCTCCTCCAAGGTAAATCAAAAAGCCTACATGCTAAAAATTCTACGAAATAACATAGATCTATCGCTCTTGCTACGAATCTGCCATGCAGAGGTCCAGTCCATTATCACATACGCGATTATTATATGGGGGACATCACCACAACTAGATGTCGTCTTCAGGGCGCAAAAGAGGGTCGTGCGGGCTATTAAGGGTATATCGAGGACAACATCATGTCGGCCACATTTCAAAACCCTAAACATTTTGACGGTTCCATCCATATACATCTGGAAAATATCATGTTCTATTTTCAAAAATAAACCCAACTTACCAAAAAACAGATATCAACACTAGTACAATACTAGAGGCAGGAATCTAGTACGAACAACATTTGCCAACTTAACGCTATGCAGCAAAGCGCCCTCTCATATAGGAACCCATATCTTCAATAAGCTACCTACTCAACTACAAGAGGAAACTTCAATGAGATTATTTCGACAAAAACTTAAAATATACCTGATAGATAGATGCTTGTACAACATTAATTATTTATGACTTATTGTTAGCTTATATGTATTCGTTTACATCTGATAGCAAATAAATGGATTTGATTTGATTTGAAGAAGATTAAAAAAATATTTTCTCTTTCGGCCTTGCTAATGGCAAAAAGTCCAAGAACTTGTTCCAATAGAATTAGAGAATTAGAAATTATGAGTGACCTAGCACATTTCAATAACATGGGGAGAAGAAAAACAAAATTCTATCGGTCTGCCGAAAACCCTCAAATTATATTTGAAGAAGAATTGTTCAAAGAGAAACTGTGTGGTGTGGAATATGCTCAGCTGGAGTATTGTACCGCATTTTTATGAAGATGAAATGGGAAACGCAGTAGTTGTCAATAGTGAACGTTATATGGAGATCCTACAAACATCCTTAATGGATGTCATCTCTCAACTCCGTTTACCAATGAACGATATTTTTTATGAGCAAGATTGTGATTGTGAAGATGAGTGCAAGGCATCGTGTATCCAATAAAAGATTTGGTGTCAAATAACAGATTTCGGTTTGTAATAGTTGCAGCTTAAAATCAGGGTACTCTTAATTTTTCACCCTTTACATCATTAATCTATTTTAGAAGATGAATTTGTGTATCGATTTTTCAAAAAAAGGAAATACCTCTTCATAATAAAGCGCTCGTGAAGGCGCTATTTCTGATTTCGCGATTAAATTAAGCGGTCAGCAATGGTTTATAAGTGCCTATCGTGATAAAACTCCATTTACTTATTTCGGTCTGCAGGCATGTATTATAATTTTCATAACATATGTGTGTTGGGCCGTTGTCTTTATGCGGTTTGCGCACCGAAAATAATAACTCATTTTTATAATATCGCCCGACGCGTTCCGTTTCTTTCGTGTGAGATTTCCTAGAGAATTATTACGATTTTTTTTTCTTTTTCGAAAATTTGCACACTTTACGTGTCAAATACACGTGCTACTTACACGTATTCTGCTTATCTTATATATCATCAGTTTGTTTTTACTTTATAATTTTGTAGCCAGAAATAAATATTTCATCAACTTAAATACTAGATACTAAGTACAATTATTCAAAAATTTTACATATTTTGATTTAACCAGAAGAGAGAAAATAAACATTTTTACACTTTATCCTCATTTGTTTGTGATTTATTAACAAAATTAAATATAAATTATTCTAATGCTGTTTGTCTTATATCAGCAAAATGTAATAAAAATGTTATAACATAAATACTGGCCTCTTTGACAGAAAAAAACATGTTAAATTGAACGGGTATGTAAGAATAACGGTATCTACCAATTTCGATATTATTGAATTGTCGTTCCAAATGGTACAGATCTGTAAATGAACGTGTCTAAAAATAAAGGGTTCTGGAAATGAACGGGTCAATAAATAAAAGATTCTGGAAATTAACATCAAAATATCAGCTAAATGTAATGAAAATATAATATAAATATCAGCAAAATGTAATGAAAATATTTGGTTTCCACTTATGGTGGGTGGTAAGTTTCATATTTACAACCTCCATTTTCGGTATATATTTGTTTAATAACAATACGGTGTATATAATTCGTTCTATTATCAAAGTTCAAATAAATCTTTTGAAAACTTCAAATTCATATTCAGTTTGTTCAAAACATAGCAAATATTGTTCAACATCCCATAGCGCCCTATTTCAATTAGATTTCTACAGATTACTTTGTTACGATTTGGTATTAAATATTTATTAGTTAAGTAAATTTACTTAACAAATCCTGTTCGTGCTTTAGCATCAGCAAATTCGGTTATAATTTCGTTGGAATCTTAAAAAGTTAGACCCCTTAAATTATGAGGCCCTTGGCAACTGCCCCTTCTGCCAAACCAGTTTAATAAAACCAACAAAATTTACCAATAAAATTGAGACCATAGAAAACAAAAAGGGAAAAGATGATATGAAGGAAATGTTGAAACAAATGATTGATGCCCAAAAACAAATGTCTGATGAAATAATTCAGCTGAGAAACGAATTGAAAGTAAAGGAAGAAGTGTGGAAAGAAGAGAGAAATTAATTAATTGGAAGATTGAAACCGCTAGAGATGGATATGGAAAGAAGAGGAAGATCAAAGAAAAAGCACAATACAGTAATTAAAGGACTAGAGAGCAGCAAAAACAACAAACAATATATCGAAAATATGCTTAAGGTAGACACAGAGCTAGAGGTAAAAGTAAACAAAGCATTCGAACTAAAAAAGACTTTGTCGGTTTTGTTTTGGGCCGCATTAGAACTAGTCCTGCGGCCCGCAACATGAACATTGTAGTAGCTGAACTCGACTCTATGGTATCAAAGATCGCAATAATGAGGAATAAAAACAAACTGGGAGAGAAAACATTAACATCTACATGGATGATGACCTAACAATCCAAGAACAGAGAATCCAAAAAGCAATAAGAGAGAAAGCAAAAGTGAAAAAGGGAAGTGGCTATAGAACCAAAGTAGTCTACCAAAAATTATGGATCAATGAAACTTTATGAAAATGGTCAGAAAAGAAAATAGATTATATTAAAAAAAATAAGTAACATAATAGACCAGAGGTCGGCAACCTTTTTGAACAGAAGAGCCAAAAGTTACGATTTACAAAATTTCCCAATTTTAAAGAGCCGCCAAGTTTTTTTTCAATGTTATAGTATTGCTTACTTATGAATAGTTATACTGATTTATTATAACAATGGGAGCATTGGCTTTGCATGCCATTTTGAAAGTTTGGTTAAATCTGGCTCATAGCTTGTTGTTTTGTTTCAAGCACGACTCTAGATTTTTATTTGATAGTTGACTTCTTACTTTTTATGGTAATCATGCAAGAGAACGCTTGCTCGCAAGAATATGTCGACCCGAAGATCGTCAGCACTCCAAATGTCAACTTTTTCACTTTACTGTAGTATTCTGGAAGGCTATTCTATGTGCCGAATATGAGTGCCTCGACTCTCGTCATTTCTTTTAGAGCTGTTGAGCACTTGTGCTGAGCGACGTGTAGGCATTTCTGGACCTCCAACTCCTCCAACTTTCTCTTGAGTTGTGTGAACTTGTCACTCCACAAGTCTTTCCTTTTCAGAGCCAGAAACTGCATTAGAAATGCAGCATCAATTGATTCAATGATTCAATGTTGATCTCATTTGTATTTGTGTTGAGAGAATTTACTATGAACGCACGAGTAGTTTTGTTTGTTTTGAAGTGCTCGAATTTCTTAACAAATCCATTCTTTATTTTTTTATAGCTACGCTGAAGTAACTCGTGTAAATAGTTGTAATGGTTTTATCGCGAAATTGCTACAGAATCTTAAAAAATAATTTACCGCTCTAGATGTCTTCAATATGAAGAAATAACTCTTTTTCGATACAAACCACTTCTTCCAGCAAGGCATAGGCTGAAGTTTCCTTTCCTGGTAGTTTTAGATTTAGCTCATTCAGCTTTAGTGTGGTATCTAGAAGTTGAATTTTTGCAGACATTTGTATTCTTCCAAATGGGGATGGTCAAACACGAAGCAAAACGTTTCAGTACGTTACCTCTATAATAAATAAATTAATAATCTTAGTTACCAAGTTCCTCAACTCAAAAGACCTCAACTATTTCGGCCGGAAATATTTTGGCGCCTCCAATACAAAGGCCTCTTGATGAATTATGCAGCGAATTTTTTTTTTCCTGAAGAATCGATATTACTCCTCTATTTATTCCTGATATACTCCATCAGCAGCTATGGAAATTTTATTTTATTTAACATAAGTCGATTCTAGTGCCTTTCAGGCATTTTTGCACAGGATTTGCTATATCTTCCCTTTGAGTTTGTCCTGAGAGCAGTAGCATTCCTTGCAGTTTACCTTTTAGACCTAGGGTGGACTTCTACCTGACGAAAAGGGCAAATTGTACCGTGTCTTTTATGCCACAAGACTAATCTATAGCAATTGATAAGGCAGGAGCCAGTTGAATATCTACCACGTGCATATGGGTTACATTTGAAGACATTTGAGCAGTTGTATCTGTTTTAGCCCATAATGGCAAATCTTTGATTTTTTTTATAATTGTTTTTCAAATCACGAAACAGTTCTTCAGATGTACGTATGAAACAATCTTTGACGTACTACTCACCTGTGAATAATTTCTCATTTTTTGCAATTTCTAATGATACTACAAAGCTTGCCAGATTTACATTTTTTGAAAATTGCGCGCAGTTACTTATAGCATAGAATTCTACTCCTGTTTTTGTTTTTGAAGCTCTTCAACAGCTTTTTTTCGTGTGCCACTGGCTGAATATTTACCAGCGAACTGGGTACGTTTTGTAGTGAAGTGTCTTCACTATTAAAATTTGACTTCTTATTGTGTGCGAGTTTTTGGTGGCAAATGAGACAAGTCGGAACCCTAACTGTGTTACATATGAAAGCAAACGACTCCGTCCAATCCCGATTGAATTCTCGATTGTTTTCTTCGAAAAACGATGCGCAATGAAATGTAATCCGAATGTGATTTCATACAGTATGATTTGTAGCAGACAATGTGAAGAAAAGTGGCACGTGTAATAAACGAAATTAATTTCATATGATCGATTGCACGATTTTAAGGGTTTCGATAATAAAATAATTATTTCTTGCTTATGAAACAGGAGAGCCGTAATTTTACATCGAAAGAGCCCAATGCGGCTCGCGAGCCGCAGGTTTCCGACCCCTGTAATAGACCATGAACTAAAGAAGACAAAGGCAATGAATAAGGAACTGAATATTAAAGACCAAAGTAATAACAAAGACAGAAAGTTAAAAAAAAACGAAAATAAAGAACCATAGAAGGCAAAAATTAGAAGTCGAACTAGTAGATGAATTTGAAAAGGTAAATTTAAAATTGTTAGGAATAACAGAAACAAAAATGAAAGAAATGGATCAAACGAGATAAAAAACGGACATCTTTACATATGGAGTGGAGTGGATGAGAAAGAAAGAGCAAGAGTAGGTGTCGCATGTATTTTACACATAGAAGAAAACGAACATATAAAAAGATGAAAAACAACTAATGAAAGAATAATGACAATTGAACTGAAAATAGGAAATCAGATGGCGTCAGTGGTAATTACATACGGCCCAGATGAAGACGAACGAAAAAAGAAGAAAGACGAATATTGGGAATAAATGAATGGAAATATGGGAACCGAAGGGACGACGTATATACTAGGAGACATAAATGCTAGAGTAGTGAGGAAAGATGGAGTATACAGAGAAACAATTGGACAATATGGTGAAGACAAACGTAGCAACAATGGAAAAAGACTATTGAACTTTATATAATAATGAACACATTCTACAAACATAAAGACATCCATATGTTCAACAATGAGTTCAACCAAGCAGGGAGGAAAAATTTATAATAGATTATATAATAACAGCAAAGGAAAACAATAAAAAAAATGTAAGAGCCATGAGAAGTTACGAAATAGGAAGTGACCATTATCTGATAATTAGCGAACTGACAACAATAGAAGAAAACCAATGAACAGAAATAGGAAATAAAAGAAACTATGACGAAACAATTAACACCTTTAAATTAAAAGATGTAAGAATCGCAGAAGAATATGAGAAAGAAGTGACCAAATCAATCCAGACTTTGGGGATGAAAGACGACAAGAACGGGGAAGCAATGTGGAGAACATTTAAAACAATTATAAGTCAAGCGGCCGGAAGAGTATGTGGAACAAGTAAACAAAACCAATACAAAAAACAAACTGCCTGGTGGAATGATGAGGTTAGAGAGCAAGTTAAAGAAAAGAAGCGAAACTGGAAGAAATATCTAAACGATAAGACGGAAGGAAGCTATAAACAAGAAAGACAGAAAAAGATATCGATAAACAAGAAAGACAGAAAACGAAAAACCTAATTATGAGAGAAAAACAAAAGTCCTGGGAAGCATTCGGACAGAAAATGGAAGATTTGAAAGAAATGGAACGTTAATGAGAATCAGAAAGTATTTTACCCAATACTAAAGAACCTACGAAGCAACCGAAGGGAAGAAAGTAAAACAATAAAAATCGATAAGGGAGAATTGATTATGAAAGAAGAGGAAGTTATAGAGAGATGGAGAAACTGCTTTAACTTGGGCTATGTATTGGCCGAAGAGGAAGAGACAAGTGAACAAATGGTCAAGAAAGAACAGGAAGAAACCACAATAGACAAAGCAGAGATAGAAGAGGCGATTAGAGGAATGAAAAATGGGAAAGCCCCAGGAGTCGAAAAAATAACAAGGGAAATAATAAGTAACAAGTAAAATATATGGGGAAAGAAGCGATAGACTACCTCACAAGACTATTTAATCAAATATGGATGCAAGAAGTAATACCACAAAAATGGGAGATTGGACTAATTCTTCCAAATTACAAAACAAGAGACAAGAAGGAATGTACCAACTATAGAGGGATATCACTGATAGGGACAATAATGAAAATAGTTGAAAAGGTAGTGGAGAAAAGATCAAGGAAACAAATCGAAAGCCAAATAGATGAAGTACAAAGCAGTTTCCGACCAGGAAAAAGCACCCAAGACCATATCTTCACACTACTAACTCTAATAAACAGAGCCAAAACAACGGGCAAAAAACTATATATGGCATTTATAGATATGGAAAAGGCTTTTGATTTGGTACCCAGGAAAAAATATGTTAAAGCTTGGTTAAAAAAGGTGTTGACCACAAACTGAAACAAATTTATAAATGTATATATAACAAAACAAGGAATATGGTAATCAGTAAAAACCAAGAATCGGAAGAATTTGAAACTAAACAGGGGGTTAAACAAGGAGGGAGCCTCACCCCATTACTATTTATTGCATTTATTGACGAGATAAATAAAGAAGTACAAAAGAAAACAAAAGCTCTACACATTGGATACAGGAACATGGGGAGGGTATATGTAAGTATGTGTGCGTTCTCAGACGATATAGCAGTAATTGCAGGATCGGAGAAGGAACTAGAAGACAAACTGAAGAAATGGCAAGACGAACCAATGAAGAATGGAATGAAAATGAACACAGGAAAAACGAAAATTGTAGTGATATCTAAAGATCCAATACAAACAAACATAAGTCTCAATCAAAAACAAATACAACAAGTAAACGAATACAGGTACCTAGGAGTGATTATAGACGAAAATGGAAGCCAAGTCATATCATGCACTAAATTACATAATACTATACCAAAAAGAAATAACGAGAACAACAAAAATGAAAATATACAAGGTAATATGTAGACCAACACTAACATATGGATGTGAATCATTGATATTAACGCAGCGAAAAATAAGTAAAATAAGAGCCACATAAATGAAGTACTTAAGGAAAGTATATGGAGTGAATATAATGGACAAAATAAGAAGTGAAGATATAAGAAAAGAACTGGAACTTAAAGGAATAGAAGAGTTCATAGAAGAGAAACAATTGGGATGGTGTGGTCGCCTACAAATAATGAACGAGAAGGGCCAAGTGAAAAGAGTATGGGAAGAAAGCCGAATGCCAAAAGAAAAGAGTATGGGAAAGCCGAATGCCAAAAGAAAAGAGTATGGGAAAGCCGAATTCCAAAAGAAAAGAGTATGGGAAAGCCGAATTCCAAAAGAAAAGAGTATGGGAAAGCCGAATGCCAAAAGAAAAGAGACGAGGAAAGCCAAGGAAATCATGGGACGAGATGGTGCGAGGACTGATAGAAAAAAGAAGGTTACAGGTGAACGAATATATGTTTATTACCCTTCTTGTGAAGAGGATGGATCATAGATGAGGTCCATCCTTCTGGTAAGATCTCTGTTACCCATATGGCCTGTAGAACATAATAATAATATTTATTGTAATATAAAAATGAACTCCTTCCACCTGTGTAAAATACATTTTTATTAATATTATTGATTATTAATTGTAAAGGGTAACAAACTGAGTATGTCCTGATTTTATACTGAAATTTTCAAAAAACTAAATAAGTCAACGATACCAAATTTGTTGTTGAGCATTGTGCAGAGTAGAGTGTCATATAACAACTGGAACACTTAAAACATAACATTGCATAAATTTCATCAAAATTGTGTCAGCATCTATTGCACTCATTGTTGCAACGGTCTTCTTGCCAGTTATGCATCGAATGAAGCACAGGTTTCATCTGTTTGATATCATTTTTAAGTTTCAATTTTTAAACGTGCTTTAGGCTTGTTATATAACTTAACAATTCCTGCTTTTATGTGCTATGAAAATTTGGTTTCTAACTTATTTAATTTTATATAAATTGTTAATTAAAATTGAGTCGCTCTTAATTTGTCACAGATTTTCCAATTGATATTTGTAACTAATTTTATGAATTTGAGCACATTAAAATACTCGGGTAATGAAAAATCTACTGTGGTATCATTTTTGTATTTAAAATTGTGATTTGATTTATTTATCGGCCAACAGGTTTTTTGTTTGGGTGTTTTTTGCTGTTCTAGCATAAAAACTTGATCTTTTAATTCAATGCTACGGGGAGAGAGCAGTCGTAGTGCGGAACTCGCGTTGATAAGGCGATAGTTTTAATTTCGATCTGTGCCATTGTTTACCTCACAGTGTTCTGTGTTTATTGTGTTTCACCGAGGAAATGGAAACGTACAGCCAAAAAGGTTAGTACCTATCCAGTAGCAATTCCCCCAAAATGTTTAAAGAAAAATAAAATTTGTATAAAAATAGATAGGGTGCATCCATTAAATTATTTAGTTGATTAAAACCGTCCAAGGAAAAATTTGATACAATTGTTGCACTAAATGTCGATGTCTACAATCTGTTAATAGATTATAATTATTATTATAGTAATAGTAATTCTCTAAATTACTATTACTACGTCTAGTAAAGGGCTGAAATTGTGTAAGGGTGATATATTGGTCCGGTTATTAGAAAATTGGGACCAGGAAGTTGTTTTAGTTGTGACAAGGAAGAAGTTTAAAGTGGGACAAGAAAAAACCTATGCCTGCTCTATATAGTGTTTACATCAATTATCTCCAGTATTATATGCATGGTTTTGAATAGAAAATGTGTCTTTTATTACTAACCTTTACTAACCAGAAGGAAATGTATAAAAGTTGTTTATTTATTATTTCGAACAAAGAAAGTGTTTACTAAACTGAAACAATACGAATAACAACTGTAATTTTGAATTGAAAATTGAATTTTAACATGAAAAGTATTTAATTTAACGTAATATTTCCAAATAAAGGTACTTACGTATTAACGCCACCACCGCTACATTTTAAAATGTCGCCAATCTACACCTAAAATTTATATGATAAATCATAAAATAAAACATTTTATTTCAAATTAAAACATTTTTAAAACTCAAAATACTTTATTTTTTAACCCCGGTTAGATTAGGTTGCCCGTTAAATTTTTATCATATTATTTAAATTTCTTTAGAATGATAACAAGAAATAGATTCTTAGGGAAACTGAAAATGTTAGGAAAACTGTTTTAAATTTTTCGGTTGCGTTTTCTGCTTGATTAAACTTGTAACGAAAACAAAAAATAAATGCGAAACCATACAATTTAGGGGAAGAAATGTGTCAACGGCAGAGCCGAAGCCCCAAGAAGAAATTAACACCATAATATGAAAATTTAATCCAATACGTAGGATATAGAATATCTGATCTCGACAGACGTTAATTGGAAACACGCGAGGGCAATCTTAAGGGGACAGAGTTAAATATTTATCGCCCAAACATGACATGACACCTGATATATAAACATTTGACTTGCTCTCCATGAACGTGTATATATAGAAAGGAGTATACACAAGGTTTGTGTACTGGGATATGCGTCAGAGCACCCTCCTTTCATATTATACAAATGCAGCGAATGTGGGCTTTCTGAAAATGACCCCTTGAAATGGCCAGGCGTGTCGAGTGCGTGCTACAAATGCCCTGCAGATTAGCTACAAGCAGCACCACCGTGTCAACAGCTGGCACAAACACCTGGTATACAATAACCTCGATACACAGAGATAATATTTTTTTCCTGTTTGTTTTCTTCGAGGGAGTTGTTTATTTTTTTTAATTAAATTTTTCATCACATGTTTTGTAATTAATAGTATCCCATCGAAAGATTAATGTATCTACTGTATGATGTAAACAAACAAAAAACAGTTTTTAATGAACATTGTTCAATTTTTTTTAATTGTTCATAGGTTTTATAGAATTAGTATTTCAGTTTAAATAAAACTCAACTTAAAATTTTATCCAACTTCTATTTAACATTATAATGAATTTAGAATATTTTTTGCTAAAATTTACAGTCCAAGTTGCTGAAAATAATTTTTTGGCAAAAAATTATTATCTTTAACTTCAAATTAGTCTATTCAAATATCTCTTTAAAAGTTCAATTACAACTTTGTAATCTTAAATTTCGCCCTTTCTCTAAGAAATCAAGAATCTAGAAATAAAATGAAATTAAGAAATTAATTCAAACTCCTGAACTAATTGTATTATTGTACAAAATTTAAAAATATTAAATTGTTTAAACTTTAACGAACCAAATTTAAAACTTCTGAAGAAAATTTGTATAATCACAATTTATATTATTCTCGTGTCATCCGAATAACCATATTTCTGAATTTCGACATATAAATCTAAAGTTAAAAAAATCTTAAGCTTGACAAAAACTGCATGTTAGACCTTACTAGACAGTCAAGGCCAAACAGGCGAGCTTAGACAGATAGGACAGGACAGACAGTACATAATAAACAAGAGTATTAAGATAGATTAGGCAGTCAGGACTTAAACAGTTAGTAGCAGATTCCCAGGGTTACACAATCAAGAATTATAAAGTCGCTATGTAAATAATCAACATTTTGATAATCAAGAGCTAGTAAGTTAAGACGTTAAGAGACAGTCAATACTTAGACAATCAACAATTAGACATTCAAGAAATAGATAGTTCTGATCAGACAATTAAGACTTTATTATTAAAGAGTTGAACAGACTGGAATTAGTAAGTCAGGAGTTAGTCAGTCTTAGATAGTCAAAACATAGACGATTAAGACTTAGAAAATTAAGAATCAAACGAACTTACCTTAAGTAAAGTTCGATTGTAATTATATGAGAGTCTCGTTCGAGATGATTACATTGTAGTACCGCTACTTCCCACTAGATCTAACCACAAGTTCAGAGTTTAAAATTTTCGGGCTCCCGCCCGCGCATCTCGTCCTTACACTGCCGGTCACACTTCATGTAGTTTAAAGCTTATTTTAATATTAAGGAATTTAGCTCGTATACATAATACTCCTTAGTACGGGAGGGAAAAACTTTTACTAGAGGAAAATAAGGGAGGGATTTAATCATCTCGAACGATACTCTTATATAGTTACAATCGAACTTCACTTAAGGTAAGTTCGTTTGATTTTTAATTATATTGCGAGTCTCGTTCTTCGAGATTACATTGTAGATGTTTGTAGATTGTAGATTGTAGATATGGTGGTGACGACTTGTACTGCGACCTTTATAGATCTATTGTACCCCACCCTCCTCCTCCAAGTGTTGGTGTACTTACCCATTTAGAGCGCCTCCTCTAATCCTGATTCCTTTAGGAATCTCAGGATCTGGGTGGGATTCAAGGCCTGCAGCTCCTCTGTGTTCAAGCAGTGAGCCCCAAGGTACATCTGTCTCTTGCGGAGTAATGCTCCGCAGTCTTTGAACAGATGTATGGGGGTTTCCTCTGCTGAGCCACAGAATCTGCATCCATCATCCTCCTCTAGGCCTAGGGCCTTGAGATGTTTCCTAAGTCTGCAGTGTCCCGTCAGGGCTCCTGTCAGAATTCTGAGCTTGTTCCTGCTTAGTTTCAGGCAAGCTTTAGTTCTCTTCTGGTTAAAAGATCCCAGCATCACTTTGGATTGCCTTAGCCCTGGAAGTTCTTCCCAGGTTTTCATCCATTTTCTTCTTATTTCTTCATCTAAACTTTTGCGGATGGTGTTCACGCTCATACCGCAAAAGGGTTCCGGACCTATAAAGGGGCTATTGGATCCCTTGTTTGCTAGGTGATCGGCTTCTTCGTTTCCGTCTATACCAGTGTGTCCTGGTACCCAGTATAGCGTTACTTTATTATCCCTGCCAAGCTTGTTCAGCTTCCCCACACAGTCCCATACCAGTTTGGATCTGATGGTGTATGAGCTAATGGCCTTGATGGCTGCTTGGCTATCTGACAGGATAGCAATTCGTTTTTTGCGGTACTTCCTGTCGAGGTTAAACTGTGCACATCTTTCGATTGCGTGTACCTCTGCTTGGAAGATACTTGGGGATGTTCCCATGGATTCGGAGTATCTGGTACGAGGTCCAAACACTCCTGCACCAGTGCCTTCCTTTGTCTTCGAACCATCTGTATACCACTTGATGGCATTTTGCTCTATGTGGTATGCTGAGGATTCGTCGCTCCAATCGGCTTTACTACTACACATTGCTGTGTAGTTTTCCTCAAAGTGGTATTTGCCTACCATTTCGTTTTATGGTACTTCCAGCCAGGGGATCTTGGCAGCGAGGCTGTTTCGGTCTCTGCTCCCGATTATTTTGCCTCTGCCCATTCCTTCCTTGCTGAACCTTACGATCGCCGATCTGGCGGCGCTCTCCACCACAAGGTGCAGCGGAGTCAGATCCAGCAGCAGCTCCAATGCTGCTGTCGGACACGACCCCATCGCCCCCGTGATGCAGACACACGCCAGTCTTTGAATCTTCTCAAGCTGTTTCCTCATAGAGGCCAGCTTGATTCTACTTCCCCACGCAACCGCCCCATAAGTGATTGCAGGTCTCACTATCATGGTGTACATCCATCGCGGGATAGTGGGGTTACAACCCCACGTTTTTCCTGCCAGATTTCTGCACACCATTAGGGCGCGTTTGGCTTTACCTACCACTGCCTCAGCGTGTCTATTCCATAGGAGTTTGCTATCTAGTGTGATACCCAGATACCTTATCTCCTGTTGGTATTCTACTGCCTTCCCATCTATGAGTATGGGATGTAGGCAGTTTAGTTTTCTCCTTCTAGTAAATGGTATCACCGTGGTTTTGCTCGGGTTGAGTCTTAATCCCACTGTTTGACACCATCTACTAGTTACTTTGAGGCCTCTCTGAACAATTTCACAGAGCGTTCCCTCAAATTTTCCTCTGGCCATTATGACTATGTCATCGGCGTAACCTTGACATTTGATGTCTAGGTCGTTTAGCCTAACCAGTAGTTCATCAACTACCAGGCTCCACATTAGCGGTGATAGTACACCTCCCTGTGGGCACCCTCGAGTTGTGGAGATCTTAATGGTGTCTTTTCCCACTTGTGTCTCCGCCGTTCTAGTTCTCAGCATTTCTCCCATCCACTTTGAGATAGTGCTGTCGATATTCCTTCTTTCGAGGGCCGCCCTGACAGCCTCGTGTGAGGTGTTGTCAAAAGCTCCCTCTATATCCAAGAAGGCACATATCGCTACTTCCTTTATCTCTAGTGCTGCTTCTATTTCGTTTGTCAGCTGATACAGTGCGGTTTCTGTGGATTTCCCTGCTCTGTAAGCATGCTGACTCCTGTGTAGTGGTGTACCTACCAGCACTATAGTCCTAAGGTGATTATCAATCACTTTCTCCATTGTCTTTAACATAAAAGATGTTAGACTAATGGGTCTAAATGACTTCGGTTGAGTGGTGTCTTTCTTCCCCACCTTCGGTATAAATACCACCTTAGCCCTTCTCCATAGCTCCGGTATATATCCGAGCGCTAAGCTACTTCTAAAGATATTTAGAAGATACGGCATTAGTTCTCTCTCTCCCTTTTGTAGGAAGGCAGGAACTAGTCCGTCCACTCCTGGGGCCTTAAAAGGCTGGAAAGTGCCGATAGCCCATCTGATTCGGTTTTCCGTACAGATGGACGCTGCCCTCTTCCAGTCGGCCCGACTTGGTTTCCGTGGTTGCATCAAGCCCTCGGTCTCCCTGTATCCTCTACATCCCGGAAAATGGGTTTCTAGTAGGAGGAGAGCTCTTTGCTCTTCATCCTCCGTGAAGGTCCCATCCGGTTTCTTGAGAGTGGTTGTCATTTCCACTCTATCCTTCGCTAGTGCTTTGTGCAGTCTAGCTGCCACCGGCGTGGATTCTATGTTTTCACAGAAGGTCCTAAAGTTTTCTCTTTTTGCCCTTCTGATCTCTTTGTTGTAGGTGGTAAGCACCTCAGAGTATTCTAGCCAATTTCCGTATTGCTTGGCTTTGTTGAAAAGCCTACGTACTTTTGCTCTTAATGTAGACAAATTTTTGTTCCACCATTTTTCGTCCTTATGCTCCTTCACGGTTTTTACCGGGCAGCTGGATTCAAATGCCGTGGTGATTGCTACATTTATTTCTCCTACAGCCTGCTCCAGCACGGTGTAGTGTTTGATACTACCCCGCACTGTCACCTGCTCTAGGTTTTCTTTTAGTTGGGAACTAAACATAGGCCACACAGTTTGTCTGGGGTTTCGAATGGGGGTGTTTTCCTCACTCGCTCCTTCCAGCTCAAACTCTATGATCCTATGATCTGACATTGAGGGCTCACTTTAAACCCTCCACTTTTTAATTAGTTTACTTACGTTAGCGCTACCTACCGTAATATCCAGTACCTCATTTCTGACTTTAGTGACAAATGTTGGTGTGTTCCCAACGTTGTACACAATTAAGTTCTCTTTAATGAGGTATTCTAAAAGGTACACCCCTCTTATTAGTGTCCGTGCTGCCCCACATCTCATTGTGTGCGTTCGCGTCACATCCCAGGATGAGTGGCAGCCTTCTCCTAATACAGTGTTCCACCAGCTTTTGTACTTCAATGGGTGGTATGCTGTTACCATCGCCAGGGAAGTATGCTGATGCGATCACTACTTCGCGGTGGAGACCCTCGATCTTGATGAGGGCCTGAATCGGTACTAAATCCCGCGTTAAAAATTCTGAAAGACATAAGTAATTTATGCCATTTCTTACCATAATGCAAGTTCTAGGGGAGACCTCACGGCTGTCCCATACCAACTTACATTCCCTGTTGCTAAGGCCTTTGATCTTACCTCCGTAGGTCCAGGGTTCTTGAAGCAGCGCTAGCCCTAGGTGCTGCTTGGTGAACATCCTAGCCATCACAGCTGAAGCTGCTTTGCCATGATGGATGTTCACTTGGGCTATTTTGGTGCGCCTGCTGGTCATTCTTGTTTTGTGACAGGAGGCGGCAAGTCCTCCTCTGTCCCTACAAGAACATCTACCTCTGCCTCTGTAGACATGGCTGGACTGCTCATGTCTACGAGTGTGAGGTCAAGGTCGTCTTCCCGGGAATCCGGGCTGACTTCCTTGTTCTCTGTGTCGGTTAGGTCCCGTACACATGGATTATTTTTACTTTTGGAATTCATATAAATCCCACGAGTCGCAAGGGAACTAAAGGTCCACCACATCAGAGCCCCGCTTGATAGTGGTAAGGCTGGATACCCTCTGAGGTCGCCAGGTATCAGAGGGGCTCCGTAAGCGATGGCCGGTTGCCCTTGGCCATCAACCAGTCCCTTTGGCACGGGTCGCATGACACCTTGGGATTAAGGGTTTGGAAGTTCTTGGTTGTTCGCCCTCCGCCGAACGCCCCAACCGGGGTTGTTCCAGTCGTGACGTCCAACGGTACGCGAAACTAAGCCCTCACACCGCGACAAGGTGACTTCCACGTGAGGGGCAGATGTGTAGATGTTTAGAGCAAGATGTTTATATCTAGTGTATATTAATTATAATCATTAAAATTTAAATCCTTTAATTAACAACGAGCTTAATTGCCAGATTTATATCTAATAGTGGTATAATTATCAATAATCTTTTACTTAGAAAAAAATACAATTAACGAACGTCTCTTTTTCTGCTTCTAATGACCGTTTGTAAAATTTTGCAAACATTTGCGAATTTTGCGGCCAACCTACAGTGCTTTTTATGATGCTTACGTCTAAGCCTTTTAGTTCCGCAGCCGATGTCGGCGCATGTCTCGTGCTGTGAGCTGTGTATCGCTGATCTATACCAGCTTCTACTAAACAGCCTTTTATCCATCTGCTTATCGATTGTGAAGTCGCTCTACGATACGGTTCTTTAAAAGTTATCAACAAATAATCAGCATCTTTTCTTAAATGTTTGTTTTTTTCTAAATAGACTAATAAGACCCTAGCAACGCAAACACCTTTTCGGTCGTTGAAGAATTGTTGGACAAAAGATGGTTGCGGAGCTCCCACTCTCGAAGTCTTTATTTGATCAGTTATTTTTATGGTTATATTATTTGTTAATGTTGCAATATTACTTACACGAATTAAAGATAATGTCTGTACTCTGTGTGCTGTAGCTCGTGCTAATAAACACACTAATTTTAACGTGAGCGATTTCAGATCTAAAGTTTCAATTGGTTCAAGCCTCTCTGCCCAGTTTAAAACTGTTTTAGTATTCCAAACTGAACTGTATTTGGGCTTTGTTGGTCGCTTTTTGAAGACACCTTTGAAAAAACGACTGATAGAAGCATCATTACCTAAATCAATCGAGCTAATTAAATTGATGGCGGACCTAGAATTAAATGTGCCATATGAGGCATCTTGATTAAATCGAAACGTTAAATATTTTAGCACCCAATACACCTCTGGTTGGAATAGGTCTCTATTCATACTCCAACAATAGTACCACTAGTTTTTCAAGGCCGAATTGTACTGTTTGATCGTAGAATCCGTTAACGATGAGATTAGGATGTCCACTGTTTCTTCTGGAACTAATTTTCGCTGGTATGAACGCCGGAGAGCCTCCCTGCAACCAGGGAAAGGTGCTCCGCTAGTGGATGACTCAATGACCTACAAGGAGATAACAGTAAATCTGATGAGGGAGAATAGATTATGGGCTCTTCCATTAGCATAGATTTAAAGAAAGGAATCCAAGGCTGTGTAGGCCAATGAGGAACCACTACTATTCCCTGAGCTTTATCCAGTTTTATTTTTTGTAAAACTTTAGCAATTACAGCAAATGGTGGAAGGCATAGAAGAAATATTTTTGCCATTTTACTGTAAATGCATCCATATATGTAGCTTCTGGATCTCTTTTCCAGGAACAAAACCTTTGAGTTTTTGTATTATTTCTTGAGGCGAACAAATCAATACTAGGACCTTTCCATTTTGCAATTATTTTTTGGAAAAAACGATCTCATAACTTCCATTCCGTGTCTATATTTAACTTTTCTTGATTCTCTATCCGCATCTGTGTTTTCCCGCGAAGGAATGTAAGATGCAAATATCCAAATCTTCCTCTCTTCACACCAGTTCCAGATGTTTCTAGCTAATTATCAAGCTCTACAAATTGTTCTCCGCCCATACGGTTGATGTACGAAATCGCCGTGGTGTTGTCAATCCTAAGTAGTATTTCACAATTTTCGCATTCTTTAGTAAAGCATTTTAACGCTAAGAATGCTGCTATGATTTCCAATTGGTTAATATGGCGTTTTTTCTCATTCTGAGACCAGAACCCATTAGCATTTTTCTCACCACAATGGGCGCCCCAACCAGTGAGCGAGGCATCAGAGAAAATTTCAAGTTTATAAATAAATGTCCTAATTGGATTCTTTGTTAAGGAAATACTACCTAGCCACCAGTTTAGTTCTGTTTTCACGCTTGAATTAATCATCATTATTTTACCAAAATCTTGGACATTTATTATTACCTCTCTAAAAGTTTAGTGTATAACATACCATATGGTACACTCGGGCATGCTGCAATTAATACTCCAATTAAGCCAGCAAATTCACTAATTGAGCTTGAATTTTTGACTAAGTATTTTCCAATATAATTAGATAGTTTATGTTTCTTGTCCTACGGTAGGGACAATGTCATATTGCTGGAATCTATTATAAAGCCCAAATACTTACACCTGAGTTGTGGCTCTTGTTTGCTCTTCTTTTCATTTACAATAAAACCTAGTCTACTAAGGACTTTTCTTGTACAGGCTATATTTTTCCTACATTCAGTTTGTGATCGGCCAATGCACAGAATGTCATCTAAGTATGCAGTCGATAGAAAGCCCTTTTGTCTTAAAAGATTAAGAACTGGTTTTAATATTTTTGTAAATACACAAGGGCTTGTACAAAGTCCAATGGGTAAACATTTAAATTCGTAAATACGGTTCTTAAATTTTAGTCTTAAAAATTTTCGGCCAAGTGGACCAATTTTTACCAAGAAGTAGGCATCCTTCAAGTCTAAATTACATAACCAAAACTTTGGATAAATTAGCTTTAACGCTACACGCAAATCTTCAATTTTAAAATGCTGTGTTTCAATGAACTGGTTTAAACGTTTAAGATTTGATATAAATCTTTTTGAACCTTCAGGTTTTGGATCAAGGAAGTATGGTGATAAAAATTGCCCTACTACCGGTTCACATTCAACTATTGCTTCCATAGATAATAATTTGTCAAATTCTAATTCTAACAATTTTTTATCTTCCAATGAAAATTGTATGTATATCTTTGCTAAAGCTCTGAGATTGAGGAGGATAGGTATGAAAGGGAATTTCATATCCTCTTATGCAATTTAAAATAAATGCATCGCTGGTGATCTTTTTCCATTCCTGGAAAAATTCACTCAGACGTCCTGCTAATATTCTCACCTCGTCAACTAGTTCTACTTGTCTGCATATGTTGCCCGTGGTGTCTTGTTGGTCGGCCTGGCTAAATTGTTCCTGGTGTTGAACAGATTTGCTTGGGGATATCTCGGCTGGTAGAATTTCGGGCTCTGATACGAAGTCTCGTGTCTCGTATTCTGGTCCCTCCACTTTAAAGTCCGCCCTGACATTAGTTTAGGCCGTCTTTTCCCAGCAGATGGAGTGGAGGCAAGGGTTGTGGAGGCACCTTTCATCTCTTTTCCCATCTTCTCAATAGATTTTGCTGTTTTAATTTTATCACACAAATTATCCCCATACAGTAATAATCCTGGTTTCGTTTTTTGTAGTAAGTCTTTCATGGACTTGGAAAGTACTGGAGAAATAAAAGCCCTTCTAGCTGAGAGATCTGATTATGTAGTTGTGACATAAGATTACCTGTATCAGCCAGCTTGTGTACTAATTCTAAACGATCTAACGGCTGTTCTTCATCATTCAAGATCATTGTAATGCCTTGTCCTAAGGCAGACAAGGCTGAACCGGCTAGGTTTTGTTCAGCAACAAACGGTACCTGTTTCGTTAAGTGTTGACATAATTTCTCCATTCAACTCGGGTGCTTTCAGGTAAATATATTTCCACTACGTGGATATTTGTTCATTAAGTCCACTTTTATCTCCTTGGATAAACCATCAGTCAACCAAGTAGACCATCTTGACACCAAACTTTGGTGTAAATTCAAAGATTTTGTACTAATTGCTCCAGGATCATCTCCCAAAACAAACTCTACCTCGTCATCTAATTTTTCCGAATTAGTTCCTTCATGATATGCAGCCTCTGTTGTCTGTTCGTCTTGAATAATGCTGGTACGGGAAGTGCCTGGTTCTTGGTTAATTTCTTCATTGAGAATAGCATTATTTTGTTTCTCAATGTCTATATTTTCCTTGTTTACTTGAACATCATCTACAAATGAAAATGAAATGTTTTCCCTGATAATGCTAGATGAAGATTCACAGCACTAGTAGTTATTGCTTCCTACGTGCAAAAGTCACTAGCCTGAACCGCCCATCAAGCCTCCCATAAATTGAGTACCAGATGTCGTGTAAATATAAATGATATAAAATATCATTTCCTTTAGATCTTAAATACCTGTAATTTTTGTTGTTTTGTTTATGGTTTCTGCTAAGCCTTCAACCATTTTCTCCAACCTCCGCAGTCTCTTGTTAGTGCTTTCCTCTTCCCTGTCTCTGCTCCGTTTTTTACTCTTACCCATAATATCTTGGATTAGATGTTTTTTGTTTAAATTAAATTTTCACAAACAATTATTTTTAGGTTAAACATTTGGTTAAACACTCTAAAAACATGTACGATGAAAACAAGAACGTTACGAAGTGTGACCGGTAGTTTAAGGACGACATGCGCGGGCGGGAGCCCGAAAATTTTAAACTCTGAACTTGTGGTTAGATCTAGTGGGAAGTAGCGGTACTACAATGTTATCTCGAAGAACGAGACTCGAAATATAATCAAGAATTAGATAGTGACGACTTAATCCAAAGTTAGTACATCAAAAGTTAAGCAGACAAAGATTAGATAGTTAGAATGTCAGTCAAAGTTATACAAACAGGAATTAGTTAGTCAATACAGTTAATGATGAACAGTCAAGTGTTAACCGATCAAGAATTAGACAATCGTGTATTAGAACATCAAGAACTAGGCAATTGAGAGTTTGTCAATTGACAGAGCTAGATATTACGGGTTTAGGTGGTCAAGAATTTGCAAATCAAGAATCGGAAAATGAGGTAGTAGAAAGTCAACAATTAGAGAATCAACAGATAGTTAGTCTAGAGCTAGATAGAAAGGATTTAGGTGGACAAGAGTTAGTATTAGACAGTCAAAATTAGGAAAGGCAGTAAGAAAGTCGGTCAAGAGCGACGGCGAAGATTAATTAGACCAATTAATTGCAAGATTTAGAGAAAGATTTACTATTTGTTAGTTAATGTTTAGTTTATCACTACAGCTGGAATAGAAGGAATAGGGTAAAAGAACTAGACATGCGCAAATTACAATACACACAAGGCTAGGCAGACAAGGCAGAGAATAATAGATGAACAGAGTCCTGTTAAATATTTACTGCACAAAGTACAATTGGCTAATGACCAAAGGTCTTTCGGCCAGGATTAATTTAATGTAATAGACAATAAATGTATGCACTATTAAACCGACCGGCGCAGCGCTCGCCAAACTACGGGTTGCGGGGCGAATCCAGCCCTCTAAAGATTATGATCCGGCCTTTATTTTTCATTATAAATTTCAATAGAAACAATATTTGCTTTCACGTGCAATTTCAATTAATATTGAAATAGGATTGCAATAATATTTCTCGTCAAACTTCCCAATCCGGCCGCATTCTCAAAAGATTTGTAGACTCGTGCACTAGACGACGAAAGCTTTATTTTATTTTTATTCCAAGCTATCTGTTGGGGAAGGTATTAATAATTCTCGAAGGACCATGTAACTACCTCAACATAGTATAGCAGCTTTTGCTGATGACACAGTGGTTAAACAAACAGTTAAACACAGTGGTATAGGTAAAACGTGGTTTAAAGCACAATCCAATATGTTTTCATACCAAGACAAAATAGGTATGTGGTTACAAGATAATTATTTAACATTAAATGTAGATAAAACAACAAACATGACTTCAGATAGTGTACCTAAAAATTTTGAGTTGTCAATATATAATGAGAATATTAAAAGAATCAATAGGGTTAATGTGTGACTGACTCAATAAAAAGTATCTAGTTTTACTTATAAGATTTAATATATGCATATCCCACTTATGCATATATTAAATCTTATAAGTAAAACTAGATAATTTTTATTTATCTTTCATAAATTAAAAAAAAATAATGAGCAAATAACCAATGAATATTATATACCATTCTCTTTTTGAGAGTATTGTGATCATGGAATTATTGCTTGGAGGTAAGTTACAAAACCAACACTGATTTCTTAGCTAGAATTCAATCTAAACTCATTGATATATTTTCAGAGTGTAAACCTGTTCTAGGAATAAGAGATACATTTATACTCGAGTCATTGTGTTATCAGTACAGTAGTGGTAAATATGCTTATAACTCGTAACAAGGCGAAGACTAGAAATAGAAGTATTTTGTTACCCAAAGTTAATAAATCTATAGCATTTAAAAACTCTCCGAATGTGACAATAAAATACTTCAATACGGTATAAGATTCATTAAAATAATAGAGAATTGTAATAACTAAACAGTAAGAATAAAACTGAGATATTGGCTTGCAATATATATATATACAATTGAAAATAATATATACAATTATGATGTTTCTTTTATAATTTTTTATATATTTTTTTTCTTTAAACATTTTTATTTGAATACTTTTTGTTATCTTACAATTTACTTATTGATACTCAAATCTTTGACTCTTCATATATGTCATTATGTTATATTTTGCTTATATTTTTGTATTTTATTTCTACCTAAAATTTGAATGATATCGACAAAGTTTATTTATATGAATAAATTAGTTGTCAGGCCTATGTACAGATATAACTCACCTCTATAGGTGCACGTAGGGTTTCTAAATATCCGCACTTATTCAAAACCGCGGTTTTCGGTTTTTGAAAATTAAAAACCGCGGTTTCGGATTCGGTTTTTGGTAGTAGTGTCTGATATTTAAACGAGATCTTAGTTTTGTACAAAAGTTGGCGCTTAGGGAAAGTGATATTTCGGAGTAGGTGGATGTAGCTTTAATTGTAGACAGTGCTTGAAACAAAATATTTAATTTTTTTGTTCTCTCAGAAGTTCATTTATAGTTATAGTTTTCTCACCATTTGAAAATTATTTTTGATTTCAGCATCTTCTTCGACGTAATACTCATTATCCACATTTTCTACGTGTGATTCTTCAGTAAATAAATCTTCATCTTCACTGCTGCAGTTGTTTACTTCATGAGATGATTTCTTGTAAAAAGTGTCACATACATCGAGATGAAATGTATGGTTAATGCAAATTTTTGGTTCAGCAGGACAATTTGTAGTATTTTTTTTAATTACCCGGGCATCGTCATGTGTAGTAATAATTCTTTCTCAATAATAATCCCACAGCAAGAAATGCCAGGCTCAATCAAACTTTGAGGTTTTTGCGACCAGAAATTGGAAACCGCGTTGAAATCGCTCGATAACTAACGCCGCGACGACCCGTCAAACTTATATCTCTCGAGGATAGGTTGCATTTGTTTTTTCAAAATTTCGAGGCTGCCGCAACAAATTCGACGTTTTGTTAGAGCAAAACGTGGTCGGAAAGCGAGACTAAAAACCGCGTTGCTAAATCTTTGACAGCGGCGTCGCGACCCCACCGCAAAGTTCACTTTCCTAATGCGGCTGCTGGTTTTTCCGCCGTAGTTTTCGTATTTTTTAAGCTGCCGAAACAAGTTTTATGTTTTGTTGAAGGGAAAGCTTGTCACGAAGCGGTAGTGAAAACCTCGTTGCAAAATCTTCTACAACGGCTTCGCCGCAAAGTTCAACTTGCCAAGGTCGAATTTCGGGAACTCGCGGTGGTTTTTCCGCTGTAGTTTTCGCAATTTTGCAGATAGGGAAATACATTTGATATTTTGCTGAGGGGAAAGCTTGTGGTAAAGCGCGACTAAAAACCGCGTTGCGAAATTTTTGACAACGGCGTCGCGACATCACCGCGAACTTCAACTTTCTAATCCAAGTCACCCACAATATCATTTCTGAAACTGATACTAAATGAATCTAAATGTTTTCAACACTTATTACGATATTATTTGCAGAAAAAGTTCCTTCAATTCGCAGAAAGCCTATAAATATAATGACCATATTGCCATATTACCATATTTTAATAAACATTGTTTTCTCCATGAATATTAATGTTTAAGTATCTTCGGCGTCTCAAACTATTCCACTCATCTAGCGTAATGCTACTGCTTTTTTGTCCATTTGCTTTTAATTCTTGAAACTTTAAAATCATTTCCTTCTTTCTTTCTTCGTTTTCCTTTTCACTTAAGATCATAACACTTGAAAAACAATTTTGGCAAGATTTGGTTGGGAAACCGGCCGTGGAAACCGGACCGGGATTTTGAAATTACTCGAACACATATACCATCGATGTTTGCCATTTTTGCAACAACAGTTTGTTTGCAATGTTTGAAAGAGTACTAATTCAATGTATTTTATTTTTATGTATGTTTAGGTAAAACCGAAAACCGCGTTTTTTATGACGGTTATGCGGTTTCGGTTTTTGCTCAGAAAACCGCGGTTTTGTGGTTCGGATATATTCGAACAAGAAACCCTAGGTGCATGCTTATGTTATATATTATGTATGTGTGTATATATGGTATATCCTTCTAAATAAATAAAAACTAATAATAAAAACTACGCTATGTACAACTTATTTATTCCGTCAGTAATTATATAAAACTACATTGGTCTCCCATTTTAGAACCGCTTCTCTTAAAGTTTTCTTGCATACTACCCTGTAATTGAGTATTTGCAATACTCAATATTGTTTTTCCATACTATTATGGAAAAACAATATTGAGTATTGCTGTTTATTATGTTTTTCCAAACTATTGAACCTTCATTTACATCCACAAACATATGCTAAAGGGTATAGCCGGATTTATATATGAAATTTGCTCCCACAGAGTTTTTTCTTTTTTTTGTTTCGTTTTGGTACCAAATAAAAATAATTCAGTCAAAATTTGAGCTCTTTATCTCGAGCCGTTATCGAGATATTGTAAAAAAAACTTATTTTTGGATTTCATTTTGAATTCATATTGAATTTTAATAAACGCCGATTTTTTTGCCAATACTAACGAGTAAAAGGCATAATAAAAAAAAAATTATGATACCCGGATCGAAAGCCAATTTTTAAGAAAAGAAATAAAAATAAAATCTATTTTTGACAGTTTTTTTGAAAAGTGTCATCCGCCAATTTTTCTCAGAAAATGTTTTCTGTACTCCTTTTCAATTTATACTTTACTTACTTATACTTTACTTATATATACTTTTTTTCAATTTTTTTGATTTGGTGGAACAATGTGAAAAAAATTAAAAACAAGAGAAAAATAATCTTACATTCCAATGAACATATTTTATTATTGCTAGAAGAAGAAGAAATATTTATTGAAAACAAACTTTTACAAAAGGCTATCGACCACTAAGTCTTTCCCCCTATGTGTTTCCATTTTAATATTCAGAAAATTTTTATACAAAAATAATAAACTACTGAATTTACAGATTATGGGAGGGTATTTCTACCAAAATACATAAAAAGTTGTTTTTGACTTAAAGAATACTCAAATGATCAACATTTCTTTTTATATTCAATATTTTCTTCTATAAATAGACGACTTAATATTTCGGTAGGTCTTATTATTTTAGCCAAATCGAGCATGGGAAAGATAATATACAGAGTGGACCAAATACAGCAATATTTTTAATATTTGTATATTTATTTTTTTAATTACAGGTTTAATTACATATTTAATTCCGAAGGTGCCCAAAATGTCCACCTTTAGCATTGATGCATTCCTGCGACCTATTCAACTTCAAAATAACCACTCAATTTAGAACGAATGTCTTCAAACGCATATAATAATCAGTATACCTACTGTATACCTACTTTTGGGACACTCTGTATAATCGCTGCAATGGGAGAGCAACATCCAATAGTACGCCTTTCATTAGCGCAATCACTACAATATCGTCTAATACCAAAGGTTTAATTATTTTTCCAGAGATTTCATTCAAGTTTTAGGGAGTAGTTTATTGCTTAGTTTACGATCTAAAAGCTTGAACTCATCATGCTTGATATTAACATGAACTGCTTCAACTACCCAACGCACTTTGGTAAAAAAACTGGATTGATTTGACTCGACTGTAGTAAGCTGATTACATTTTCCTTTAAGGGCCGGCATTAACACTTTGAATTCTAGTTATTCTAAATATTATATTACGAAAGCATCGATCTATGATCATCGATTATGATTGCTAAGGACGATTTTGATAATTTCAGCATCGTTCATATTAGCCCTGTAAGGCACAAGCATATCTATAATCAAACCATTTGTAGTGCATATTGTTTGCACTGAGGTACTTTTTTGAGCAGAATATGATTTTCTCTGGCATTCATTATTTGTACTTTTTTGATGGCAAATATATGTTCCAGCGCAAATTAATATCAGTTGGTCATTTTTTAGTTCATATAATTTTCTAGGTATGTTTGTATTAGAAAGTAAAGTTTCTCTATTGACAACGTCAATTTCAAAATTCAATGGCAAAACGTCGTTTTCAAATTAGTTCATCACTTCATCACAGTAGTCAAATACCATTTGTTCACCAAAAATGGAAGATATTGTAGCGTTCGAATTCTCAGTTTTTAATTTTAATAAAAAAATGAATGTGCTTGAGTGACATTACGGTTTTTTCAAATGAATTTTTGCATGATTTGGTTTTCGGATTTCCTTGTCCTTAAAAATTAACGATTAGAAAAATCATTTTTAATTTTTTTCACATTGTTCCACCACATCAAAAAAATGGGAAAAAATTCCTGACTATAAAGGAGGACAGAAGACATTTTCTGACAAAATTTGGCGGATGACACTTTTCAAAAATACGGTCAAAAAAATAATTTTAGTTTTATTTCTTTTCTAAAAAATCGGCTTTCGATCTTGGAATCATAACAATTTTTTTTTTCATGCCTTTTACTAGAAAGTATTTGGAAAAAATCGGCGTTTATTAAATTCCAATTTTACTATGGAAAAAATGAAATCCAAAGTTCAGTTTTTTTATAATATCTAGTTAACGGCTCGAGATAAAGAGCTCAAATTTTGACTGAATTGTTTTTATTTGTTACCAAAACGATCCCCAAAGTGTGAGCAAAAAACTCGGCGGGGGCAAATTTCATATATAAATCCAGCTATAATAAAATATTAATCTAAGTTAATCACAAAGTTATAATTTTACCTCACTTTGAAACAGCTTTTAAAATAATAGTTTCAAAAGAAGCACACGAATAATCATAAAGAGATAAACTTCAACAATGACATTTGCACATAACCTGAGCGAAAATAGTGTTAAAATGATCAGCTGTAAATGTAAATTGGCGATTCAGCGGCAAGCAATGGTCGTAGTTTTTTTGACCTGGAGTGCGAATCTGTTGATGGATTTGAGAAACTCAAACGCCATACTGTTGGCCTTTTCACCGGGCATGCTATTGTCGGACTGGAAATGTAAATTTTCTTTCTCGCGTTTCCGTTTGAGGAGGTGAAAAAAAAGTGACTGCGAATTGGGGCCTGCGGAACGTCCCCGGAGGTGTAATGCGCCGAGAGAGGTGTCATTTGCAAGTAGACACGTGGGGCTATAATCCCTGAAAAGAGCAATACTATTCTAAAATAGTTCACCGAATATTGAAGGTTTGAATTTGCTTAATTTTGAAAAATTCGTTTCGAGTTTGGACGGGCGTCGAGACCCCCAAATGCGATCGAGCGGTGCGTCGTTCCTATCGCCTTATATACCCTTTCGTTCTCTATTTAGAAACCGCCACCGCGACGCGACGCCTTACTATTTAATTAAGCGAATCCTGGAGGATTCTCGCGTACGACTGCAAAACATGGTTTGTCTGGCGTCCCGGCGCGATCCGGCGCGCAATCGCAATTAAACTCCAAAGCAAACTAAAAGGCACTATGCCGAATCGATTGGTACCGGTCCGGTCCCGATCCGACTGTTGGGTATCCCAGGAGAGGGATGCCCGCAAATTAGGTGAAAAAAACACCGCGTTTTTCCGATTTTTGTGTTAAAATTGACCCAGAGCAGGAACAGGATACCGTAGATACCAGATTCTTCCACTGCCGGTTGCGGGTAAACATCTCGCATCGAGCGAACCGGTTTGGAGACACGGCACTCTTCTATCAAGAGAACGGCGCCACAGATGTGATGGAAAAAACGTTTTTTTTTCGCTTACATTTTCCGCCGCAACGGGCGAACCGACGGTCGCGTACTTTTCCGCATGACGTCAAATAACGTGAAATCGACGTGGAAAGAGGACGCAGTAAAAAAATCGTGCCGCTGACCAAAATTGCTCCTCAAAGGTGCTAGAAACGATCTTCTGTTTTTGGCACCTGGCCGTGTGGGACTTGCGAGCGACAGACTTCCCGTTTCGACGCGCAAGAGGAACGAATTTTTTGAAGAAAAAGTTAAAAATTTTAAACGCACCTACAGCCGCCCTGCGGGGGCGGCACTTTGTATAGCACGTCTAAAGAAACCTATTTTTTTTTGTTCTATTCACCGGAAAAAAAATCAACATGTAAACCGCATTTTTACACAATTTTTCTTAATTTTCAAAAAATCTTGATTTTTTTACCCATTTTTGGTTCAGTCAAGAGGCGCCTTATTCGATTAGTATATTTCAACAATAAACATTTTTATCTAAAATTGCAGCTGATATAAAATTTGTCACTTGTGCAAAAATTTACGGTTGTGGAATAGGTTTGGAAATATATATTTCGTTCAATTAACTGATTAGTTAGACAATTTTATTAATTGTTTTTTCATTTTATCCTGCTTTTCTTTTAATTTGTTTTGTGAGGTTTACAAAACATTCCCATGAATTATTGAATATTATTTCACCTATATTACCCCTATATTACACCACATTTGTTTTCTCGGCAAAATTTCAATCAACGATTTAGTTTCCGTATTAACCACGTGTTATAATTCCTTTTTCCAAGCATTACTTTTTATTTGAATTCATAAATTTTAATGGATGAAATTTAACAACGGTAGTTAGCACAAATATTGGCAAGGTGAAAATTTTATTACTTGAGCGCGTCAGCTGCCTTTAGCAATTTTCAGACGAAAGAAGGAAATCCATAAAAATGCAATCGCGAAATATTAATCGAAACTCGACATAATTTCGCCCCTTCGAACCCACTCTAATAAAAAAGAAATAGTCGCACAGACGTATCAAAACAAAATTTATATTTTCTATATAAAGACAAAATAAATTATTGTATCCATATTCTGTGAACATTATTGACGTAGCAAATTTTCTTTTGCGATAATACTAGATGTTTCTGTGTAGCACGGAAATAATTGCTTTCGCGATATATAGATCGAAGTAAAAAAATAATATTTAGATATAAATAAAAATCTTGGAGGGCAAATGAAATAAAATTCGAAATTTATGTTTACTCATAAAGGTTTTTTATTACTGAAATTTTCTTTTATTTGACACTCTATGGTCGATATAAAATAAGTTTCGTTGTAAAAATACATTTGCGACTTTTAAATTGAAAATAGAGAAATTTTATCATAAAATTTGAACTATCAAATGAGATTTATTTTATACACCATTTCGTTCAACCTTTTGCTTTATTTTGTTTCATTTGAGTTTCATTTAGTCTATTAATGCAAAATTAGATAATTAGAAAAAAAAATCAAATATTTTCAATGTAATAATTGGGTCAGTTTGTATATTTTAGGATTGAAAATGCCACGCAAGGGACTAATTATCTACATTCTTTTGTGTATAAAATCGTCATAAAATGGTACCTATATATGTAACATTAGCGTAATTGGTAGCATTGGACCGTGAAATAGGGGCAGTAAGTGGCCCAGGACACTTTTGTACTGACCCCGGAAGTCTCTCACAATGATCCCATTTATCGCTTTCACAACTTTTCACAGAATACACCCTTTTCAAAGGTTTTTTTTATATGTAACGTGGGTAGTATATTAATAATTCTATCAATATAAATTATTAGTAGGAAAACGGAAAACCTCTGAAAATTTCTTAGGAAAAGAAGAGCTCTTTTCATGGAAATAAAGAAAGTTTGTTTTGTGAGTAAGGAAAATTCGCAGTCTATTCACTATATCTTTTGACCAGATACATTTTTAAAAAACATTTTTCAACAGCATCATAAAATGTTATTTGAAAATTAGATAATGAGTTATTGAAAAAGTATCGAAAAAAATTGAGAAATGGTTAAGAAGGGAACTTATGAAAAAATTAAAAACATTTTTAAAGAAATGTTTATTTAAAAAAAATCCTAGAAACTGATTTACTGCACTGGATAAAAATATGATGTTTTCTTAATCTTGTCAAATACGGTTTTCCAATTGAAACAAACAATTTCCTAATATATGTAAAAATTGCCTAAAAGACTTGAACAAAACCTTTTGAACAAAAAATGTATTACACACATTTTGCAATTTGTTGTTAATAATTTATAACTATGTATATGTTTACTAAACTTTAGATTTACACATTTTGTGTAGATTCCATAAACTGAATTAATTTTTTTAAATATTAGATAATTAAATTATGTGATTTTCTTGTGGCAAAACATTTTTCAACTGCTATTTTGAATAAACAGGACATCCGTAACAAATTATTTCAGCAGAAATTATTATAAATTTCGGAAATCACGAATTATTCATTATATTTTCAATGTAAGTGTGTCTATATAAAATTCAATATTGATTTTTAATTAACTCTTGTTTAAGAGTCGAATCGAACAATATAAAATATTAATATTGCAATATAGCCTGTAATATCAGATATTAATATAAATGTTTTCATTTGAAGAACAAAAGAGGAAAATTCCACAAAGGGTTGCAACAAACTTCTATATATTTCGAGAATTTATCTAACAATGAGACTTTTCTTTGTTGTTTTATTTGTAATTTATATTTGTCGAAAAGCTGACAAAAGCTCAACTGTTTCTTTTATTTATAAATTTTCCTGATATCGTATAAGATTTCTAAAATAAAAAGAAAATAAAAAAAAAAGAAACTCTAAGGCTTCATGTTACTTTCCTGGGCTTCTTATTCCGAACATACAATATTCCTTTTTTCATATCAATTTATATACAGCCGTATCGATTTCTTTTGTGTTTCACTAACTTTTTTCCCTAAAAAAAAGAGGGAAAAAATTGCGCCGTCAAACAAATAGTCCGTTTATGTTTAAAACACACAAATTGTTGCAGGGATAAAATGCCACCAATATAACAGAAGGCGCACAAAAAAATATATAAATATATTTCCAGAGAAGGGAAGTTAAATTTATCCTCGCGCGTTGATGTCACGGCCTGTAATCCGTCGTGTACATAAACATCCCCTAAAAAGCATTTCACCAAACTTCCGATCAACCATTCATCATTTTCACGACACATCTCAACTACACAGTATGCTTCTACATTCCCGTGTGATAATTGATACATTATCCCACAGGAATGCAGATTATTATAGTAATATTTAACTGGATATATTATTTTCGACAATAACCTTTATAAGATTTGTTTATTAGGAATGCAAAACATAATTTACATTTAACAACAAGACTGAATAAATGGAAACTCAAGATAAACATTGAACACTGGATATAAGTATAGTCTTGAGAGGAATGGATAAAGATTAGAGAGACAACACTACACTAATAAAACTCGATAGCCTAGATTAACCAGACAAGATTAGACAGATAAGGCTGGACAGAGAAGACTAGACAGACAAGAAAAGACTGAACAGTCAAGACTTGACAGATAAGGTTGGGCAGACAAGACTAGTCAGAACACTACACAGACGAGACTAAATAGACAATACTAAACAAACAAGACTCCTCTATAATCCTTTGCTCCTCCATAACTAGGCGCCCGGCGGCGGCGCCGGTTACACTGCCGCAAAGCCATAGGTTCAATCTAAAGAATTTCGTCGAAAATTTGCGAGTCCGCCGCGGCACGTTGAACGCAGACGGCGGCAAACTTGAAGGTGCACTTTTACAGTGCACTCTGCACATTTATGGAGATATTTCCGGATCGGTGAGCCAGACAGAAGTACCGATCAGTTTTTAGGGTTCCGTACCGAAAACGGAACCCTTATAGGATCACTTTGTTGTCCGTCTGTCTGTTTGTCTGTCTGTCTGTCAGTCTGTCTGTCTGTCTGTCTGTCTGTCTGTCTGTCTGTCTGTCTGTCTGGCTGTCTGTCAAAATGTCCTTTTTCTCAGGAACGCGTAGAGGTAACAAGTTGAAATTTGTATCAAATACTCGAGTCTGCGGTCTCTTTCAGTTGTGAAAAAATCAGACTTGTAAGTCAACGCGATCAAAAGATATGACCGTTTATGTCGCATATTTTGCGATTTCACGAGGGAATCGAAACCTATAGGGTACTTCCCGTTGGCCTAGAATCATGAAATTTGGCAAGAAGCGGTGTCTTACAGCACATGTCAAGGGAAAAATCTGAAAACCGTAAATATGTAGTTTAATTACAAGAAAAATGCGAATTTACTATTTGAAACTTATGAAAATTCACTAATGTTGTCGTAGTGGTATTGCCAGGCTCCAGAAGCATATGGGTTGCATACAGTTAGGTCCTATTCTATGTTTATTCTGAATTTTCTTTGTTTATATTCGTTATGCATTTCATCACGTACGCTTTATATACATAATATATACAGGGTATATATTATGTCTAAATTTTGCTTTTTTATAACCGACATGCGACATACTCAAGTACCGTAACATCCTGTATATATTATATTTCGTCTAATTTTTCTTTATAATCTACATAATATGTTGATAATCTACATAATAATACTATACTATACAAGTTTGTACGGAACCCTCGGTGCGCGAGTCACAACTCGCACTTGGCCGGTTTTTTTTTAATTACCGCATCTATCTTGCGCAATGCGAACTCACATTTTCGCCGATGACAGCCGAACTTGCAAATCGTCGGCCAAAGCGGTTGCGGATGTTTTTTTAACATTTTGGACACACCGGGTGAAGGAAGCGACGCATAAAGCCGCGAGTGGTACCGAAATACGCGTATCGGTGGGCGTCAAAGTCGGATTCGGCCGCGCGATGATGGGGGTATATGTAAAAAAGTCGTACAAAAAAAAGAGTGATATTTCCCAACGTCGGCACCACGACGGGGTGGCCCGGATCGCGAATCCTTAAATGCAATAGAGGCGCCGGCGTCCGTTCCGAATCGAACGCGTGTAGTTTCGAGTCGCTGCGCCCAGAAACGGCGAAACTGTAGCAGGTCAGGAGAGCCGAAGGAGAGCCAACGTTTCGAACTGTGGCGATTCTGCGGAAAATTTCCTAGGCGTTCAAAAAACGTCGTTTTTATGGCGTCGGCACGCCATCTTCAACGCAATCGGGATTAAACTCCATAACAAATTATCAGATTACCGATAATTACCGATCCGTCAATTAGTTCGGACGTTCTAGGTACCACCACAAAACGTCTCTGTTTTTTTCACTTTGAGCGCACTTTTCTCTTTAAACTGCCGCAGATTCGCAAAAGGTCGTCACAGCTTAAAAATTCTTGCCGGAATATCTGCGGGCAAGTGTTCTGAAGAGAACGAACCCAACCGGCGACCTGGAGCCCGTTATGTAAGTGTAGGGCGTCCGTGGAAGTGATTGCAAATTCGGAAAAAAAATTGTATTTTCTCTTGCACCAGGTGATAGGGACGCCGCAGTACAGTGGAAGAGGTCTATAAAAATGTGGCTCGACGGCAGCTAAAGCGCCCGGGAAGAATTTTCGAGATCCGACGCAAAATGCGCCTCGAAGGTAAAATAATCGTGATTTTATGTTTCGGTCTAGTGCGTCCGAACCTGAGGGGATTGAGTCGCGAAAGTGGCACCGACGCAGCTCTTGGTTCTACATCTGAAAAATGTACAATCCCGGTTTGCGCCGCCGCCTCCGCTCCCATTTCCGCAAAAACCTCGATTTTCGGTGGGGTTTTGACCCTCTGGAGGCGCGTGGTAGGACGGAGAACGAAACCTAGGGGTGCGCAACGTGCGGACGGATATCCGGAGTTAAAGAATTGATCGAAATTTGCGATTCCGTCGTGACTTGGCGATTCAGGCCCAACGCGTGCCAGACCTCAATAGGCCCCAAATAGACCAAAACAGACCCCATAAGTTTGCATTACAAAAATTACCACTTTCACGGAAGTCATGGCGAAGATGCACGGGGAAAATGAAATTCACGATAGAATTCCGGTAGAAAAATTCCAGAACGTACGGCGATTTTCGATAACGCTTCCGGATCGCGTCATTTCGGCGTCCAAAAATGACGGATGGATTTATCTGCAAGATATTTTTTTAAAAGAGTATTTCGCACGTCCCAAAAATTTTAAGTAAAAAGGTCGGAAAGTGAGGAGACAGTCGGATGGCCGGCGATGTTCCGGATACACCAGCGCCGGAACCAGGTCCGTGTAACGCAAACTGTTAAAAATCCGTGTAACGCAAACTGTGAGTTGTGTGTGAAAAACTGAAAAATTTGGAAAAAATCGCCCAGCCGCCTCCGCAGACGGCAGGTCGGTGAAATTATTTAAAAAAATACCCGATTCTTTTGCAAATCGGTTGTGGGAGATTTTCAATCGTTCCAGCGTAATATTTAAGTATTTCTAAAATTAAAAAAAAATCGCAATTTCTCTCCCTCTTTAAGTTGAGTGACGGCTCGTTTCTCGTTTAGTAATCCAGCGCAAAACTAGATGGCGCTGGTAAGAAAAAGAAACCCCGGGCTACATCGCCCGGGACGGCGCTCTATAAATTCAGGACACCGGGTCACATCTCCCGGAATGGCGGTGAAAGGGTTGAGAAAGAATATCAATAGAAAATTATCGACGTATAAGTACATAATCTCTTCATTCGCTAAAATTGTTGAGAAAATCATCGCAACTAGAACTTCACCAATCTTTAAAAAATACACTATTCTTTTCGTTACGCAACATAGATTCAGAATAGGAAGAAGAATAGAAACAGCGTGTTTCTGTTTCTTATAAGACATTCTAAAGAGCTATGTCGCAAAGGAAATCCTTTGTGGAATTTTTATTGATCTGTCTAAGGCATATAACACCGTGCATCATAATATTCTGCTCAACAAACTCGAGAAATATGGTGTAAGAGGAATTGCACTCGAACTATTTTGCAATTACCTAATGGACAGAACTTGTTTAAAAATATATAGCAGTACACAAGGCTCTGCCAAATCTATATCATTAAACTTAAAACAAACGGAACACAGCCTGAATATATAAATATATTCAGCCTTTCCGGAGCTCTATAACAATTATTGAGTCTTTTAAGGACTACCAAAACAAATCTCACATGAAATTTGTAAATTATTTTATAGCTTTCAGTTCACCTTTGTGGCACTCAACAAAAACCATAAAAATAACATTGTTTTTAAGCTCATGTCTTTCCGTTACCTTAAGTGGATAGCCATCTGTGGACGCGTTTCGAGATTTATCTCTAATCAGCACAGCTTTTCTTCCATGAACAATAATTTGTGAACCACTCACTTGAAAACCCATGTGGTGTTTAGGGTTAGATGTTTATAATTTTGACATTTTGTGAGAGAGACATGAACTTAGCAGGTTATTGATTGAACTGATAAGACAGTCGATCGCGATCTATCGGTCGATAATTTTGAGGCGGCGTAATTTTGAGTCGATCTTCAGTTTTCTCACGCTTCTATGTACTTACTTAAAATAATTATAAAGTAAAAATTAAAACACCCTTCTCGCTAATCTACGTTCAAATGTTGCTTTATGGACCTTAAGTCGGTACAACAGCTTCCGTTGATTGTCGATGCACAAGAAGAACGAAAATACGCAGTTATTATGAGCCTTGCCACGGCTTGCATATAATATGTTCGCTGGCTTCCACGATAGCAGGTTTACATTACTGGTGTTTAGAAGCATTACAACTGTTCTGTCCTGTGTGTCTGAGCCGGTGTATAGCATCGTGTTTTTTTAACCTTACAAAAAATGTATTTCCCCAAATAGTTTCTTGCCCCCCTTATAGAGAAGGCCGGCAGTTTTCGGTATCGTTCATAATTTATCATATTTTGGTATAATTACAGTTTTATTTCGAATGTCACTTTTATTAATCGAATGTTACAATCGACCATAGTTTAGGTTCTCGTCATCCCATTGGCTAGTCAAAATCTACTAGGTTGCTCTTCCTCGCCGTCATGCTATTGGTAGGCGTTGGATTTTCATGATTTCGCTTTCGATTCAGTTCTGTTCAGTACAAGTTCATGTTTTGTTGGTGTCGTTACAATTTTTATTATTCGTATTTTGTCGCTGTCGTCGTACGAGAGGAAAACACCTAAAAAATTGCACCAGAAGCATCGTCCTCAAATTGGCGAGCTGGTAAATTCAAAACGTGACTTTGTAAGATTTCTAATAATAAATTGAAAGTAAAGCAAATTATGCAATATATGCAATATCTTAAAGCAGAGTTGACTGATTAAATACCACATGAAATCCTAAGGGCATGAACGTAGAAGACCCTTTTAGGTACAGCCTACAATTAAGAAAAGAAAGTCTATTAACAAGGACTCTCAAAAAAATAAAATTATGTGTTTTGCATTCCTTTGCCCCAGACCCCCCGGTGGCCCATTTGGCTACGCAATTTGGTCGATCTTGGCAACAAAATGTTCAAAAAAGTAGATCTCCACTACAAAAAGGTTGAACAGCCCTGTTATAGAGAATCATACAAACTTAAAACAAACGGAACACAGCCTGAATATATAAATATATTCAGCCTTTCCGGAGCTCTATAACAATCTATCGATCTTTAAAACAATGCTATTTTTATGGTTTTCGTTGACTGCCACGAGGATGGACTGGAAGCTGTATAATAACTTACAAATTTCATGTGAGATTTGTTTTGGTAGTAGTAAAAAGACTCGATAATTGTTATAGAGCTCAGGAAAGGCTGAAAATATTTGTATATTCAGGCTGTGTTCCGTTTGTTTTAAGTGTATATGATTTTCTATAACGTAGGATAGTTTCACGAATTCTATACATTTAAGCTGTTTGCACCGTGTCTCACGAAAATCAAATTTTCTAATTTTAAACAGGCCTGGTCTATTCACTTACCTGTTAGTGTTGCTCGCGTCTCCGCCACATGTGGATCGTCCTTCCGGCGCCTATTTCAAGGGAGGAAAAGAGGATAATGGGTGGAGGGATCCCTTAAAATTGTTGTCTTCCAGACGTTGAATGCCGCTGCAGCCCTTTGGGCTCGCGACTACACCCCTGGTTAAACTTAACATGAAACGATAAAATTGAATGCGTGCACGTGTCGGTCGAGCTTGGTTCGCGCTTCGATTTTTGTCTTTACCCTTCTCACACTCGAAGCATACTCCCCGAATCATATAAATTCGCGAAGTAAAAAATTTATAAACCGCGCGATTTCGGCCCAGGTCGATACACCTTTCCCCTTCTGTTGATCGGTGCCGAAATCGATTCAAATGTTGAATTTAAAAAAAAACAGATTTACTAAAATTGGCGCGAACATTGGGTATACCATAAGTTGGCATATTAGGACGACTTCTATTTACAATTTATCTAAATGATCTCCCGTTGGCATTAAATTATTCTACGGTTTTAATAAATTTTGCTGATGATACAACATTGTTGCTAGTTGGTAAAACGAAGGAAGATGCAAATACAGCTTTTAAATTAGCTAAGATATGGTTCCATATGAATGAACTGACAATCAATGAAAAAAACATAAACTCGATCATATTCAGAATTAAAAGCTTAACTTAAAATTACCCGAACCAAGTGACCATAGGAGATGACAGCTTAAATGTTAGTAGAAGTTTAACACTCCTACGGGTAAAGTTAAGAATGTACTTATATTGGGATACGAATGTACAAAATCTGTCGTCAAGATTGAAATTAAATTTCAATCTTGATTAAAATTAATTTTTTTCAAAACTAAATAAAACTACATATGCTCTACGTGTCTTACAAAAACAAGTCAGCTCAGAAGTAATAAAAATGGTATAATATTCCAAGTTTTACTCACAACTGCGATTTGGAATTATTTTGTGGGGATATGGGAAAAATATCTTCGAAATCTTCAGGTTGCAAAAGCAGGTAAAACGAATTATTAAAAAAGTTAAAATCCTGACGTAGCAGTCTACATTTATGAAACATTCGTGTTCATTGTAAAATTTGTTAATTGTTCATTAATTAGAACTTTTTTGGAGTTTAGAATTGGTGGAACCATACTTCATCTTAGAGTGCCTATCCGTTCCGGATGTTGGCTTTCATGTTGGCTATTCGAACGTTGTTAACAGCAGCGCGGAAAAGTTGATTGGTTGAACCACGTTCTTAAATTTTTCAACCACGATATTCTCCTTCTGCCCGCTCCTCTAGCTCCATATAACTTGCCTTGGAGGATCTTCTGCAAAAGGACATATCGGCTCTCGTTACGCATTATATGTGCCAGATATTGTAGCTTTCGAGTCTTAACTGTATTCAGGATTTATTTTTCCTTTTCCATCCTTCTCAGCACCTCCGTATTGGTTATTCTCTCTGTCCAAGTTATTCTCTCTGTCCAAGTTATTCTTGGGTACAGCGACATTTCAAATGCCTCAAGTTTTTGGAGGAGGCCTCCGTAAGCGTTCACGATTCGAAACCATAAAAAAGGTCGAAAACACGTAGCATCACAGTAGGCGAATTTTACCGCTGTAAGTCGTGGCTGGTAAAGACTTTCTTCATCTTGATAAATGCCGTTCTGTCTTTTTCAATACACGTTTTGATCTCGACAGAATGGTTCCAGTTACCGTTTATGTTCGTGCCCAAGTATGTGTATTTGTTGACTTTTTCTAAAGGAATTCCGTCTACCAATAAAATACCGCGGGTGTTTTGGTCTTTACTGATTATCATGAACTTTGCCTTGTCTGACAGTATGATGTAACACGTCCATTAGGAGTTGTGAGGAAGCTAGGTTGTCTGTAAAAATAACGATTGTATACCTTATGTTATTCAATCGTTCTCCATTTAGCAGGATTCCAGCATCAATATCCTGCAGGGCTCCTGTAAAGATCTATTTCGAGTACAGATTGAAAATTACAGGAGATAGTATGCATCCCTGCCTTACACCACGTACGGTATAGTAAAACCATACTATATTATATTTATATAATCATATAAACTTAATAAAATCGCAACACAGTCTGAATATAGAAATATATTCAACCTTTCCAGAGCTCTATAACATTATTGAGTCTTTTTAGGACTAACAAAACAAATCTCATGTGATTTTTTTCAGTTATTTTATAGCTTTCAGTCCACCTTCGTGGCAATCAACAAAAACCAGAAAAAACATTGTTTTTTAAGATGTCTTCCCGATGACTTAAGTGAATAGCTACATGCATACGCGTTTCGAGATTTATCTCTTATCAGTGCAGCTTTGCTTTTATATATAACAATTTGTAAAACACTTGCTTGAAATCTACTTGATTAGGGGTTAGATATTTATAATTTTACATTTTATGAATAACGATTTGTAAAACACTTACTTGAAACCCACGTACATGATTAGGTAATTAAGTTAGATAATTTTACTTTGACATTTCGTGAGAGAGACATGAACTGAAGGCAGTTCTGGGGGATCTTAGCAATGCCCACGAGAGATAAATGTCGAAACGCGTCTGCAGATGGCAATTCACTAAAGTTATCGGAAAGACATGATCTTAAAAAACTATGTTATTTTTCTGGTTTTTGTCGAGTGCCACGAAAGTGGAATGAGATCTATAAAATAACTGACAAATTTCACATGAGATTTGTTTTGATAGTCCAAGACTCAATAATGTTATAGAGCTACGGAAAGGTTGAATATATTTACATATTCAGGTTGTGTTCCGTCTTTATTAGGTTTATTAAACTTTTTTGGTGATTTCGAGAACCCTAATACGTATACCAGAAGAAATAATTCAGTCTACATACTTCCCATCCATAATTTATCATTATTAGGAAAAGGCTCTACACCTGTATGAAATTTTACATTAAACTGCCCCAACACATCAAGATTTTCAAGACTCTCAAGGCATACAAACAACAAATTTTCAAATCTATTAATGAGCCTTACACAATCCATGTGTAAGAAATGTGAATGAATTTTATGAATAGATATTATAAAATATTACTTTCATCGAACTACTACTAACATGCCTCTACTTGAATTATCTATGGTCTAAGTTTAGTATGTCTCATATTTTTATATAAGCTAATGTACCTAGTCTATTTAGTGTGTAGCTTAAATTTAGTATCGCTTTGATAATACAATGTTGAGAAAAGTAGTTGTTGACAAAAATAGTAAATTAATGAATTAATACGTTTCAAATCACTCATGACCTATAACATAGTAGTATATTAAAGAACGAGTTCAATATCGCAATTTTTCAGCACGCGCCCATGTTTAGAAAACGACGAGAGTATGAACGAGTTCTTTATACCATTTTTTCTATTTTGCGCCCTTTTATTTTATTAACAAAATTGCCGATACATATTGAGACAATTGTATCGCACTCAGCGTGTCATTAACGAACCCATATGAGTGCTTTAATGACGTCATTATAGACGCGAAATACAAAAATTAATGTAATTAGAAGTACAAACTGGTTTCGTGAACTTTCGTGTCACGAGAGACCATATGGGTTTGATAAAAACACTATAACCTGATCAAAATATTTTCAATGATAAACATCCATAGACGCGTTTCTGCCCTCATCAGTATGGATTTACCAGTTAATGTAACCATAAAATTTGAATTAAAAAACAAAATAGAACTTAAAAAACGAACTACAAATGAAGTTGTAGTTTGTTTATTAATTTTAATTTTATATTAATTTATTTTATAGGTCGTGAGTGAATTTAAACGTAGTAATTCATTAATTTATCTACTTTTAATTTAATTTAATTTTTTTAATTTTAATTTTACTATTTTTTATTGAAGATTCACATAGTAATTTCTCCGAATGTTACAATGTTGACGATTTATTCTTTTGTACATTTATAGTTTTGGCGAATCTATTTCATTATAGAGAAATAATTTTAGATGCGATTGTTCCATTCGAGTCGAGTTGAGATTAATTTGGAATTAACAGACCAACAAAGTTAGTTTTGAAAGTTAAAACGGTGTCTACTAATTTATGAACTACGGAGGGTGGAACTAGTTTACGCTATGGAGATCCAATTTTCCAAGTGAGAGTAGACGAGGCTCGTTGGAGTTTTTAGCTGAAAGATTTTATAAATTTAGATATTGAGCGGACTAATTAAGATAATTAAAAAAAAAAATGTTGGACTATTTTTAATTATTAACCTAATACCATGTGGTTTTAGTTATATTTTTTAAAAATACTTAAAAAAGGATATAAAAAGGAGATAGTATGCAGGAATAGTATGCATAATACATATATAATAGTATGCAATGAAATGAGTTTATGCTTAGTTCATACATGTATATCATCTGTAAGATTTGTCAGTTTAACTATTTTGGCATTCGTGGAAAAATTTAAGCGGACTTTTAGTTTTCAAAGCTTAAATCATTTTTTGGGTCGCTTAGTATGATACTAGGAAGTGATTTAACGAAGCTCTAAATATTTGATGTTGTAATTATTGGATAATGGACGTAATGGAGGATATTTGTATAGGAGCGCATATTTATTCAATTTATTATTTATAAAACAAAAATTGAGACGAACAAAATAAAAAGGTAAAATATTCCATATCTCGCGAACGTGCATGAATTTTTAAAAATCTAGCTACTTTATTGCATACAGCTATCATTCAGTGGACACAATAGACCGCCCGCCGGATTCTCATCCCTTATGTAAGATCTGAATACCTCAAGCAGCATTTTATAAAAGTTTTATACATCGCACAGCGAAATTTCTACCTAATAAGATCAATGTAAAAAATACACGGGTTTATTAAATTTTTAATAAATAATTAAGGAAATTTTATAGATAAGTTTAATTTAAAATTAAATCAAAGTTGAGTGATAACACTCATAATTTAACTTGATCAATTAGAGAAATTGTGTAGTGTTATTTTGTTTAGAAAAGTCTTTATGAAAATGATCTTGTAATAGGGATTAAGTCTGTAACACAAAATTGAATCAATCTTCCTTGCAGCACATTTCATCCTTTCTAGCACGACTCGAAGTCGCATTACGTCCGTTGTTCCGAATTTGTTTAACAAAAATCCGAGAAAATAATAAAATTTGGAAGAAATAATAAAAAAAATCGATATGAATATTAGTATAAATAATTAGTTGCAATTTAAACTTGCACTATTTTAATGATTGCACAGTAATATTATTTAAAAAAAGTTTTTGCAGTGATATGCACAGCTTTTAATGAGTACACTGCAAATGAATTAGTTCGTATAAATGCTTAATTTGAGGCTACAGTTGAATTTGGTGGTGAATTAAATAATTTTCAGTTGGAATTTTGGCCTCATAAAGTTCAACTATTATTACACACAGAAGAAAAAAAAAACATCCATGCAACTAATCAAGTTTATTTTTAATATCGTAATATATATAATAACGTTTTTTAATTATTAAAATCAGATAATATATTCACACCGATGTACAGAAATTCATTCGATTTTCTATCAAATAAAGAAAATAAAATATGTACGTACACGGAAGAAAGTACACTCTAAAAATTACAGTTTAAATAGTAGCACCGGCCTTACGACCTTGAAACTGTAAAAACTAAGAATTGTTTTTTTTAAATTACAGTTTCCGGTATTATTAGTAAATAAGTTTTAAAAATTACAGTATGCGACTGCAATCTCTACAAATTTGTATTCGTAAGGCCGCTGCTACTATTTAAACTGTAATTTGTAGGGTGTACTTTTTTCCGTGTACGTAAATCTAAATAACATGGCAGAAGGAGCTCGAAGTCAGTAGCCCTTTGTTACATTTTTATGTTACAACAAATATTATTGTTAATCTAAATAAAATACTAGCCAATGAAACTAATTAAATATATCAATAGTTTAATTAGATTCCAGATTAGATTTACTTACTTTTTTAGTAAATTCAAAGAATTTATTATAATTGGCAATAAAAGTAAAACGACAAACCAATTTCATTTGTACTATTCGAGGGTTAAACTATTCCAGGGTAGTATTATATAATGAGTAATAGTTTATATATATATATACCTAGTCATCAAACGTTTCAGTTAGTTCAGAAACTAATTCAGAATAATATCTCATTTAACATGTTGTCAATTATTTAAGCTATATTCACAGCAAATCACATTTATTAACATTATATTATTGCACTCAAAATTATGATTTAACACTAGAAATGGGAGTCTAGAATTATATAGTTTATGTTCTAGTGAAGTATATATAGTATAAATTAGAATATTATCTAACAGTTGAATAAACCGCTACCTTTGCTATTACAATTTGAAGCACCCGCCTCTGAGTATTTAAAAGGATTACTAATGACTCTTAAGACTAAATATTCAAAATTAGACCAGACAAAATGAAATAAATGGTGAATGTTTAAACTGTATTATACTGAAATATTAATTTAAATGCGAGAATATGCGACAAACAAAATCAGTAAACTGACTTTAATATAGTCCAGTGTTTCTCAAAGTGGGCGATATCGCCCCCCAGTGGGCGATGACGTCGTTTTGGGGGTCGCTAGATGGCCATGGGGCGATATAGGTGACGGTAGGTAGCCAGGGGGCGATATAGGGGGCGGTAGGTATCACGAGCTATACAATGTATTTCTGTTAATTTAAAACAAACAAATACGTTCAACAAAATTGTTCCGTGTTCAGTATTATACAATTGCTCGTCTGCTATTCGCTGCAAGTCGAGTATCGATAATCGCACGCACACACACAGCCAGCGTTACTAACTCTACCAACTTTTCTGTAGGTCTATCACCTTTTACTGAGTCCTGTGAAGTTTGCAACCGAATTTGCATAAATATAATATTACGTCGGAGTTCCCGGCAGATATGAAATAGTTCTAGAGTACTTTGTGCAAAATTTCAATAGTTCTGCAGAACTTCGCGAAAAAAAATGGTAGTACCATAGTAGATCAAGTACCATAATTGAGCTAGCAACCACTTTTGAGAAAGACTGTGCGTTTTTTATATGTTCCTGTACCTCGACCATAGTTCTGGAGTACATAGTTCTGGAGTACTCAATTTTGCAAAAAGTTCTGCAAAAAATGATATTTTGCAAAAAAAATTGAATTTTGAAGATTGCAAAAACAGTTCTGCTCGCGGATCTCAATAACACCCTAAGAGTTCTATAACAGATCCCTATGCCATTTTTTGATCAAAACCTTAGTTCAAAAGATACTTGCAATAATAAGGGGCCCATTATTTTGAATGAAAATTTTAAAAAATCGCGGAACAGTTCTGTTTGCAGTTCCCGATAGAACTCTTAGAGTTCTATCGAAAATCCTTATAACTTCTTTCTGTAAAGTTAAAAATTGTAAAGATTTGCGAATAATTAGACTTCACCAATGCGACGAAGTAAAGAAACAAAAAATCGCGCGACAGTTCTGTTGGCAGTTCCCAGTAGAACACTTAGAGTTCTATCGAAAATTCTTATAACATTTTTCTGTAAAATTAAAAATAGAAAATTTTGCGAAAAAATGGTCTTGACCGATGCGACGAAGTGAAGAGAAAAAATCGCGCAACAGTTCTGTTTGGAGATCCCGGTAGAACTCTTAGAGTTCTATAGAAAATCCTTACAACATTTTTATGTAAAATTAAAAATTAGAAAGATATGCAAGAATTTCGACTTCCCCGATGTGACGCAATGAAGAGAAAAAAATCGCGCAACATTTCTGTTTGTAGTTCCCATTAGAACTCATAGATTTCTGTCGAAAATGTTCCATTTTTGTGTAAAGTTAAAAATTGAAAAGATATTGGAAAAATTAGACTTCATCGATGCGACAAAGTAAAACATGAAGAAAACAGGAAGAAAATCTCTCAACAGTTCTGTTTGCTTTCTTAGTATTATATTTAGATAGAACGCTTAACGTTCCAACGAAAATCCTTATAACATTTTTCGTTAAAGTTATAAATTCGAAAGATATGCGAAAAATTAGACTTCACCGATGCGACGAACCAAAGAGAAAATAATCGCGCAATAGTTCTGTTTGCATATCTTTCTAATATTTAATTTTAAAGAAATATGTTATAAGGATTTTCGATAGAACTCTAAGAGTTCTACCAGGAGCTGCAAACAGAACTATTGCTTCGTCGCATCGGTGAAGTCTAATTTTTCGCATAATTTTCGAATTTTTAACTTTGAAAAAAATCATATAAGGATTTTCGATAGAACGCTAAAAGTTCTACCAGGAACTGAAAACAGAACTATTGCGCGATTATTTTCTCTTTGCTTCGTTGCGTCGGTGAAGTCTAATTTTTCGCATATCTTTCGAATTTTTAGCTTTGAAGAAAAATGTCATACGTATTTTCGATAGAACTCTAAGAGTTCTACCAGAAACTGCAAGCAGGACTATTTCGCGATTATTTACCCTTCGCATCGTCGCATCGGTGAAGTCTCTTTTCTCGCAAATCTTTCGAATGTTTAACTTTAAAGCAAAATTTTATAAGGATTTTTTATAGAACTCTAAGGGTTCTACCAGAAACTGCAAACAGAACTATTGCGCGATTTTTTTCTCTTTGCTTCATCGCATTGTTGAAGTCTAATTTTTCGCAAATCTTTCGAATTTTTAACTTTAAAGAAAAATGTTATAAGGATTTTCGATAGAACTCTAAGAGTTCTATCGAAATATAATAGTAAGAGAGCAAACACAACTGTTGCGCGATTTTTTTCTCTTCGCTTCGTCACATCGGGGAAGTCGAAATTCTCGCATATCTTTCTAATTTTTAATTTTACAGAAAAATGTTATAAGGATTTTCGATAGAACTCTAAGAGTTCTACTGGGAACTGCCAACAGAACTGTCGCGCGATTTTTCTTCACTTACAATTAGTCGCATTGGTGAAGTCTAATTTTTCGCAAATCTTTCCAATTTTTAACTTTACAGAAAAAATTTTAAGGATTTTCGATACTTTAAGATTTCTACCTGGAACTGCAAATAGAACTGTTCCGCGGTTTTTTAAATTTGCAACCAAAATAATGCGTCCCTTATTTTTGCAAATATCTTTTGAACTAAGGTTTTGATCAAAAAATGACAAAGAAATCTTTGATAGAAATCAGATCCGTGAATAGAACTGTTTTTGCAATTTTCAAAATTCAATTTTTTTTGCAAAAATGTAAATTTTACAGAACTTTTTGCAAAATTGATCAAGGTACCCCAGAACTATGGTCGAGGTACAGAAATATGTAAAAAACGTTTTTCTCGGAAGTGGTTGCTAGCTCAATTTTTTTATTTTCCATTTTTTTTTTCGCGAAATTTTGCAGAACTATTGGAAATTTGCTCAAAGTACTCTAGAACTATTTCATATCTACCGGGAACTCCGATGAAATATTATATTTTTGCAAATTCGGTTGCTAACTTCACAGGTCTCTTTTAGTGTCTTACCCAAATCTACTTACTACCTTGAAAAAAAATCTGCCAACTTTTCAAGTTTCTTAAAAAAAACTTATTATATAATAACTAATAAATAAATAACATTATATAATATATAATGTTATTTCTGTAAAAACTATAATGCCTTCACTTTAATTCGCGAATTTTTCTTTGTACAGGGATCTCCGCATGTTAATTTTTATTTGAAATATTTCAAAAACTAACACAATTATTGTTTCTAATTATTTAAGAATGCATTTATTATTAATATAAATAGGTTCTCAGACCTAAACTTTTGAATGATGATGTTACAGAAAATTACGGCTTGTCCTCACTAGCGCGTGTATTCTTGATATATAAATTTTACTTTCAACGTTGCTAGATTTCTAGTGAATTTAAGTATTTTGGTTGTCTTATAATCAAAGTTTCTATAGAACTGCAAAATTTTCAGTATCCTATAAAATACTTGGTATTACTATAATTTTAAAATATAATAATACTTGAATTTCAAATTATTGCACCAAAGATCCACATGTATATATATTATTATTATTATTATTTTACATGGATGGTCCCTTTAGGAACACACGAAGCTTTATTCATGTTATTGCGAGAATAAAGAATGGGAAGGCACCTGGCCCAGATGAAATACACGCAGAAATTTTTAAGATCCTTAAAGATGATAGTTCTCTCTCAATGATAGTAGACCTATTTAATAATATATATAGTACAGGTGAAATACCAAGAGATTGGTTAAAATCAACTTTCATCACCTTAGCAAAGAAATCAAATGCGAAACAATGTAAAGATTATAGGACCATCAGTCTCATGAGTCAAGTATTGAAACTATTTCTGAAGATCATCCATAATCGTATTTACCGCAAATGTGAAGAGTCGATCAGCGAGTCCCAGTTTGGCTTTCGGAATGGGTTCGGCACAAGGGAGGCACTTTTCAGTGTACAAGTTCTGGTACAACGATGCCTTGATGTTAATGTGGATGTTTTTGCCTGCTTCTTAGACTATGAAAAAGCATTTGACACCGTAAACCATAATAAAGTAGTAGATATACTTAAAGAACTAGGATTAGACGGGCAAGATATCCGCATTATAGCCAACCTGTATTGGAACCAAACAGCAGCGGTGTTAGTGAACAAAGAACTGTCAGAACAGGTCATGATTCAAAGAGGGGTGCGACAAGGCTGTGTTCTCTCGCCATTACTTTTTAACCTTTATGCAGAAAAAATATTTCGAGAAGCATTGGATGGCAAGAACATAGGAGAAATCGTAGGAGGCACAGTGATCAATAACCTGAGGTATTCCGACGACACCGTTCTATTGGCTACGAACATAGAAGACCTACAAGAACTAATGACAACCGTTACAGAGCACAGCTTGTCCATGGGTCTTAAACTCAACGTTAATAAGACAAAATGGCTCGTCGTAAATAAAACCAGCGTAAATAACCAGCTGAATCTAAGAGTTGGAAATGAGGTGGTGGAACGCGTCAACTCCTATAAGTACCTTGGCTGTAACGTAAACGACAAATGGGACATGACATCGGAAATTAGAAGCCGCATCGAACAGGCAAGAGGAGCTTTCACCAAAATGAAGAAAGTGCTGAACAACAGGCACTAGGAAATCCCCCTCAGAATCAGATTATTAAGGTGCTATGTGTTCAGTATCCTGTACTACGGCGTCGAGGCTTGGACACTTACGGAGGCTATGTGTAAGAAGGTGCTTTTGTGTGCTTTTGAGATGTGGACTTACCGTAGAGTGCTGAGAATTTCTTGGGTGGATCGAATTACTAACGTCGAGGTCTTGCAGAGAGTCAATAAGCAAACAGAAGTTCAACACAATAAAGAGAAGAAAACTGGAATACCTTGGTCATGTTATCCGAAATGATAAGTACAGGTTACAGCAGACAATAATACAGGGTAAAATACAAGGTACGCGCAGTCCAGGCCACCGCAGAACATCATAGCTCAAGAACCTTCGCCAATGGTTTGGACAAAGTACAAGATATTTTTTACAACAATTACTATAAGACTAACAATACAACATATCAAAACAAAAACAAAACAAAAAAACACATGGAAACAATAAAAAAAAAGAACAAAAAAACAGAATGTAACTAATAACCCGACCCAAAAATATCCCAAATACTCAAACTTAAAAAAAATACTACACTTTAAAGAAACAAAAAAAAAAACAATAATTCTTCGCCCGCACTAACTTATCTCCCTCCCTGAACTCTTTCCACAATCACTCCCTTCCGCTCTAAAATTTCCCGCATTATGGGCCACCCGCTACCTGACTCGTCCATGCACGCTTCCCAGTCTTTACATTTATTTTTCTTTCCTTCTTCCCATGTTAGCCCTTTGCACTCTTCCATCCAATGTGCCCACCTGTCCGTACCCTCTCCGCATATGGTACACAAATTCTCCATTTCATTCAACCAGTACCTTCTTCCCTTTTCTTCGTTGCCGCACCGAAACCTGGCTATCCTATTTTGGCTACCGCTGGACCCTCTGCTTAGGTACAAAGGGAGTCTGCCGTACACTTGTACCTTGTTGTACTCCCGATTGTACCTGCTTTCGTCTATACGGCTTTGTCGTATCTGCAGCTCTATCTCCCTACTCCTTTCACCTAACAATTTTTCACACTTTACGCCTTTCCTTTTCATCCTTTCTACCTCCTCTTTCGACAACCCTACTCGTTCATACATTTTTTTCCATTCATTTCCCCATTTTGTTAGTCTAATCCCTCCGACACCTTCCTTCCTTAAACTATTGAACACCTCTTTCAGTATCCTTTCATTCCCTAACCTATACACTTTCCTTTCGTATCTTGCCACTCTCACTGATGCTTCTATTGCAACTTTATATACATTCGCTTCTTGTAGCACCAGGTACCCTGGCGTACTCCTGTCTAATTTCAACGCCCTTTTTATAAACTGAAGTTGTACCTTTTCTACTTGTTCCATTTCGTTCATACCCCATATTTTCGCTCCTTACAACAAAATACTCCGAACACACGCTTTCCACACTGTCATTTTTGCCACGAAACTATCTTCAAATTTATCTATCCAAGCATTCCAAAACCTATTAGCAGCCACCCATGCTTTCTTACATACGAACTTAATGTGCTCATTATTGGACCCATTACTACCAAACATAAATCCCAAGTATTTGAACCTGCTAACCTGCTCTATAACTTCTTCCCCCCACATCAAGCTTTCCTCTTTCTTACCAACTTTCTTTCTAAACACCATCCACTTAGTCTTCTCTACATTCACACTTAACTTTCTTTTCTCAAAATATCTTTTAATCCTTCCAATCATCTCTTTCATTTCCCCTTTTGTTCTTGCTAAAGCAACTATGTCATCCGCGTAAGCTAGAGACCACACTTTCATCCTACCTATTACCACTACTCCTGCCTGCCCATTTTTTAAAACCTTTTCTAAGTCATTTATAAAAACATTAAATAGGACAGGGCTAAGTGGACACCTTTGCTTTAACCCTTTCCTAACCCAGAATCTTTCGGATTTTTTTTCACTTATTCTAACTCTGCAGCTTGTCTTGCCATATAGATCTGTAACTGCCTTCACTAGCCACCCACTAATTCTTTTTGCTCTCATCATTTCCCATAGCATGTTTCGGTTCACTGTGTCATATGCCGCTTTAAGATCTATGAATACAGCATACACCTTTCCACCTTTCTGTGCCAGCTCTTGCTCTATTACAAGACATGTTACAAGATATGTACAAATAATGAAATTGGTTGTCAACGCCCTTGGAGGGCATGACACGAAGAAGAAGAAGAAGCTTTATTTATGATCTTGTGAAGGATCCAGGATGCTTTCATCTGTTCACTAAACATCTTCCTTTCTTCCGTTCACTTGGTACCTGATCTTTTTGGTACTTAATTCTCTCTCTCTCTCCTATATATATATATATATATATATATATATATATATATATATATATATATATATATATATATATATATATATATATATATATATATATATATACATATATAATACAATAGATTTGGGGGGCGCTATTAGCTTTAGCATATCAAAGGTGGGCGATGCGACAAATAAGTTTGAGAAACACTGATATAGTCTATCTAGCCCTTTTGGTATAATCCTGTCGCTCTATATTCCGTTGCATAGTTTGGGTCTAACCTGGTTACTCCCGTTTTGTCCGTCTAGGTTTGTCAATCTTGCTTTCTTGCATAGCTAGTTGCTTCGATTTAGACTTCCTTGTCTATATTTGTCTCCCTAGTGTAGATTAGCGCGCCTACTATTGTGTATATAGTCTGTGTAGCCCCGTCCTTTCTGTCTTGCCTATCTACACTCGCGCGACTAAAGTTGTCTGTCTAGTATTGTCCGTCTAGACCAGGGGTTCCCAAAGATTTTCTTAGGCGGGCCAATTTAATATTACTGTTTTTTTGGCGGGCCAAAAAAACGCAATAAAATCAAAACAAAAACCACGATTTTTTTTGTTTTAAATACATTTAACTATTTTTTTTTTTTTTATTAGTATAGAAAAAGTTTTTCTGCAAATATATGTGCTCTCAAATAATGGAAACATTTGTTGAGCATGTTTTCGTATTTCGGATAATTCACGCATGATAATTCTTTATAAAATTCAATTAACGAATTGTTCCGATAAGATTTCTTACCATCGATATTTTCTTGAAATTCTATCAATTCAAATGGCATGTCTTAAATGATTAACAGTTCCGTATCTATATGAGACTACTATATTATATTTCTGTACAAATGTATAATAACCATAGGCTAGACCATTTATTTGAAATTTGTCCCTTAGCAAGTCCTCTACTTCTTTTTCCCACGTAGCGTCTTCTCTAATATCTAATATAAATATCTAATATACCAGGGATGGCGAACCTATGACCCGCGGGTCAGAGACTGACCCACACAGGCTTTTTAAGTGGCCCGGGCTTTGATTTTAGAACATTTAGTTATCTACTCGCACGCCAAAATGAACACATTTATAAATACATAATTGTATGTGAGAGATGCTATTATTACAATCGTGTGTAAAAGTATCCAAATCGTGCGTAAAAGTCCAATGTAATTCAAATGGAGTTTCGTTATTAAACGATTTCTGTTTGTTGTTACTACGGCAATAACACTAAACAAAAAACATAAACGTAGTGAAAATAAATTTGTGACGTATATTAAAATTGAATTAATTCTTCTTATTTTGAATCTAGAAGTCTCGGCCTCTCAGTCTGGATTTATCCTAATCTAATATAACTTAACCTATAAGATATAACTATAAGATTACTATAACAGATAACTATAAGATTAAAGCTAGGTTAACCTATATTACATCGACAACGACCAAATAGTGTTACCGTCACTGTGTGTTTTTACTAGTTAGCAATTTTTTCCACGGAGACGCTGAACGTTCTAACTTTATTGTGTCAGTGATTTGAAGCATTTTGTCTGTCAAAATTACAACTTTTTCAATATTATCGTTAAGAAATTTTGGAAGTGAAAACTTCTATAGCCGCGCTGAATGACATTTGGGTAGAGGGTAAAATCATACATTTGCGTCATCGTCATCAATAGCTGCGTTTTATAGAAATAAATTCTATTACTCAAAGATGTGTTCAAAAGAACGCATCTATCCGCATATGTATAAAGTTGGCTATGAACGTCAAACATAATAGTCAAAGTTTTTGGCAGAACGAAGCGTTTATAAGGAAATATCAATCCGTAGAATTAGTGTGCAGTACAAGAGTAAGTACTTTTACCGGATGTAATAGTAGATGTACTAGTGCCGGATTATTGGAAAGTTTTTGCCAGTGTCGACAGAACGCAGCGCCTCTAAGGAAATATCAACCCCTATAATCAGTGTGCAGTACAAGAGTAAGTACTTTTGACGGATGTACTAGTAGATATACTAGTGCCGGATTATTGGAATGTTCAGATTACTGGATTCTATCGAAGAATTCATGGTAAATCACGAATCAGATTCATCAAAGTTTTAGGTTGCCTTAGGTTGCCCCAAATGTACTAGTGTGCTTAACAAAAGAAGGAAACTCCAAAATAAAATTAATAGTCAGTGATATAGAGATAAGAATAAGAAAAAAACTCCTGCAATAGTTAATTCAGAAATTTCTAAACATCGAAGAATCACAGCTGACAAGGAGGAAAAAATTAAATAAAATATTCCAAACAAAAATTAATTTACATACAGATAAATCTTCGAAAACAAATTGCAGACCCATCAACAAGAAATGTGCCATAGGTATATCCTACCAATTCATTTTGCTGACCTATCAAAACAGAACAGTCATTAACAGTCATTCTCCTTCAGAAGTGAGTTATGTTCCAGAATTACATAAAACAATACTAACAAACTATGTACCAAATTTGATTAATTAACATACTGATAAATACTCAAAACCAGTTTTAAAACTGTTTTTTTTTCAAAAGCTTTCACTTCAGTCGGCAGTGCCTGACAGTGCCTATATATTTTTTTTTTAGATTCAATGTATTTTATGTATTTTAACATGCTTCGTAGGTAAAATAATGTATGACACGCGTGTGTGGCTTTTGTGGACTCATTGCGATTAAACCACTCGGCTTCTGCTCGTGCTTTAAACTTCAGAAGTCATATATAAAAGCCCTTCTTCACACACTTGTATCATAAACTACTATTTTAGTTGTAACCCAGTAATATGGTTGCAGTACAAACGATAAAAATCCCATATCATACTAAACAGAATGGTTTGATAAATAATGCGATAAGCAGAAAAATACTGTATGTGTAATTTCTAATGAAAAAGTTACTTCACGTACATATTATGTAAAAAAAACATTTTGAAAAGTCGCATTATAATCTCGCCTTTTCAACAGATAAAGAAAGAACATAGTTTTCACAAAATAAAAAAGAGAATTATTTTGTGTTTTAAAAACGTTTTTATTCAAAAAACAAAATAGTAGTTTATGATGCTTAAGTGTGTGAAGTGATGTTTAAGTGTGTGAAGAAGACCCATTGCGATTAAACTTCGCAACTTATGCTCAAAACCCTTTGACACACATGTATCATACATTATTTACAACCAAAAAAATATTATTTCTATCGATAATATTGAAAAAATTGCAATTTTGACAGACAACATACTTTAAATCACTATTTGTTCGTTGTCGATGTAATCTAGGTTAACATATTTTTATGTGCGAGTAAGTAAACTAACATTACAACTGTCAGCTCTAATTTTCAAGTTTTCCATTGCATTACTCTCTCAAATCGATTTTCGTTGGAAAAATGATCTTTGGTTGTGTAGAAAAGTTTTTTTCTCAATTTTCGGGAAAATTCTTGCTTGGGCTTTGTACAAGACCAAGGAGGATCTAAAGAAATTTGATTTTCAGACATATTTAAATATTTTTCCGGATTTTGACTATACCTGGATGTAGTTCATCGTCGTCAAGGTTTAGTCAACCTTGGAAAACTGCCAAAGTTGTTGGAGGATTTTGAGCTTACCCTTGATTTTGAGTTTACCTTTGAAACGGAAGAGATTGTGGGAAAATTCTTAATTCGTTTTTGAATATTGGAAAAACTAAAGCTAGAATTTTGGACTGGGGTTTTTTGCTCTTCCTAATTGGCATCTGGGAAATCGCGAAATCAAAAAGAAATTGGGTTTTGGGAGCTGTTAACGGTCGGATATTACATTTGGATTCTGATCAGAGGAACATGAAGAAACTCTCGAAAAAACTGGAAAATTTGCAATTTGGTCTTTGCTTTTGGAAAAACTAGGGATGGGCACCTGTGTAATCGCTCGGTTGTATAGTGCTAAGAAGCGCAAAAATGAGTTACCAATAAGTCAGAATACAATTAAAGATCGAATACTAGAATTAGAAGGAGACATTTTTTCGCAAATATTTAACGACTTAAATTATGCAGCAATGTCAATGTTCAATTTCTTAAGATAATTGTAATTGGTTTTTCAAAATTAGCAGTTTGGTCGATAGAAATCAGGAAATATAATGCAAGAAGAGCTATTCACACTAATAACGTCGAAAGGGAAGTTTATCGTTCTTGATATTTTTAATGAATTTGATATTACATTTAAAGAAATGGATATTGACCTAAAGAAAATTGCTTCTGTTACAATACACGATGTGATTACAACCACACCTAATTTGGTGGGGAAAAACATGGTTTCTTTTTTTAATATCTTAAGCAAAATATTCCATCCGATAATTGGATATCACTGTATAATACGTTACGAAGTTTTATGGATTTATTTATTGCTATAAATTTTTTGACTTCGACCTTAGTAGTCTTTGACGTCCCTCCTCTTTCCTAAGTGATCTCAGTGACCCACGAGCTAGAACTAAAAATATAATGAACAAAATTTGACCCACTACTCAAAAAGGTTTGCCATTCGTGGGCTAGACTATACATACTAAGATATTTTTTTAAATATAAACTAAACAATATTTTATTAATACAAACCTTTATACTTAAAGCTCTGTAATTTATTTTTTTAATATTAAAATATTTTATTATATCTTATTTCTAATATTTATTATTAATTTTACTATTTACTTATTATTTTTTTAAAAAAAATATAAAGTATATATATCGCGGGCCGCATTCACGGGCTTTTCGGGCCGCATTTGGCCCGCACTTTGGGAACCCATGGTCTAGACTAATCTTGTTTGTGTAGACTTCTTTGTTTAGTCTTATTTGTCTAGTCTTGTCGGTCCGTCCTTCTCGGTAGTGTACTTGACAACACACACCTTTCAATGCGGGAAACCCGGGTTCGAATCCTGTTCGGGGAGACGACAACTAGGGCGGTTTTCACTATCCGTCCGGGTTGCCCACCCTGGGGTGGGCCGGGGTGGCCAAAGTGGAATAGGGAGTTTAGTGAGAGCTTCCTCTGAACTACTTTTTAAGAAAGTCTTGTCTCTCTAATCTTATCTGTCTTGTCTTGTATGTCTAGTCTTATTTCTCTTGTCCGGTCGGTCAAGACTCTCTACTCTTTTCTATTTAGTTTTGTCTGTCCAGTCCTTTCTGTTTAGGTTTGTTTATCTAATCGCTTCTTTTGTGTTAGACTTCTCTGTCTAATCTAAACATGTTAGTCTAGATATGTGTATATTCAAATTCTAGTTTGTTTCACGATAGATCTAAAGAATATGTGCGAGACAAGTCCAAACAAAACCAAAAAGAAGATAAATAATTAACACAAAAATTTGTAACTTAAAACAAAAATTAATATATTTAGAGCAGTTCTGTTTGTCTAGTCCCTTCGGTGGAGTCTTGACTGTCTAGTCTTGTCTATTTAGTCAAATTCAAAGTTTATTTATCGATGAATGCAATATATACATTAAGATCAAAAAGAGGAGAAAATAAAAATACTTACAAGTTATAATGCGAAATAAAATAGACACTAATTGTGAGATTCTTTCTTTTTTTCTTAAAGTTTGGTCCAATGGGGATACCGGGTTATTAACCCTTCAAACATTGCGGCCCAGTGGCCTATTGTATTTTGCCCACATTTTTCTTTTATAGGCCCAGAAACCTAGATGTTTTTTTATAAATTTGCGCTAATTAATTACACAATTGTCTTCTGGTACAAATGCGGACGACACTCGGGATAGAACTCGTTACCTCCAGATTTGTTAGCTAACGCTCTAACACTAGACCACGAGAGCCGACAATTGTGAGATTTCTTTTGAAGGAAATCATTTACATTGTTAAACCATTCTTCAATTGGAAATGCTTTGAGCTTCTAAATGTTACATAATTAGTAATTTGTTTCAATTTCATTGGTATAGAATTATAGATTTGTATACCAAATCTGTCAGGTGTTAAATCTGTCAAATCTCATTGGCAAATGGTTAGATTACTCTTTGTTGAGCTAAGGTTTAGAAAATGTCGTATTATATCCGTGGCAATCTTCTCTCATTCCAGATACATTTCTCTTTTTATATATATGGCAAGCTGACTCCCAAATAGATATGCAAGGCAATGTTAAAATTTGTAACTTCAAAAAATAAGGCCTACAGGATGAAGTGGTTTTTATTCACGTCAGAGATCTTATTTTTTTTTGGGCTAAAAACACTCTTTGAATTGGCGAGGAATTTCCTTTCCTCGCACTAATATGCCGTAGGATACAATATATTGATTCTCGTCATGGTACACATTGAGGAGACAATTCTCACCAACCGTATATCGCACCTTTTTCAGCAGGTATGACTTGTTATTTAACTTTGTAATTAAAGAGTTTATTGTGGTGTCCCATTTGAAATTTTCTTCCAGGTATACTTCTAAAAATTTTGCTATTTTGTGTCTTTCTAGCCAAAACATCTCCAATTTTTCGTGGCATATCGTCAATGCTATTTCTTCTACTGCACCGAAATATGATGTAGCTTGTTTTATCAATGTTGAGATGTAGGTTATTAGCACAGAACCATTTTTGAAGTTTCTCTAAAGTCATGTTCCTTTGTGCTATGGTTTCTGCTAACGAACCCTCCAAAATAAGTATACTCGTATCATCTATTGAGGTTATTTTAATAATAATAAACAAGATTTCTAATTTAAACTAAAGTAAAAGAATTTATTAACCATAACTAAATTAACACGTTGTACAGTTAGGTTTTTTGCCACGTTGACTGACCGGATACAAAAGGTGGCGCCGTCAGTGTTACAAAAGATAAACAAAAAATACAGGGTGGTATTAGGCTAAAATTTAATCCAATATCATCCGCATAGAGTGTACAATGTTGTTGCCCGATGTAATTTATCATATCTGCCGTGTAAAGAGAGAATAGCACAGGCGCTAGAATACTTCCTTGCGGAACACATAGTTTTATCACTCAGCCACTTGATACACCCATACTAACTTTTGCATCTATTTTTACATGTTGTTTTCTATTGCTTATGTATGATTCGAACCAACGACCTGCCTTGTCTCTGATACCACATCTTTCCAGTTTACCTAAGAGTATTACATGTTTGACGCAGTCGAAGGCTTTTGAAAGGTTACAGAAAACTCCTACCTGACATCTGACTTCGTCCACTTGGTTCATGATTTTATTATAAAACTCATTTATTGCTGTAATTGTCGATTTGTTAAAAAAAAACATGCTGTTGATTTGGAATAATCTTGTGTTTCAAGATGAAAGGCATTATTCTATATTCCATGCAATATTCCAGAATATTTGCCAGAACTGATACTAATGATACTGGTCTGTAATTATTTCTGTCAAATATCATGTTTGTTGCAGTCGAAGGCTTTTGAAAGGTCGCAGAAAACTCCTACTTGACATATGCCTTCGTCCACATTGTTCATGATTTTATTATAAAACTCATTTATTGCTGTAATTGTCGATTTGTTTTTAAAAAACCCATGCTGTTGACTTAATCTGTCTTAATCAATTATGTCTTAATCAATGTTGTTGGAATAATCTTGTGTTTTAAGATGAAAGGCATTTTTCTATATTCCATGCAATATTCCAGAATATTTGCCAGAACTGATACTAATGATACTGGTCTCTGATTATTTCTGTCATTGTTTATTATTTTTTGGCGAATTATTTTTTTAACGATATTGGTACAACCGTCGATATTTTTAATACATTTGGCACTTTGTCAAAGGAGAGGGAGAAGTTTCCGAGGTCTGTTATGGGTTCAATTAGTTCCACTAGAAACTCTTTGATAATGCTGCCAGGTGTTCCGTGCCATGAGATGTTTTGTTTTTCAGTTTATTCAGTGTTATTAACATTTTGTTGGATGACAATTCATCCAGATATATTGGCCTGCTGTTTTGCTGTATATGTTCGTTCTCGATTTGCGTATAAGGATTATTTTGAATTATATTTTTATGGGTCTTGACTTGTATAGTTTTGTCTGTCTAGTCTTTTCTGTCTAGGTTTGTTATCTAATCGGATCTTGCGTGTCTAAACTTGTCTGTCTAATCTAATCTTGTTTGTTTAGCTATGTGTACCTATTCGATTTCAGATTTACGTTTATTTCTTCTTCTCTGTCTTTCTACCCTCTGGAGGCTGTAGTGATACTATTTTCGGTATGTGTTTGAATTTTTTGTTTCCATGCGTTTCTATCTTGTGCTAGATGTATTGCCTCGTGCATTGAGTGTCCCGTCATTTCTTTTAATATGTCGGTCCGTCTCATTGGAGACCGTCCTCTAGGTCTTTTTCCCTCCATCACGAGGTTTTCCATCTCACCTGTTCTTCTAGCTATGTGGTCAAAGTAACTGAGATATGCTCTATTGATTTGGTTTAGTTGATGATTGATTCGCTTTTTGATTTTTATTTCTTGTAGACCAGAGGCGTTTGTTCTGTTTTCCACCCATGACGCTCTTAGAATTCGTCTATACACCCATAATTCGAAGGCTTCAATTTTCGATGTGTTTTCTTTAGTGTCCATATTTCAGCAGAGTAAACAGCAATTGAGAAGATCAAGGAATTGGCCAGCATTACTTTCACTGTTTTTGAAATGGTTTGATCTGTCCATACTTTTATGAGTTTATTTGTTGCTGATCTGGCCATTGCCAATCTTCAGCAGCCTCCATCTTTAGTTAACAACGATCCCGAGGTATACAAACTTGTCCACCATATCACCTCGCTACGTTTTTGATATTGGATGTGTCATTGGATCGATCGTTGATCATTACTTTGGTTTTTGTTTTGTTGATTTTAAAACCATATTCTCTACTATAATTCTCTAATTTGTTCATTATGTTTATCAGTTGCTCTTCGTCTGCTGCAATAATCAAGGTGTCGTTCGCATACCTCAGGTTACTTATTTTTCTTCCTCCGATTGATATTCCATCTTTCCAATCGTTGAGGACTTTTCTCATGATGTATTCGCTATATATGTTGTAAAGGAGGGGCGAGAGTTTGCATCCCTGTCTGACACCGGCTTCTATCTTAAAAGCTCGGGACACTGTTTGTCCTGTTCTGACCTTGGTGTTTATTTCTCGACAGATCTAAATAATATCTACCAGACAAGACCAAATAAAACCAAAAGAGGATAATTAATTAAAAACAAAAATTATCAACTTTCTTAAAAGAAAGATTGATACCAACTTATTAAACCGGAATGTAGCTTGAATATATAAATATATTCAACCTCTCCAAACTATAATTAGTTTGGTTTCAGCCCAATATTCAAAGATTAATACATTTAGTACAGACCAAGATATATGAAATTATATAAATAGATAGAGATATGCGTCCGTACGGTTTAAGCATTAGACGCATTCTGGCATAACTTGGCTTTGTACCCGCACGGACGCATATATCTCTTGAAAATGGCGAATGTTAGTTTGGCGAAACGTCGAGAATCCGGTTATTTTCAGAACCAAGTCATAGTCTTGTATGTCTAGTCAAATCAAATCAATTTATTTATCCATAAAGCATGCATATTATTACATGTAGGCTACGTCATTTACATATTCGAGGATGCTATAGTAACACTTCTCTGGGAGCACACTGGGTCTGCTCCGCTCAGCTCACATCAGATACGATCGGATTCAGCTCCGTCATTGCAATCCGCTCAGCTACGTCACTTTTCCACACACTCAATCCCCTCCCACCTCTCCGTCGGGAGAGTTAAATATGCGCTGCTATCCTCGTTGCATAAATGCCTTAGCGCATATATGAAAACGTTAGTGTTGCGCCTGCGTGAACCATCCGCGAGCATCCGACCCCCGGCCTAGTATTCTTGACAAACAGAGGTTACGGAGCGGAGAGGAGCGGAACGGAGCCAAGCTGAGCTGAGCGGACGCAGTATGCGCGTTTCTATTTAAACACACGGGTTTTATATTTTTCTGGAATGAAAGACTGAGCTGAAATAATCGGAGCGGACCCAGTGTGCGACAAGCCTTAGTAGATGTTTAATATCTCGTCTAAAAAAATTGTAGTATGTTTCTTCTCTGGGAGTTGTAGGTAGCTTATTATATATTTGTATTCCAAATTTGTTAGCTGCTTTACTACAGATGGATAGTTTAGAGAATGGTGTATGTAATTTGTGGTTTTCCCTTGTTGCATATTCGTGATTATCCATATTTTTTCTTCATTTATATTAAAAACTTAAGGCAAGTGAAATAGGGTTTGCAGTATTTTGTGTAATCTATTCCTACAAGAGATCTTATATAAGAATATATAATCTAACTTATCTTATTCTACAAGAGGTCTTGATGGGTTAAGTGTTATCTGTCTAGTTTTCTTTGTCCAGCTTACAATTAGTCATTCTAGTCTTAGTCTTCGTTTCCAAGTTCTGTTAGTCGAGTCTCGAAGTTTTGTCTGTCCATCTAATTATTTGCGTCTAGTCTTGTCTCTTTAGTCTAGTCCGTCTAGTTTTGGCTGCCTAGTCTTTCCTGTCTATATGTATCTCCGTAGTCTTGTCTGTGTATTCTTGTCTATTTGGTCTTGTCTGTTTAATTTGGTCTGTCTTAATTTCAGTCCGCCAGCTTCGTCGGGCTAGTCTTATTTATCTAGTTCTCTCGGTCGATTCTTGACCCTTTGGTTTTATCAGTTCAGTACTGTCTGCCTGAACTAATCTTGTCTGTCTAGTCTAACTAATCTAGTCTAGTCTAGTCTAACTAATCTAATCTAGTCTAGTCTTCTTTGTTTAATCTAATCTTGTCTGTCTAGTTTTGTGTATATAGTTTTGTCTGTCTAGTCCTCTCTGTCTATCTTGTCTTTGTAGTCTTATCTATCTATTCTTGTCTGTATAGTCTATCTATTGTTGCCTGTCTAGTCTTAACTGTGTATTTTTTCTGGATAGTCTTGTCTGTGCAGTGTTGCCTGTCTTGTCTTGTCTATCTAGTTTAGTCTGTACAGTTTTGCCTCTCTAGCCTTGTATCTATAGCTTTTTCGGTCTAGACTTCTGTATCTTATCGTTGCTGTATAGTCTTGTTTGCCTAATCTCGTCTGTCTAATCTTGTTGTCTACTCCTGTCTATCTTAGTCTGTCACTTTAGTTTTGTCTGTCTAGTCTTATGTGCCAATTTTAGCTCGACGATCTTGTCTGCGTAGCCTTATATGCCATATCTTGCCTATCAAGTTTCGTCTGTCCAGTTTTGCTTGTCTAGCTTTGTAACTTTTAATTTTGTGTCTAGATTCCTTTCTCTAATATTGGCCGACTCTTTTCTGTCCATTCTTGACCTTCAAGTCTAACCTATAATGTTTTTGTTTAGTTTAGTTTATCTAGTCGTGCTTGTATAGTTTTGTCTGTGAAGTCTTGTTTGTCCACCTGTCATTCAAATCGTATTCTTGGGAGTATTTTCGCTGTTAATGGCTTATTTTCCGAGTTTTAAATATTAAGATTTGTCTTCTTCTTATCTCAATAATCTGTAATTTGTATTGTTAAGATTTTATTGTGTAAATGGATGAACCAAGTTACGGAGTTACAAGTTACTACTTGAGTAAACTTAAAGAAATAATTTCAAATGTAGTTTTAAATAAAATGTAATTCAAGCAATCTGAAATTTATGATACAACACGTAGATTAAATAAATAATTACAATGCTGCTGTTACGTATAAAACAAATAGTCTTCAGGATCCGACGTTATGTGCAAAGTAAACAAAACTTAAGGCGAAACATTGCAATTGCAATAAAAGACGTGCAATGTCAATTTGCATTTATGTAAGTTATAAACTTCGCTGTAAATAGCATCGCTCGAATCTAAAAGGGGCTAAAGAACTAATGAAATGGAGATAATATTTCATTATTCTTTAACACATTTGCACTTAGTTTCGCATCGTTGGCCGCAAATGTATTAATATTTTCTTATCTTCGTTGAAGTTAGTTACATGCTATGGACTGACTTTTCCTCAAGTAGGTTGCTTTATTAATTAATAAGAGATTAAATGGACGTATTATTTTAATTAAGTTTAATAGTTATTATTAAGTTTAAGAGTTATAAATAATATATAATATTAATAGTTATAATTAAGTAGTAGAAAATTATTATATAGAGTTAATTGGAATATGGAAAACAGTAATAGGAGCAGTCGTTATTGTTGATTTTAGAAGAAAATATTTGTTGTGATCGATGTATACAACAAATGATATTCTACCGGGAGCAATTATTCAAATATCACCAAACCATGTGATATAATAACGCATCATATATCTCGCCCCCTGGGTCTCTGTAACTGTGTACTATATAGGGTTGATACAATGAATTCCGTTTCTGGCGTTGACAAATCACTGCAGCGGGACAAATATTCACTTTGCAATATATACGGAAACAGGTACTAAGTAGTAAGACTTGGTGTGATATAGCACCTTATATGTATGGTGTCATCGTCGTTCTAATGATTGATTGGGGTTGTAGAATCTTGCTGAAGAAAAACTTTAGAGTAAACGTGCGTTCAGTTAATGATAATAAAATGTTGTGCATTAATTATGCAGTTTCAAAAATGTGAGCGACGGAAAAGTACCGGAGCGAGATTAGATACTTGCCATTAATATTATATGAAGTTGGCTTGGTTTTCCGACGCAAGAAAAATCGCACCTCCATAACTTATTTTCATCCATATTAAATGAATATTTCGCGGTACCCAGCCACGACTTGCAATTGTCTGCAGGAAATTAATTTAATTAAACCCGAAGTGTATGAGGTCACATAAAAATTCCGTTAATTCAATTAACGATTTATAATACCAGCACGGCGCCAACGATAAATTAACTCTAATACCGTTCGGGACGAAACATTTATCCTATGTCCCAATTTGCGTGAATAGATGTGGAGGTCTCGACGAGATTCTAATTATTTCAAGCCTTGCAGGGCCCCAAGTGTCATAAGCTTGACAATACCAGCAACCCAATAATTACTATTTGCATTTAAACAAACCCAACACCGATAACATTAATTAATAATATATTATTCTCCATTAAAGAACAAACATATAATATTGCTTACTCCATTTATCAATAACAACAATATAAAGCAAATTACACAAATAAATAATGAGTTGATGACTTTAAATAAATGACTTTAACGTTAAAATAAATTAGTTTTAGATTAAAAAAATACAAACAACATAAACGGCTGTAAAATATAGACACCAGCAATGTAAATTGAGGTCTTAAAAACCGCATGCGGTGTTATCGTACCTTCTGTAGTGCCTTTAGAAATATACATTGCGGCCCATTAGAATTACCTTTCAAGTCTTTTGATATAATCTTGCTTTTTTTTATTTATAATTTAATAATATGTGGCTAGTGTTTACTAGTTAAAATTGGAAATATTTACTATCAATTATGCAAATATCATTAGCATGAAATAAACTGAAGAATTATTCTTAATTTAGGAGAATGATGGCTTTCAATTAAATATTGTAGATAAAACTAATTTTAGGAAATTAAGTGAGGCTTGAGTAAACTGGAATTGTAAATATTGTATTTAAATTTTTGATCTAACGTCGTTGAAGTTGCAGTTAAGATCTGGGAAAATTTGTCAATTTTGAAAAGGCGTATTCACACAAAATTTTCAGAAGATCAAATAATTTTGCGAATTTATAAAAATAAGCTAGGTAGACTAACCTAACATAACCTTATGCAGGACGACACCTATTTGGGAAAACCAGATTTTAAACTGCAGTGTGTTATTTGTTTTAAATGTAAACCTGAAAGAAAACTTTAATAAAACCAATGGATTAAAAGATTTGTTAAAAAATTTCATCTCCTTTTCCTTGAGATGTTTAAGATAATTCAAACGAGATCCAATCTCAACATTCTTGAATTATATTGAAGTATATTCATGCATTTGCTTCTGAATATTTTCAGATTTCCTTATAAATATTCGATTAATTTACTTACACATACATTCAGACTTCTCTTTCAGGAACCTTAGTTTATTTTCTCTTATAAGTTCATGGAGATTTATTGCCAGTGGTGAAAAGAAAGAGAACATTTTGAAGTTCCTGAAAAACTTTTTGAATATAAATTTTAGAAGTTATATATTCGTGTGTGGCTGCGCGTGTATGCAGGGAAAGGATAAAACCGTTCCGTCGGGGCCTGTCAATTGCTTGTCTTGTTATTTTCTTGTATATTCTTTAATCATATTTCATTCTGGATAAAATGAAAATCGAATCCGTATAGTGTATTAACATTTTCCTTTAAGTTCAATGACTGATCTTCCCCAACGAAAACTTTACCGAACAAAGCGAAAAAGTTAAATAAAAATAAAGCAAGCATACTGAAAAATACATTTACAAAGTATAAGTTGAAGAAACTGTTTTAAATCCAAGAAGTTAAATGGTAATGATAATTTAAATATCGATGTGAAGTTAAGAAAGTTTTATTATAAAGCAAGATAAATCTCTAAAGCAAGAACAATTAATAATTTATTTTGTAAAAATAAAACTTTAATTGTTATTTAGGTAATTTTATATTTGTATTTTAATTTAATTTGCGTTTAATGTTCGCCTTGGATGTTAAAATTTCGCGAAATTACCAACCATAAGTACTAAAAACGAAACTATACATCATAAACTTCTCTTCATCTTTTACAATTCCACTGTATCGACTAATCTATCGAGTCCATAAAATCTTTAATACCACCCCAATTTAAATTAACGCGATACTGCGCAGCGGATATATTAAATAGATAATTTTCTCACGTTTTCCCCCTCATAAAGCATATTTCTCATACGTATTCGCGTTACTAATGCGCGTTACTACTTTACCACGCTCATTTCAATACAAATGGAATAACTTTGCATAACCTGCATTATTAATTTATGAATTTTACACGAATCTTTATATATTATTGTTGTGATTGTCTATGGAATTTTAGTTACTTTACAGAAATTAAAAAAGTTGAAATATATCCAGATTGTTTAAATTCTAATCCATACTGCTAGGATATCTATATCTCAGAAACGGAAAACGTTGCAGATGTGAATCGTTTTTAAAACTACAGAGTCACTTCTTTCACCATTTCATTGAATATTTTTATAAAACATATGTCTGACATTGAATATACCACAATAGAAAAAATTGGCAGTTAGTTACTACTTACAAAGTAGAGAAAAACGGTATTTACCATTTTTCGAAAATGTAGCTGTAGGAAAATGCAACACGAAAGCTTGATTTTAATTGATTCATTTGATGACTTTTGATCTACATAATCCTTAATAAATCTTAAAGCGAAAACTCGATTCAACTAGTTTAAAACAATGTTCGTAGATGCTTTTAAAATTTCTAGTTTTAACAAAAATCGGTAATTAATGATAATAGATGCAGTGTTAAAAATATTTAGCTAAATTAGACAAATTTTAGGTAGTCAAGATTTAAATTAAACCAATTATATAGAACACCTACAATTATAAACATATTATTACACAGACAAGATTAGACAATGCACAGAGAAATGGTGACGAGGACTATATTTAATAAATCATAACCTTTATTGGTAGAAAAAAACATAAACTTTTCATCTTACAATATCAAAAAAAAAAACAATATTAAAGGTTATTTATTATATACGATGAGGACTAGCGTATTCAGTCTATCTAGTTTTTAGTTATACATTTAATTCTATATGCACTGTTAACAGGATTTGAAATGTCCACATGTATCGTATTCTGTCCTCTAGTGGAAAACAAGGAGCAGAATCGCAGATAAAGTTTCTTGATATGATTGAACAAACCCGCAACCTATCCTGAATTTGTAAAGTACAATGGTGCTCTATTTTATATCACAATAGTTTTCCGATAGTAAATAGTGTGTGATATTACGTATGTCCGTCTCGCGCAGTGGGTAATTAGCTGGCGCGATAACAAACGTTGTTGACGTTGTTCAGATTACAAATTGATAAATTCGAGTGTGTATCAGTGAAAATAATCTGCGACAAGGGCTGTTAAAAGCGATGTAAATCCCAGTTAACATCAGTAACTAAGCCAATTAAATGTATAACTCGCGTGAAAATTACGTATACAGCTTAACATCTGAACCTGTTTAGTTATTTTAGTTCTTTTTTTTATTGTTGCTGTGTTATCTAGATTCCCTCTATAACAATAAATTTTCACAAGTAGAAAATAACCATATAAGACAAGTATATTAACCCTTAACCACCTGCCATACGTGTCAGGTGAGAAAATTACTGCTACTTTGGGTCTGAGAGACGTATGTCAGGTGGTTAGGTGTTAAACATTGTTAGGTATATCTAATGTCAACGCCAAAAACCTTAACTTAACTCGTTAACTTCTTTACGCCTTTTAACTTTTAAAACTGACGATTTAATATGACACCAAAGATTGATTGATTAAAATATAAATGGAAAAACTAAATATTTGCCTGTGGTCTTTCCATTAATCTACCTTTATCCTGGTATATTTTTAGAAAATCTACAATTTTAAAGTCTCATGAATGTTATAAGAATGGTTGTAACAAATACATTTAGTAATTCTTTACTACTTCAGTTTGGATAGAAAATTTTGGACCAATTTTTCAATTTTTTTTGTGTCAAAAAAAATCCTCAAAATATATTGTTTACATTCTTCGTGTATTTTCCGTGGTATAAGCTATTAATTCCTGTCTTTTAAAATACTGTCTAATCTATTAAATACTGTCATATATATATATTAGGTTGTCACCTGCTTTTGTAAAGTCTTGTCTTCTCCGGTCTGGACCGACTTTGTGTAGACCTGTCTAGTCGTATCTAGTATTGTCTGGACTTTTCTGGTATTGGCTGGTGTTCTTTGGTCTTGTCTGCAGTGGTCTGGTGTTGTCTGGTCTTTTCTGATCTTGTGTCATTTTGTCTGGTCTTGTCTAGTCTTCTATGGTTTTACCTGGTCTTGTCTGATCTTCTCTGAACATGTCTGGCCTTGTCTAGTCTTCTCTAGTATTGCCTGGTCTAGTCTCGTCTTGTGTGATCTTTTATGGTCTTGCCGGTATTGTCTAGTCTTGTCATGACTTTTGTTCAAATTCAAAATCTTTATTTCCAAACGAGATACAAGTATCTATAGGATGTGTCAGCAATATTATAAATATTAATTAATACAAGTTACAACAGCAAAAAATTCATCAACCGAATATACTGGATTTGCTACTAGTAAATCTTTTAATTTCTTACGAAATTTCTTGTAGGAGGTTTCATTTCTAAGGTATGTTGGTAGCTTATTATATATATATATATATATATATATATATATATATATATATATATATATATATATATAGATATATTTATATATATATATATATATATATATATATATATATATATATATATATATATATATATGAATCCCTTTATTTTCTACCCCTTGGCTACAGAGGGCTAAGTTTCTTTTTTCTGTACAGAGAAGATGTTTACTTCTTGTATTGCAATTATGTTTGTCTTCATTTTTTTTTTGAACTACTTCGCGATTTTTGTGACATTTTAACTACAAATATTGGGGTCCCCCAAGGAAGCATTCTGGCGCCAACTTGTTTCTATTATTCACTGCTGACCTGATAAACTATGTGAAAGGGCCGCATTGCACATTATACGCCGATGACACAAGCTTTATTGTGCCGGGGAACAACATCGTCGAGAATACGGAGCAGGCGAAAGTATTGCTAGAATCTCTAAATAAATGGTTCTCCGCAAATACTTTACACTTCAACAAAAGCAAAATATTCAAAACACCAAGAAGTACGTATGTTACAGATCTAGGCCTAGAAATACAAAACTACAAAATCAATAGAACCAAGCATGCCAAGTTTCTGGGTATTTATTTAGAGGAGCTCCTTCGCTGGGAAACTACGACACAGAACATCTGTTCGGCACTACATAAGAACGCTTATCCAACAACTATTCTGAGGAAACTACTAAACAGAGAAGATGTTCTAAAGTGGTATTATGCAGAAGTGCAGTCATTGATGACATAGTGGTTTCCAGGATATATAGACTAACAACTGTTAGAATTCTGAGTTTTTTGAATTGAGGTTTACAGGATTTTGTACATTTTAACCCTATGATATTTCCAATAACTCTTTTCTGTGCAATTTGTATGTATTTGATTTGTGACGAAGCTCCCCATAGTATAATGCCGTAGGACAGCAATGACTGCACTTCTGCATAATACCACTTTAGAACATCTTCTCTGTTTAGTAGTTTCCGCAGAATAGTTATTTGATAAGCCTTATGTAGTGCCGAACAGATGTTCTGTGTCGTAGTTTCCCAGCGAAGGTGCTCCTCTAAATAAATACCCAGAAACTTGGCATGCTTGGTTCTATTGATTTTGTAGTTTTGTATTTCTAGGCCTAGATCTGTAACATACGTACTTCTTGGTGTTTTGAATACTCTCTCTTTCTCTTTCTTTTTTCGATCATTTGTTTTGTTTCTTGTCTCAGTTTGCTTTTCCTTCTTGTATCTTTTTTGGCTAATTCAAATGCCGTTGTGGTAATTGTTGTTGTTATTTGTTCCTCTAGCTTGTTAATGCCTAATTGGTGGTCGTGCTTTTTAAATTTACTTTCCAAGACCGTTCGGTAGGTATCTTGTTTTTCTTTAAGGAGTTCATTATCTATTGTATGTTGGAGTCTTTTGGTTTTTCTTTTTGTTTTCTCTACTGAAATTATTGCTCTTACTAGCCGATGATCGCTACCGGTGTGAAATGAGTTCAAAACGGTTATGTCGCCCACTATTTTTTTAGACGATGATAAAATATAGTCAATCTCATTCTAAGTTCTTCCATCAGGGCTTAACCATGTCCATTTTCTTTGCGGTTGTTTCCGGAAGAAGGTGTTCATTGCGAATAGCCTCTGTCTTTCAAGTAAGTTATATAGCATATGCCCTCTGTGGTTTCTCACACCCAGTCCGTGTTTTCCTCGTCTTCAGAGAGCTTTCTTCCAATTATTGCATTGAAGTCACCAATTATAAGGTCATGGTGGCATTTATCGACTTCTAGGACTTTTTCTATGTCTTCATATAGGGTTTCCACTGCTTCGTCTTCGGAACTCGATGTTGGTGCGTATATTTGTATTATCTTGATTGTACACTTCACAAGTAGGCAATTCTCTCTGATATTCCGTGGTAACTCTGAACACATGCTGCTATTCTTGGATGTACTAGAAACCCTACTCCTCTTTGGCTTTCGTCCTCTTGTCCTTTATAGTAGAGCATTCTTCTTGATTGTAGCTTTAGTAGGTTTTCCCGTGTCGCCTGACGTCACTCACGCCAAGAATATCGCATTTTATTTTATAGTTTTGAATACTATATACTCTAAATAAAAAACCATTTATTTAGAGATTCTAGTAGTACCTTCGCCTGATCCGTATTCTCGACGATGTTGTTCCGCGACACAATAAAGCTTGTGTCATCGGCGTATAATGTGCAATGCGGCCCTTTCACATAGTTTATCAGGTCAGCAGTGTATAATAGAAACAACGTTGGCGCCAGAATGCTTCCTTGGGGTCCCCAATATTTGTAGTTAAAATGTTGGACTGGCCAACTACATTACCACTCCTCACAGAAACGTACTGTTTTCGGTTTAAGAGGTAAGATTGAATCCATCTCGGAACTTTCCCTCTGGTTCCATAGTTATGTAGTTTATTTATTAATCTGTTATGGGAAACACAGTCGAAGGCCTAGGTGAAGTCACAGAATATTTCCCATTATCTACCTCGTAAATTAGTTTGCTGTGAAATTCTACTAGGGCGGTTGTGGTAGATTAGCCTTCGCAAAACCCATGCTGTTGCTTTGGAATTAGATCATATTTTCCAATAAAAGCAGTAATTGTTATTAGCATAGCATATTCGATTATTTTTGCTAGAATTGGTATGATGACGATTGGTCTATAATTATGCATTTCCATTTTATCACCTTTCTGGAAAACTGGAATGATTTTACCTATTTTTAATACCCCTGGAAATTGTTCCTCGGCGAATGAGGCGTTAATTATATTTGTAACAGGTTCGACTAATAAATGTTTGAACTCCTTGATTATATTCCCAGGAACTTCATCTGGTCCTCTAGTTGTTTTATTTTTTAATGATTTGATTATATCTATATTTTTATTATATTTATTATATTTTATGACCAACTGGTAATCTTATATGGAGTGAGGTAATAATTTCAGTTGATACCCATTTTTCAGCCAGACAGATGAAGAAGGGTTTTTCATCTTCAGTTGTTATTTCTAGCTGGCATATTTTATTGCGGATAGATTGAATATTTAGGTATATTAATATTAATAACATATTTGTATTTGCTGCATTGGGTATTATTTTTGTGTGTTGATCTGTTCCAGAAAAAGGAAAAAACGGTTTATATAGGTATTTTGTGGCCACAAATTAGGATTTTTTGCTTCATCTAGCTTATCTAATGGTACCGTCATTTTAAATGAAGCATATTCTTCTGGACTATTTGATATAATTTTTTTGCAAACAGCCGATTCAAAGTTTTCACTTCTCAGATATTCAATTACATCATCTTCCGTTGTTTGCGGTTCTAATCTGGATAGTTGTAAATAGGCGTATCTGGTTACTGCCTTAATTCCTTTATTTTCTGAGTTGGATCCTATTATAATGCCATTATTACGTGATGTTCTTCTCTTATTGTTGGATTTATGTTGAGTTTGCTAGTCCTCGTTGTTTTTTTATTTAGAATTGGTTCTGCGTTTTCCGTCGATCTATTGTTTTGTTTTGTTTTTTTCTGCTCGGTGCGACTTGGCGTTTCGCTGCAAGGTAAAGATTTATCATCGCTGGATTTATCGGCGGTGGTTTTAGTGGTTTTATCTGCGGTGGCCTTATCGGCGATGATTTCGACTTCTTTCATCTGTGGTGTTGCCTCCTTTTCAATAATATTATAATTTAGCTCTGAGGGTTTTGATTTCTATGTGTTTATTATATCAATTAGCTATTTATTTTCAGATTTAAACGAGTTGTACTTCGTTCTTAAGTTCAGTAATCTGCTTTTTTTAGTGGCAAAACTTCCTTCTGTATTATTTGCCTAATAATATCTACAAACTCAGTACTATTCATGTACGTAATAACCTGTTCATGAGATTTATCGGATGTACTGTATGATCTTAGATCTCTTGGCATTTTAAAATTATTATTAATTCTTCTAAAAACTAATTAATATAATTCACTTCAATACTGTCGGGCACACTGTATCGCGACAGACGTCCGTTCGGATTGAGCGTTACACGTGTGCTTCGCTAGTCTTATCTGGTTTTGCCTGGTATTGTCTGTTTTTCCCTGATATTATTATATCTTTTCTGGTCTTGCGTGGTATGTCTGCTCTTACTTGGTTTTCTTCCAATACATCTCAAAAACTAATTTGTTATTTTGACCATGAGAATTTGTTTCTGAAAAGGAGTGAAAATTTCTTGTCGGAGTGAGTGTCTTCATCAATAGTATCATTAACTAAATCTAATGCGTGACTATTCCTTGAAATAAAACCATTGGCGAAATCAAATTAAATGTCTGGTCTTGTCTGATATTGCCTGTTCTTGTTGACTAGGATAAATTACAATTTGTTTCAAAAATAGTAACGATTTCTTGTCTTTAACTTAATGAGTATCACCAAAGGTGCCATCAAATTTCTAATACTTAGATTTAGCAAATTTATTTAAATATGAAACATAGACGAATTTGTAGGTGAATTTTCTCACCTAAAAATAAAATTGCAAAGAAAGTTTGGGCAAACAAGAAAAATGGCAAATGACATTGTAATTCTACACTTTATTATTTCACTTTTTCTAGTCTCGCGTACCCTTGCGTAGTATTATCATTTTTTCTTATCGTATTTAATATTATCTGATTATGAATGATCTGGTTATGATGATGATCTGATTATGGATCTGTGTTTGGTCTTATATGCTCTTCTGTGATCATATTTTATCTTCTATTATATCGTCTAGTCTAAGTAATAGTCGGGTACGATCTTGCTTGTTCATATAATTGTGTCTTGTCTTATCTGATGTTACCTTGGGCTTGCTTGCTCGTGTCTTAAGTTGTCTATTGCAGTCCGGTCCTGCTTGAACTTGTTTTGTCTGGCCTTGTCAGGTCTTATCTGCCCTTGTCATGACTCGACTAGTCTTGTTTGGTCAAACTGGACGAACCTAAATAGGATTTGTTTGGTCTTGTTCGGTGTTAACAAGCTGTTTTCACGTCGTGACTGGTCTTGTCTGATGTTGTCTAGTCTTCTATTGTCTAATCTGTTTTTGTCCCTTTCGTGATCTTATCTGCGATCATCTGGTCTCAACTCGTCCGGTGGAGACTTTGTTTTAAATTGATTTCAGGAAAATCGCAAATTTTGCTTCCTATTACTTTTTTAGACGTGTTGCTTAAGGGTGGAAGCCATATTAGGATGTTCAAAAAATCCATATTTTTATTACATAAATCGTTAGCTTAACTATCCAAGAATACGCCGTCAAAATTTCAAATCGAAATTCGCATTCGTTTAGATTTTATGAACATAGAACCGAGTGCACATCGGATACAGGCTACTAGCTCGAGCGGAGCATTACCTCCTTTATCTCGAAATGGCTTTTTTCACATTTGCGTGCAATCTATCTCAAAAAGTGTGGAACCGATCATTATGAAAATTGATAGTATGATTCTTTATAATATTTCGAATTATATGAAGCAACTTGTGAGATGATATCATGATTTTAAGGGTATTTTTCCTTGCATAATAAGAGAAAAAAATCGTGAAAATCGAAGAAAAATTGTTCCAACACCTGCAAAATTTTTAATTTTCATTTTTTTCGCCTGCATTGAGGCTCATATTCTTAGAAAATAAGTTATTAATGTAAAATGAAAACCTTTTTGATTTCACATGAAAATCGGAATGGCTACACTGCACGCAATTGGAAAACTATACTTACAACCTTCGGCGGACATCACACCATAACTTTTTTATTTTTGGCTGAAATTATTCAAAAAAATTCGCAGAAATTGTTCGAAATATGAATGAAATGATGCCAAAATTTGATTAAATTCTAGTTAATTCTTCCCACTCAAAAAAAAAAAATTTCTAAAAAATCAGTATCAAACAGTCTCCTAATGTGGTTTCCCCCCTTAAAAGAGTAAAGCACTGAAATCCTCGCATTGTAGTCTTGTACTGTCTAGTCTTGTCCATTCTTGTCTTGTTTTGTTCATTCTTGTTCAGTCTTGAAAATAAATTTCTAGTTTCGTCTTATATTATTTTAAAACTAATACAAACTAAGGGTGGTTTCATTTCAACATTGCTTTAAGAAAACATATCTTCTCTACGTACCCTATGACTCTGATATTTTACATAGAAACTATTATTTCAAACGTGTGTGATATAAGCAAACAAACCTGTCCTAACATTAAGGATAAATAGTAGACACATGTCGATACATTGATAAAAACCATCGAAATAAAAATTGAACAAATATTGATAATCCAGTTGTTATTTGTACAAATGTTGTTTACGTATGTTAAAGTTTCATCCTCAAGAACTGAAACGAAAGAAACAAAAGTTCATTTTATCTACAAACTGAGCGCCGGCTCGCGCAAGCATCTGTTGTGAGTGACATCTGCGGCGAGCAACCACCTGGCTCGGACTCCCTCGCATCCCTTTTATCAACGAATGCCTTTTGCCATAACTTATCGCACGTTCAGTCCACAACGATCATTACATAAATTTACTTTAGGGATCGTTCGTTATTTTAAATCGATTTGAATAACATCTTGCTTTGATTAACTGCCCCTTGGTGACAGTAATCAATTTCTTATAAATAAATATTTTATAAACTTCGAATTTAATGCGATGATTCTTTGCTAAATACTGTAATAGACAGGCCTAGAACCCGTTCAAAGTAAAACTAATATGGGACAGCTGAATATAATTATTTAACCACAACTAATGCTAGCTTATCCCTTGATACCATATCCGAAAAATTATTTAATAACAACTTGTGCGAAAAAAAATTCTGGGAAAGAAATAAGTTACGGAAAATTTTCGAATAATAACTAAATTTATTAAATCATTGCGTGCATATTACTAAGTAAAGAAAACGTCATGGAATCGAAAAAATGCCATGAATCTTATAGCAAATATTTATTATTCTTAAATATCTTTACACTAAATATATTAATAATATAATAGAGGTCCGATGCTACTAGAGAAAAAATAATAAATTGATCGCTTGCAAAGTGTGAAATGACCCAAAATATAAGCCATTACAAAATATTAATAATATAATACATATAAATTATAAGAAATATCTGAATAAAAATATTTGAATTCGAATAAATTTACAATCGAATACATTTCCAAAGTTTTGCTGGAGCCATTGGGCTTTATCTGGTCTTGTCTGGTAATGTCTGGTTTTGTTTGGTCTTGTCTGCTCTTGTCTGGTTTTGCCGGGTCTTGTCTCGTCTTGTCTCGTCTTGTCTGGTCTTTTCTGCTCTCATATATTTTGGTATGGTTTACTAATATATTACTTTATCAAATATATTGCTTAGGTGTTAAATTTGCATAATGTCTATACATGTTTGATTATTGTTCATAGAGAACGAGTTGCAGTCGTTACTTAATGTATTTAAATGAAATAGTTTAACGGAATTAAAGTTGATTAAATGTTATTTCAACATGGCAAATACTATGATATACTTTACAATTCGTTTGTAGTTGTTTTTGGTGTAAATTTGTCAAGGGTTTATAAATATTTAGACGCTTTTCCAGCCAATCAATAACGTAACATATTGTGGAACAAAACAAGAGGAGAAAAGTACAGCATCTGCTTCTCCTCCGTTTCGTTCCTGTACTAAAAATGGGACGTTATACAGAGCCCGGAAATTGCCACCATTAAAACTAATAATCTACAAGAACAATACGCAACGGACGCTTCCATTTATCTAATGGAATGATATCGTATATAGATAGTTACAATCAAGGCTCGTATATGGCGGAGCACTATGCTAAATAGGTTTTTCTTGCAAATTGCAAAACACTTTTTTGTATTTGTATCTCTAGTAGGTTTTTTTATAAGGTTTTTATTTCCATGACTCGTGTATAAAACGACATCAAACGAACAATGCGTGTTATTAAATTGCAGCCAGCTATTCTATACGTATTCTAGTATTGTTTAATTAAAATTATTTTCGCTTGTATTTTATCCACACAAACAAGCTACTAAACTTGTTTTTCCTATAATAACTAGAATTATACTTTTGATTATTTTGCTTGTAATTATTGAAACCTTGAACTAATTATAAAGTAATAAATAAAATTAAATGAAAAAAATAGCAATTTGTACATTTGAAATTATCTACAAAACCATGGATCATTACTTCATGGGTCAGAAACGTTTTGTAGGTAAACAGCTATTTTCCAATTAAATTTGAGATAATGAGTTTGTTGTTGCTCTCTCAAAATTCTGCTTAAAATAGCTAGGAAGAAAACATTCATTATAGTTTAACTTTCTATACAGGGTATCCCAACGAAAATTTGACCCCCCCTATAATTGGAAAACCGAATAATATTTCAAAATTCGCCGAGACCCGTCGATTTTTGTTCTTGGGGGGAGCTTTTTTGACAGTCAAGCCAACTCGATATGTTCATCCCCTTAATGCCTAGCAACCCCAACTTAAAAATTTCAAATGCAACTACCCCACTTGTGGCTCATCATTTTAAAGCCCTTTTCATTGCGGATACAGTGACGTACAGTTTTTAGAAATCGGTTGAGATTTGACAGAATTATTGGTTACAAACGAAAAGATGGCAAACCAACTTACGCGTAGTAATTTCTACACAAATGCCCATGTCATGTGTAGTAGATGAAAAACTTATTAGTGGTGGACATTTGTATAGAAATTACTACGCGTAAGTTGGTTTGTCATCTTTTCGTTTGTAACCAATAATTCTGTCAAATCTCCACCGATTTCTAAAAACTGTACGTCACTGTATTCGCAATGATCAAAGGTCTTTAAAATAATGTGCCACAAGTGGGGTAGTTGCATTTGAAATTTTTAAGTTGGGGTTGCTAGGCATTAGGGGGATGAACATATCGAGTTGGCTTGATTGTCAAAAAAGCTCCCCCCAAGAACAAAAATTGACGGGTCACGGCGAATTTTGAAATATTATTCGGTTTTCCAATTATAGGGGGGGTCAAATTTTCGTTGGGATACCCTGTATATCGTATAATAAACAGGTTTTTTGTTAAAACGTTTTTAAAAAGTTATTTTGTTAATCGTTTTATAGTTGGATTAACAAAAAAAAATGCAAATTTCAATAAACGTAGCAATCGAGTATTATGCAAATAATTTAAAAAAAAATTTATTATTTAAAAAATAGTTTAGGACTATTTCTATATAATGAATGGTCGTGTAGCATCTGCTGAAATAGTTTCGGAAGTGACGGAAACTGGAAACGTGTTTTGTTAACTATTAAGAAAATTATATCAACTTCACTTACATTCTTGGTATAATTCTAATTCATTCTGATTATATTTCACTTTGCGTTAAATTCGTTCATCAATCCAACGATATGAAGGTAGTGAACCAATATTACATGAGGAGGAAAATAGATCTCTGATCCGCATAAAGCCTTGCGGTAACATTTCTTTTAATAGTCTGATAATTCTTGCCAACATCTTCGACAGTAAAGCTCCGACTAAAGCTTAGTAAAGCTTAAATTTTGTAAAGGTAATTTTACACTCGCACAAATGTATGAGTCAACAAGTTAATACATAAATTATAAAACACTACCTCATAAAATAGCTCAAACATTTTGTATGAACTCATAAATTTTCTTAAACATTTTTAGTGTGCAAAAAAAAGCTCACACATATGACTTTTATTGTTTTAATCAGCCGAATGAAAGATTGGAATTTAAATCGATGAAGTTATGATTTGTTTGCCGTTTGAGGCGTGTTAAATGGTTTACTTATTTAAGATGTGGTAATCAATGTAATATTTATTTATTTAATTAATAATAAAATATAATTATTCAACACAATAAATTGTGGTAATATAAATCATGATTAAAGAGTCCGTTTCTCAAAACGTTCCTTTTCCGACGCATTGTATCAATTAAGCGAAAAAACTGGAAAATAGAATAAACATATTTTATATTATTAGCATAACCTTTAGATAAACTAAAACAGTTTGAATTGTTTATAAGCCTGTCGGGGTATTATGGAGAATACGACCCTGATTGAAACTTGAGTTGCGGACTCTCGACCTGGAGTAACTATTGTTAATCGTCTTTGGCACTGTTTAACTAATATCGGAAAGCAAAAGCTTCCTTTTTGCTTTCCGATATTAGTCGGTTAAGTTACACACTACATTGCTTGGTTCAATAAATATTCGTGTTCTTGTAGACCTAAAAATTGACACATTTGACGCAACTGCTCGTCAATTTCTGGTCACGTCGGCGTTGCCACTTTTACTTTTGTAATATCTTTATTTCGTAACCATCGTTACAGACAAAAAGTTAAATTCATTTTAATTTTACAAAATTTTTTTACATGTATAATCGTCAGGTAGGTGTAGTGCTACGTATAAAATGTGCTATTGTTTCCATTTCATGGGCAGGTCAGCGTGTGATATCCCCTTGCTACTTCGCCACATAGACGGCAGATGCAGTCTTCGTCTGGGGGGTGGAAATGGTCTTTCTTACATATTATGTGATGGTATTCATGTAGTGTCAAACAGGTTAAAAGGTGAGGTTTGATGTTTTCCACGAGTTGCATGCAAAGGCTGGGCCGCCGGTGTACCTTTCCACCACGAAATTCATATTCTTCTCTACAATCGCCCTTGTGTATTCTTGCATCGTTTCTTCTGTGATACCTCTAAAGTTGTCTAGTATCTCCTCTCCCATAGTTTTGACGTCAGCCAGGTGAAACGTAAACGTATTGGATGCATTTATCGGTAGGCTCAAGACCTTTTTAAAGAAGCCGGCCTTGATTTTATCCAGTAGCAATATATGGTTCGCAGTCAGGAGGGTGCTCATAGATTTAAAACCATAGGTCGCGACTGGCCATATAATAATGTTATAGATTGCCTTTTCTGTATTTATATCCAGTTTCTGGAGATGCTTTTGAATTCCGATTACACGTGCCATTTTTCTCCGTTTTAAGTTGATGTGTTTTGTGAGCGTGAGCGTGGGTTGTAGAGCCACGCCTAGGTATTCATATTCGTTGACGAATTCCAATTGGTGTCCCCCTAGGTATGCTTTATCTGTTCTTCCGAGTCGCCCCCTTTTCTAAATTTCACTATCTAGCTCTTGCTGTGGTTGATGTGGAGTTTGTTCGTAGTGCACCAGATCTGGAGGAGGTCCAGGCTTTCCTGAAGCTGTTCTAGGTTTTGGGAGTATATCGCTAAATCGTCAGCGTACATTATAGACTGAACCCCTGGTATTCTTATTACCTCTGGTAGATCTTTGACAAACGTCAGGAAGAGGGTTGGGCTTAATGAATCGCTCAGTGGAACCCCCCCATACCAACTGTATGGAGATCACCTTGGATAGCTCTTTGCCGTTGTCGACTCTAATGTAATTTGTATCCAGGAGGTCACGGATTAAGTTGAAGATTTTGCCTTTAATGCCGATTTGCGCCATTTTGTCACACATTATTTTCCGACCTACTGAGTCGAGAGCCTTGTGGAAGTCTATAAAAGCTAAATATAGTTTTCCTTTTGGTCTACAAATTGCTGTTTTTATCTTTTTCACTAGTAGGTCTATGGCGTCTTCGCACCCTCTGTTCTTTCGGAAGCCGTATTGCTCGCTGGGTAGCAGGTCCTCGATGTTGGCGGTGATCCTGTTGTTGAGTATTTTTGTTAGGACTTTTAGTTGTGTTGCTAGCAGCGCAATTCCTCTATAGCAATTTGGATCGTTGAGGCGCCCTTTGTCTTTGTATAGTGTTATAATTTTTCTTCCAGCTGCCAGTATGATGTTGAATATGTTGAGCTACCAGTCCGCTAACAGAGGGTATAAAGACCTGATGTGTTCGTTCGTTATGCTGTCTATGCCTGCTGCTTTTTTCAGGCTGTTGATTGCTTCCGCGACTTCCAGCTCTGAGATCTTCTCGTTACACCAGTGTTTGCTCTTAGTATCAGATAATTTTGTTGGGAGCACGTCTGGTGGTGTTGCAAACATATCATTGTAATGCTTTTCCCATTCTTTAATGTGTATGTAGTTGTCAGCGCTTTTTGGCTTTATATACATAATCCAAGGCTTGCTTGTTGCTTCTTTTATTCTCTGTATTATCCTACTTTCTTCGTGGTTCTGCTTCTTTACCTTGAGTGCCTGTTTGAAAATCCTACGTGCCCTGGCATATTCCAGGAGGTTGCCTGCTTTATGTAGGCGCAAACATTCATATTTCATAGCTTTGCCCTCCTCATCGAACCATGGTTTGTGTGGACGTTTGTTCCTGTTACAAGGCTCTGCTGAGTCTGTAATTATTTGAGTTAGCGTGTTTATCTCAGATGTAGACTCACCTTTCAATAAGGGTAGCATTTGGTGGTCCATAATTCTGTCCATGTTGAAGCTCTTTCTTAGATAGGGGCGCTCCTCTATTTCCTCCCCCAGGCACTTTACTTTGTTTGCCGTTGTTATACGTTGATGTTTCCTGATGGAATTGTGGCATACTGTGGTATATATAACCGTTCTCTTTATGTTAGAGTTTAGGAAGGTTACGTCGATGTTGCTTCTTCCATTGGGCGCGATGTAAGGGTAATTGTTGTCCCCGGAGGCCAACTCAAAACCAAGGTTTCTCATCGCCGTTATAAGTTGATTGCCCCTCGGATTGTCCGTGTTTATCCGGCAGTTAAAGTCGCCGGCAACTATCGTGTTGGCTCGGTTATCACGCAGAAGTTCATTTAAATATTGTATTATCTCTTGTATGTCCGTGGTGGGATTGAAATAAAAGCAGTAAATATTTCCTATTATGATCTTCATCAATATGTAGTTCTCATTACCCGTTGGTGAATGTGGTTGCATACATGGCTTAGTCATGATGTATAGGCCACCTACCGGTCTGCCTCGCTCCAGTTTACGTGCATCGATGGAATAACAATAATAACCTTCAAAACTGATATTATAATGTGTTAAGGTTTCAGATAGACATACCACATCCGCGTTGAGAAATATGTTATTCTCCGGTGTGGATCAAATCGCGTTTGCAAAGCCTTCGATATTCCAATTTAGGATGGTGTAGCTCGTTGGTGTTTGCTTTTTCCTCTTGTGGCCGCTCCTACGCTTGCGTTTCTTGCTGGTCTCGCCATAAAATTGTAGGTTATGCTCCTGTGTATAACCTTTTACCAGTTTCCATTGTTGTATTATCCGTAATACCTCCGCTGCTGGGGGAACCGTGTTCGTGTCCAGTCGTAATAGCAGTTCGCACTTATATTTCAGATGTGGTTCGCGTTTGTTTACAAACTTTGTCGTAGTAGCGATAGCGCGTGCAGTATCCGCCGCTCGCGCCATCTTTTTCTATCTTTATCCACTTTTACTTTTCTTAAAGCAAAATTGAGAAATTGTGATCGATCACATATGTATGTATGCGTATGTAGTCGATCTCAATTCCTCAATTGATTTTAAAAGAAATAGGATAATGTGGCAAGGACTGTTAGTTTAACCGAGGTTAGATTAGGTTGCACACGCGAAGCGACAAATTTAGCAAGACAACATACGCGCGGCAGCGCGAACTCTCGATCCAAAATAGGATAATGTTTAGTCTAAACTGTGGATCTCTAAAAAAGAGAACATTTTATGTACAAACTTAAAATCGTCCCTCTTTTGTTTCTCCGCTTAGACTTGTGTATCTTGCTACATACAAAGTAGCTAAAATGTCATCATCTTATAGGCATGCCTAGGCTATAACTTTGGCTCTCGAAATGAAAAAAAATGAAAATTAGATGTCATAAAGATTTCATTATATTGTGCCACAAATGACCTTCATTCCAATTGATGTATCGGCTATTATAAGCTATTAAGCTGCGAATCGATTCTATTAACCAGTTTTGTAGTTTTTCAATTAAAAAATCATCCCAAAACTACGAATATATAAAATTCTGGTCGGACCAGTGTTAACTCATGGAGCTGAATCGTTAAGTCTGTCAGAAATAGAAGCGCTCTTCGTGCCTCTGAAAGACGAATCTAGCGAAGATGTTTGGACCGACGAGAGAGGAAGGGGATATGCAATTTGCTTGAACTACGAACTTCATGAGCTAATAAAGGGTAAAGACATAGTTTAATTCATTAAGGTACAGAGACTTCGATGGGCAGGTCACATGATTAAGAAGCCGAACGTAAGAGCTCCCAGATCCATTTATAAAGCGCAACTTAGTACCTCAAGAGGCAAAAGCAGAACCAGGAACAGGTGGAAAAATAAGGTAGAGGATGATACGAAAACTCTACAAGAAACTGGACATCCGTCGCTGACGCTGACTGGAAGATGGTCACAGAGATGATAGGGTATTGCTAAGGAGGCCAAAGCTCACAATCAGCCTAGGCTGTAGAGTCAGGAGAGGAGGAATAAAAAGAAGAAGCAACCCGTCTAAAAAAGTAATAGGAAGAGAATTTGCGCTAACCTTATCGCATTATGCTCATAAAATACTGACATTGTAAGTAAGTAATTGAAAAATTCACTGTTTTTACCACTACTTTTTGTGAAAATATTATATAGATAATATTTTAACAAAAAGTAGTGGTAAAAACAATGAATTTTTCAATTCATACTTATTTACAATGTCATTAGTTATTGTTAAAGAATTTTGTTAAAACTATTGTTAAAGAATCACTTTGTTAAAACTATAAACTAGATTAAATACTTTTTAAGTTGATGTATAATACATACAAGTCTGTAAAACTAGACTAGTAATTGAAGAATGAAAATTAGTTTTAACAATTTTTAGTTTTTCTTTATATTAACAAACCTATTAAAAACATTATAATGTATTAATAACGCACAGAAACTACATTAAATTACCAATAAAATGATATAAAATACATAAAGTTAAATTTAATATTTACACCGATTTTAAAATTGAAACGCGATAAAAATGTGTCAGGAAAAGTTGCGAAAACTTTATATGAAGAACAAATATATCGAAAACCGTAAAACATGAATTAGAAAATCTCAAAAATGAAAATTGGCTAAGAAAATTTTGAAATCTGATTAAATCTTCAAAATTATTAACAATGTTCAAATACGTTAACAAATATACTAAACCTAACTGAAATTCATAAACAAATGATATAAAATACTTAAAGCTAAACTTACGTAGTATTACCATATATATTAATACATTAAAGATGAACACGTACGAGGAGCATATCAGAAAAAGTAAGTAACTTTGCAAAATATAAGGAATTTTAAAATGACTTAAAATTGTCTATAAACTAGAATAAATTACCTTTAAAATGTAGTGTAACATATACATTTAATATGAAAGACAGTGTAAACATTCTTGTTTGAAAACACTTTAACGATCACGTCGGCGTTTACAAAATTTCTGCTAAGATATTAAACAAATTAAAATAATTTAACGGCGCTTAAACTAGACCAAGTGCCCAATAAACTTAAAAATTGACTTAAAAATATAGGAGCTATTAGGAAATTAATAATATAGTAAGAGTCATGTAAGATGACAATACTTTTAATACTTAAAAATTACCGATTAATTATCGATTAGATGAACTCCGTTTACTTCGATGCATGAATGAAATCGATGCAACAATGAACGCATTGCACGCTAGCACATTTCTGACGAAATATCACCAATAGCGTGTCGAATTTTCGTTTTAAGTCTTCCAGGGTTCGTTTAAGTCTTCCAAAAGCCAAAGCCGATAAATCCGGAGAGAAAAGATCCCCACCCTGAGAAATCAGACGACCGGGAAAGAACTTCCGTAACACTCCTATGGATATGTTGGATACATAAGACCTTGTCCCACATTGCCTAAAACAAGTATCGTTATTGTTAATCGGATTTGAACGATGTCATTAATTAAGAACAGTTCTAGCATCTGCACATAATGTTCACTATACACATAACGTTTCCTATTTTATCTTAAAAAAAATTGTCGCAATACTCCAGCTGAGCATATTCCACACCATTCAGTACCACATTCAGTACCATTTGAGAATAAATATAAGGAGGGTTACCTTTGCAAGTTCACTATACTTTCCAAGAAAATTCTAATCAACCATCAACGATAAACGTCGCTATCGGACCAAGTAGGAATTTCACGTGAATCATTTCTTTGGGCCTTACAAATGGCAGAAAGTCCCAAAATTTCTGCCAGTAGATCGAAACTCAAGTTTAGAATTCAGTTGATGGATTCTGGGCAGAAGAGATAATTTTGTCTACAAAATAATGATGAAACACATTTTTAAATGTTGTTTGTTACAACTCTATATGTTACTGGTTTTATGTTACTGGTCTTCTGAAAACCCTCATAAAAAAACCCTCATAAAAACCACCTTAACGAAGGAACGAATATATGAGGGTTTTCAGAAGACCAGTAACATAAAACCAGTAACATATAGAGTTGTAACAAACAACATTTGAAAATGTGTTTCATCATTATTTTGTAGACAAAATTATCTCTTCTGCCCAGAATCCATCAACTGAATTCTAAACTTGAGTTTCGATCTACTGGCAGAAATTTTGGGGCTTTCTGCCATTTGTAAGGCCCAAAGAAATGATTCACGTGAAATTCCTACTTGGTCCGATAAACGTCGCAATGGTTGATTAGAATTTTCTTGGAAAGTATAGTGAACTTGCAAAGAATTCACTTCTTTTCTAGCAGCTTTTTCACTCTCTGCAAGTTTAGTAGAAGTAGTAATCCTTTTATTGGCATACGTAATTACATAATTTTTAACCTAACTAAGAAACAAAAGTGCTACATTCATAGTTAACAAAAATTAAATAAAACAAACAATTAATCCTTTCTGAAACTGCGGTAAAAATTAAGAGATAAGGCAAAAGAAAAAAAAAAACAAGCCCCACAAAAACAAAAAAATATATAAACCAACCAAAAATAGCAATTCCTCGCATTCTTTCCACAACGACAAAAACAAAAATTCTCCTTACTATCTGTTTATCTTTTTTATCTGAACCACCCTTTTCATCAAAGGCCAACTGGCTCCGTCTTCCCTCATGCACGAAACCCAGTCGTCTACCACCGGTCTCTCCTCACTTCTCCACTGACATCCGTCACAGCTTTGTGCCCAATGAGCCCACGTGTCACTAGCTTCCAGTACCTTCTGCCTTTTTCTTCTGACCCGCACCTGTGCCGTGCAATCAATGTCTGCGGCAGCCTAGCTCCTTTGAGGTACAACGGAAGTCTTTGGAACACTTGTACGCTCTTGTATTCGGGGAGGAACTTACTCCCCTCGATCTTCCTCTGACGACACTGCAGCTCCACCTCGGCTAACCTTTCATACACCAATTCTTCCACCTTCCTTTTATTCCCACACATTCTCTCGATTTCCTCAAATGCCCAGCCACAGCTTTCATACAGCTTCTTTCTTTCGCTACTCTATTTTGTGCCCTTATTTACACCAAAACCTTCCATTCTTACAACTCTCAGCACTTCTTTTACAATCCTTTCATTACCCATTCCATACACTTTCCTTTCAAACTTGACGACCCTACTAGCTGCCTGCGAAAACACTTTTCGCATATTAGTTTCTTGCAGCACGATGTATGCCGGTGTAGTTCTATCTAAATTGAGTGCCATTTTTAAAAACTGTAGCTGGACTCTCTCAACTCTCTCTTCCTCTTTCACTCCCCACACTTCCGCTTCATACAAAAGGATACTTCTCACACATCTTTCCACACTACCATTTTTGCTTCAAAGTTATTGCTCAAACACTCCTTCCATACGTTCCCTAGCCCGTTAGCAGCCAGCCAAGCCTTTTTACAAATATATTTCACATGCTCTTTCGCGGACCCATCCTGCCCAAACATAAAACCAAGATATTTGAAGCTGATAACTTACTCGATTACACTACTTCCCCATTTAAATGACTCACTCCTTCTACCCGCTCTTTTACGAAACATCATCCATTTAGTCTTTTTCGCGTTCACTACCAATTTCCTCCTTTCAAAAAATCTTTTCACCCGCTCGATCATCTCTGACATTTCTCCTTTCGATCTAGCCAAAAGCACAACGTCGTCCGCATATGTCACACTCCAAACTTTCCTACTATCAATTACTACTCCTCCCGCTTGACCTCTGCTCAGCACACTCTCTAAATCTGCCGTGTACATGTTAAATAATATTGGACTCGGCGGACAACCCTGCCTTAGCCCCATTCTCACATCAAAACTTTCTGAAACTTCCTCTCCTTCTTTCACTCTGCACCGCGTATCCTGATATAAATCCCTGATTATCTCTATTAACTGCTGCGCTATACCTTTCCGTCTCAAACATTTCCATATTCTCTCCCTAACCACAGTGTCGTAGGCTGCTTTCAGATCTATAAACAGAGCATAAAGCTTCCCTTGCTTCTTAACCAGCTCCTGCTCCAAAATAAAATTCAACGTAACCAAGTGTTCCACCGTGCTGTAATGCTTTCTAAATCTGGCTTGTACATCCGGGATCAGACCTTTATCTTTCTCTTCACACAAAAGCTTTTGCTCCAGCAGTTTCGCATAGATTTTATACGACGCGTCCATAACCGTTATTCCTCTGTAGTTAGCTAGGTCTTCACTATCTCCACCTTTGTATATCGGTACAATTAAGCCTTCCTCCCAGTTCACCGGCAACCTTTTATAACCTTTATAAATATCGTTGAGTTCTTCGAACAGCTCTCGTTGGATGACTATCGGGGCGTACTTCCACGCTTCATTCGGGATACAATCCAAACCCACTGCTTTTTTTCCCGGAAGTCTATCCAAAACACCTGAAAATACTTCCCACGTAAATTCGTCTCTGCAGCTCGTTGCACCATTAACCCCTCCTGCGACATCGTCGAACGGTTCGGGCAGACCACTGGTTAGCAGCTCCTTGAAATAGTTTCTCCATAGGCCAATCGGTTTCTCACAGCAAGTTTAGTATCCTTAAGGGAACCTGTTCGACGATATTTTTTGATCCATCTTGCAATTGTCTTGCAATTTGGCGGCGCTGGAAAATTAAATTGTTGTCGAAACCACCTCTGGGTTTGAAAAATGGAGTTCGTTCCAATAAAATGCTCTATACAAGCAATCCTGTATTCCGTCGGCCACCACTCCATTTAAAAAAAACATGAAGGTTCACTGAATATTAGACAATTAAAGTTATAGCAAATAAGTCAATACTTATATTTGTTTTTGTTAAGAAAAAAGCACTCTTATTTATTATACTATACTAACCTTTACCTATTGATAAAAAATGTTGAAAATAGTGTCTTATATAATTAAATCTAATGTAACCGTAATTCAAATCTTACCTAAAAACCTAACCTAAACCTAACCAATCCTGACCCAAGCCTAACTAAACCTAATCTAAATCTTTAGGCTCGCCAAAACTTAGGGCCTAAACGCCAAAACTTAGGGCTCAGGGAAACGCATTGAAGTACAGGTCGATACTGGCAATAGACAAAGGTAATAGCAAAAAAACCGGACAAGTGCGAGTTGTGACTCGCGCACCGAGGATTCCGTACAAACTTGTAAGTAAGGTATCTTTAGGAGGACCTAACTGTATGCAACCCATATGCTTCTGGTGCCTGACAATACCACGCAACACGTTAGTGTATTTTCATAAGTTTCTAATATTAAATTCGCATTTTTCTTGTAATTAAACTACATATTTACGATTTTCAGATTTTTCCCTTTACATGTGCTGTAAGACACCGCTTCTTGACAAATTTCATGATTCTAGGTCAACGGGAAGTACCCTATAGGTTTTGATTTTTTATTAGTAAATAGGTCTTGACGACTGACATACGTGATAATTGAAGATATTAATTAATAACTTCTTGCAGTAATTATTTCAGCTTAAGTTGAAATTAATGTGAAATCGCAAAATATGCGACATAAACGGTCATATCTTTTGATCACGTTGACTTACAAGTTTGATTTTTTCACAGCTGAAAGAGACCGCAGACCCGAGAATTTGATACAAATTTCAACTTGTTACCTCTACGCGTTCCTGAGAAAAATGGTCTTGACAGACAGACAGACGGACGGACGGACAGACAGACAGACAGACGGACAACAAAGTGATCCTATAAGGGTTCCGTTTTCGGCACGGAACCCTAAAAATGAACTAAATGACTAAGCTAATTGCTAAGTTGTTCCATTCTGAAATATGTTGGTTGAGCGCAGCAGGTTTTCAAATTTAAAGAGAGATGTCGAACAAATTGATTGATTTCAACTAAAGCTGACAAATAAAGTACAGAAAATTTCCGACTTTTAAGTTCCATTGAATCAAATGATTAGTGGTTGCAGAAAAAAGTTTGCATTAATTTTATTTTTATTATTGCTTAAAGTGTTTTAAATCTATCAATCTTAAATTGGCCCTAAGATGTGATCAGGTCAGAAGCACATACCAATCCTTTCTAAAACACTTTATCATAATATCGAATTACTTGTGATCAATGGCAGACACATAGTTTTGATATTTCCTGCAATTAGCAAATTAAAGACTCGTTGCTCGCGAAATAAACCCTCGTCGAATGAATACGAATGGCCACATAAATCAAATTAAGCTGAAATAATTACTGCAAGAAGTTATTAATTAATATCTTCAATTATAACTTATGTCAGTCGTCAAGACCTATTTACTTCATATTTATGCGTTATTATATTTTAATTTTATGCAACTTTAAATTTACTTGTGAATTGGACAGGCCTATATTAAATAACAGCAATACAGACCGAAAGATAAATGAGTTGCGGATTGTATAGATAGTTAAATCTAAACAAAACAGTGTATTAAATCGAGAAAAAGTAAGATTAGTATAGTTAGTAGAAAAGACTGGACATCAAAGATAGTTTAGATGAATATATAGAGATTATCTAGAGATTTTCCGAAACTATCACATTCTCTAATGTATTATCTTATTAAGTCTGTGATCCAGGCTGTGTGTTTATTAGATTGTGAGTATAATAAAGGGAAAATAGTTGAAAATTAATGTGAGCTTGTTATTTAGTCCTCACCTGGCGCAGGGCGTATATAAACGGAACAACGTTCGGATGCAACAATTTCTCTTTTTATTATGAACTGCATAGAATTCAGGTGCTCCCTAATTTCATTTAAAATTCATTATCCTGCCAGCAGGGCCACTACCAATCATTATAATTACATTGTACAAAATTTATATTAGTTTTCTTAAAAACAACCTTGGCAATTAAAAAAAAGATTTAATTCCCATCGGCATTTTATAAATATTGCATAATTGCTTCCATTGCGTCCAGCTTGACGAATTATTTGTTATTACATAAATATACTACTGTGTGTATTTCAGTTGATCTTTATTTTTGTTACCCTATTTAGTTTAAAATTGTGAAACATAAAGTTTTTTCATTTGTGTTGATTCGATTATGTGCATGTAATAGAAGGAATTTAAAACAACTGTTAATTTTCAATATGTAGGAAACATATGTGCTTTGAATAAATAATACTTTTTATGTGCGGTTTTGTAATCTCTGGAATTATTGTTGTAGGAAGAGAAAGAACAGTCGTCCATAAAATCGAGAAAGCATCGCGCTTTATTTAATTTAATGGGAGTTTTCTAGTTGGAAGTATGAATTCCAGCAAGTTTTGATTTAATTAAAGATGTGCAAAGTTCGGATGCGGCGATGTTCACTGAAAACATTATAAATATAAAGGATGAGAGTTCTAGAACTCGGCACTCCCATCTCCACTATATTTATCTTTACACTGCTTGTCATCAAGAAGTCACTACCAAATTATCACCTTTATTTTTTCCCAACTCTTATCTTCAATTAAATGCATTTACCTAGTTCATTTGGGAAATTAATTTCTCCTCTATAAAACAATTTTCCATTGCTCCAAGACTTACGAACAAATTACGCTAATTTTCCTATTTACAAAAAAAAAATTGGACTATTAAACAAGGCCTCCATCCATCTTCATTATTGTCCTATATTTATCTTCAAAATGATTTTTATCGTGTCTCTTCCAAATTATTATAACCCTTATTATTTCTTATCTTATTACATAAAACTTCCATCGTACACTAAATGCATTCGGAATTTATTTTCTCCTCTAAAAAGAAATATATAATTTTTTTTCAACTTATAACCATATTCGTATTTAGTGAAAATGTTTTGATTATAATCTTTTGTATTAATAAACAAGGACTTAATCTTCAAGGAATAATTCTAATAAGAAATCTGTAAAATGTCCTGTCTAATTTTCTTATTTATGAAAAACACTTTGTTGCGTGTCAGAAAATTTCCATGTTTTTCCAAAAATAAAATCTGTCCCAATCTGAGTCACTTAAATAATTAAACCCAATTTATTATTAATAGATTTCTCCGCTACAAAACGAACGAAAACCATATCAGTCCTTGTATTTCCAAACTTCTGACAGCGAGAGTATTAATTATGTAATTCCGTTGATATTTTCCAGGCATTTCATTTCGCATGAGAACGCCACATAAAACCATTCACCCAGAATTATCCATCAAACAATTCATATATTATTAAATCACAATTTGTAGCCCATAATGTATTTATTTCGAATAGAAAAAATAATATTAAATTGACCACACGTTTGCTAATCAAACATAATCATAGTTATAGCCCTAATTAATCCTGAATAAATCACCTTTAATAAACAGACACAGAAAATTGTATAATAAGGCTAATATAGTTTGGATTTCTACACAATAACTCGTTGTACAAAAAATATATTAGACTTGTGAAGTTATGGTTTAAAGAAAAAAACTAGAGAGAAAATTGAATACAGATATGAAATAAGATTAATAAACGTGAATTGAGAATGAAGTAAATTATTTGGTTTAGTTAAAACTATTCAGTTTGTAACTTTGCAGACTTACATAACGATTTATTAGAAACTTGAACTAAGAAGATTCAAGTAATTTACTAAATCAGTGACTGAATCAATGAAACACGCGAATTGTGTCTTGGTTGACATGCAGATTATTAACATAGATACAAGTAGCAGACTAAATTTAATTTTCTGAGTTTCCCACAAGGTTTTGCCGCCTAGATTAGATTTTTTTCCGCAAAAGGTTGTTGAAATGTAGATGGTGAGTTTTTGTTGCCGGGTCTTACTACTAACAAACAAACTTGTCTAAATTAAGTAGATTAATTTATGGAGATTAAATAGGGAAGATAGTCTGGGTTACTTAAAATACTTACAAACTATGAAAGCTTTGTTCAAATAATTTTTGTCGTCAAATCAGCTAATATAGTTACTATAGTATTATAGTTAATATAGTGTATGTAGGTTGTTTTAACTTGGATGACAAATATGCCTCGTCATGATAACAAATTTCCTTGTGCCTTATATCTTCCTTAAAGTTCGCGTTTGTAATGTTGGTACCAATAAAACAGATTCTGTTTTATATTTTCTTAGTTTGCCAATTTGGTAATAATCAACCTTGAACAAAGTTAAAATCTTCTTTTTTTTATTTCGCGTGTCTCAGAAATGCTAAATTAACTCAAAATCTAAGGTCTATAAAGCTGGCACCCTAGTCTCTTTAAAATTCAAGACCAGAATTATGTGCTCTTTATGTGCTAATTATGTGCCGCAATCGCGATTTTTGTGCTCGATGCCTTCAATGAAAGAATCAAAAAACAATAAAATTCAAGTTCAAAAAAATTTTAATAGTGGGGATGCTAACTTAACAGTCAAGCTAGCACCCACCTATCTGAAGAATTGGGATAACGATACCAAATAAGCACTACAATTATGTGCTATTTATGTGCTTTTCAAGTACCCTGGAGCAGGGGTTCTCAAACTTCGGTCGGAGTCGGGGAACAAGAACTCTGATATATTTTCAAGCGGAACATCTATAATCTACAGCATAATATAAACGTTAAGACAGGGGGCAAGGGTAGCAAACCTTTTTGAAACCAAAAGAGTAATAACAAACAGAATAATGTTCGCAAAACACTTTGATATTATAGAGCAAAAAAGAAACAGAATCGTGTCTCAGCATGTTGGCAACCCCCTGTTTCAAAGTGATACTTAAGTGATGATAAAAAAATTGTAAGTAAAATATGTAGCGATATTGATTCATGCAAATATATTTTATTTGTACTATGGGCGCAATTGTCAATTTTCCTCTCGAACGAATGCGCACAATTTCGCTCTCGCGTAATATTGAAAACTTTTCGCCCTAGTTACAAAATCTACTAATTGAAAACACGCGATCGCATACACGCGAATAATGCGATTCATGAACCTGGCAATCTTGACAGATCTCAGTGATATTGGGACGAATAAATGATAAAGCCACACGAATTTCTGTTTCTAAATTCACTAGTCTCTCGAGTTTGTTTGTCTTTTTATTAATCATAGTTGATAATAAAATGACGTGGAAAATAACAATAATACATTCAGATAAATATTGTTCAATAATACATTCGGGTAAATATTGTTCAATAATACATTCAAATATATAACAAAGAAGTGGAAAATGGGGTCAGATTGGAATTCAGAAAGAAGGAGCTGACAGTAGACTGCCTAGTCTTCGCAGATGATTTCGTCATATTTTCAGATTCCCTGGATAGAGCTGTGGAGCAAATCAGCCTACTACAAACACAAGCAGCATAGGCAGGCCTTCAGATTTCTTTTGACAAAACAGAGTTTATCGCAAACATCAAACCAGCACCCAAAGTAAACGGTTATTCTGCCGGAAGCCGTATATACTACAGAATGCCTTACAATAAACAGGAATCAAAAACCTTGAAAATTAGGGAAAGAAGGATTCTTAGGAAAATTTTGGGTCCAGTAAAAGAAAATGGTGAATACAGAAAACGTCTTAATCGTGAACGTTTACATGGAAAAAAACCAATATTATTCGGAAGAGAAGGATCACATTTAATGGCCACATGGCACGAATGAACCCAATAAGATTGACAAGCAGAATCTTTACCTATTCCCTAAGAAAGAAGATCAAGGGAGCATGGTTCACAGAGTTTCCATGAAAACCCCAAGCTTAAAACAGGCAAGATCTGGACTGAAGAACGGCAGCAGAAACATCATGTACTGGGTTAAAATTAAGGATGTGGCTATTTATACATACAGTATGTATACGCAATTGGGTACTTATACATACAGTATGCATTCGCAATTGACTATTTGCACATTCTGACTGTATATACAAATATTGGAGTTACTATTTTAGTATTAACTACACAATTATAATATTAATATAATATAACTATACTTTTATTTATTAAAGTTCTTTTACAATCTTGATCAATAAACTCATAAATAAAATTCAAAGTATCACTAAATCAGTGACATATAGGTTTAAATTACATTTAAAGTAGGTAAAATATAGTATAAAGTAAAATAAATACAGGTATATCATTTTTATTCTGTATTTTTTTTTTGTAAAAAGTGGAGTGCTTAGTCTTTATCTTTGGACGTCCTTTGGATTTTATTTTAGATTTATTTTAGAATTGTAAGTTTTTTTTTATTGATTTGAGGGGCTGGCAGGGATCGATTGACAGGGCTCGGTTTTAGAACGAATTTGTTCTTAAGGTTCTTCTCGTTCAATCGCACTAATTGTAAGCCCACTCCTACTATCTCATGTTCATCACTACTCTACATGTTCATCACTACTCTACATGTTCATCTTCAATATAATCATCAATGTTTACAGTTATAACATCTGTATCCATATTTAGTGCATTTTCAGTTGAAATATATCTTGCACGACAACAAGTTTTTGAAAATATATCAAAATTATTATATCTTCTTATCATAAGAATATGACGACATGGCGCACTAAAAGAATTCCAAAATAAATACAAACATGTTTCCGCCAATGTTTTCTTCTTCTTCTTTCGAATAGGCCTACTTTGGACCATGCTTGTTCAACTGTTCGGCTTTGACCTTTGCCCAGTATTGTCCCATCTTCTGCCGGTGTAAGTCATTTCTCTCTTCTGTCCAGGGGGTACCTTTCCTATAAGGTTTTTCCTGAAATCCACAGACTTCCTTCTGGGTGCATCTCACAGACTGTCTGTTTTGGAGATCTGTTATTCCCAGTTCTTTAATATCCTTCTCGGTTTCTGTCAACCAAGTGGTACGAACCGTATTGTTTTGCCAGAAGGTGAACAGACAGTTGGTTAGTCGGTTTGGAGGCAATCTTGCAACGTGGCCATAGAAAGCTACCCTTCTTTTCCTTGCACAGGGAAGAATTCTGTTTTCTCCAGCGTCACTTGAAGACCCACTTTGGCAGCCTGTTTTCTGAGTGAAATGCAGTATACCTGCATTGTTGCCATCTCAAGACAATCAGCAAACAGTGTCATGTCATCTGCAAAGGCCAGGCGATCTACAACCAGTTTATCGTTCTTACGTTCCAGGTAGATACCACTCTGAGCACCCAAATTGTTCAGTTCCTTGCGCCGTTCTCTCATAGCCTTTTCAAGTTGAAGAGAAGTGGGGAAAGTCCATCTCCTTGACTCACACCAGTTTTTATTTCGAAGCTTTCTGAAATCTCGCCTCTAAATTTAACCTTGGAATGGGTGTTGGTCAAAGTTTTTTGGACGAGTCTGCGGGTTTTGTTGTCTAGCCCTAGTTGTCTAGCCCTGGTATCCAGCTGATTTTCTGCCATTGTTTGTAACGCCTTTGAGAGAACTTTCCACCGAAATATAAAATTATAATTATAAAATTTTGATATTTTGCTATCAAAATTTTCCTGAATGCCATTATTTTTAACTCTCATGATCAACATAATCATAATAATCATCAACTGTCTATGAAATTTTTTTATTCCTGTCTCTGTGATGGCTTCAAAACATCCTTCAAGTATATTTCTTATTTCGATATCACTATCCATAATTTAAAAACATTTTGTTGATTTCTGGCTAATTTTATATTTATTCTTGTATCAATACAGTTTATGATTTCTGTAATGCAATACGTAAATTATTGGCAAACTATGATATTTAGTTTGTATGTATTGTTTAAGGGTACAAAATGATCGTTCAATTCTGTTTGTTGTAGTGTCTTCCATTAATGGTAAATATTTTCTAAAACAATGTACCCACATTTCTTTACAACTATCCCAAGTTTTAAGGAATTGTTCTTTAAGTGTTACATATGTATCTTTTGTTCCTATAAAAACTTGTACAGATTTATAAATTTACTAAAATTCTTTTTTCTGCTCTTCATATTATTCATATGCTTGGCAATATAAGCATTTCTTGAATTCATCCAATTATTTATAGTTCTCATCAATTTGCCAATTATACGCAGTAGAAACTTATCGATTATGTGTAATAACATAGAATTTACAAAAAAAATGTTTCTTATTGCTTTTATTTAGGTTGTCTTTGTTCTTTCAATTAAAAGATTAGTCTTACATATTTTTTTGAATTCTTTCATACAATATATGAATGACGAATATGTTTCTTTAGCAATAAATGCTACAGCTGCAAATTCCGATTTGTCGGTTATACTAGAGTAATAACAAAATCCTAATATTTCCAACATTAAACCAGAAAAGAACATCTATTTCTATAACTGGGCACTGAGAATTATTATAATTTAGAGCCATTTCTGAGGAGGCTATAAATAGTGATTCCTTGTTGTTGTTCTTCTTTTGCATCTTTTTTATAGCGTAAACCATTTTCCTCCATTACTACCATTTTCTTCATTTTTTGCTAAAAATTCCATTAATCACTTTGATCTGTTTCTGTGCTTGTGGTAAAAAGTTTTTTATTTTTTTATTCTAAATATCCTTTCGTATAAACTTTTTCCACTTTTCTTATTCAAAATACTTACATTCCATCTTTAGCGCTCGATAATAACAAAGCCGTTGCTGCATCATAATCATTTTCATTCATTTTTTTTTGCTTTGCCATAATATCCATATTCTTCTTTACCGATTGTATGATTATGATTAAGTAATATTTTTTTTAATGTCCATTTTGTATTTTCACTATATCTGGTACAGACTGAATGCAGACTGTATGTATAAATAGCCAATTGAGTATTCATACTGTATGTATAAATAGCCAATTGCGTATACATACTGTATGTATAAATAGCCAAATGCGTATACATACTGTATGTATAAATAGCCAATTGCGTGTACATACTGTTTGTATAAATAGCCACATCCTAAAATTAAAGCCCAAGGAAGGAAACAGTTGAAATAACAGTTTAATCGAGAACGAATGCTAAAGTACTGGGTTAACATTAAAGCCCAAGGAAGAAAACTGTTGAAAAAAGGACCACGTTATTATGTATTTAAAAGTAAGCTGGCCCTGGAAGTGATTCCCCGTATCCCTAGCCGTTAGGGGGAGGGCCTAGCGAATTGAATTACGCAGAATTTTGATAACTGCAAAAATATTTTTTAATATGGAACACCATTGTTCCGCGGAACACGCTTTGAGAACCCCTGCCCTGGAGCGAAGTCGCTAATCCAACCCCTTGTTCGAGAAACTCACCCCGAACGGAATGAGCCATAAGAGGCGAAATCTATAATAATTGAGCAAACAAGTTTTAACCAACGCGATATTGTTGCAATAATTATTTGTTCTCCAGATATGATATTCTCGATTTTTGTGCTCGCACCCTTGTACGAAAAATTCACTCCGATCGGTATGAGCTATATGAGTTGAAATCTATAATAATTGAGTACAGAAATTTTAACCGAATCGAAATTGTTGCAACAATAATGTCCTCTCAAGATATGCTATTTGTGATTTTGGTGCTCGCCCCCTAGTACGAAAAATTCACCCCGATCTGCATGAGCCATAAGAGGTGAAATCTATAAAAATTGAGGAAACAAATTTTAACCAGCGCGAAATTATTGCAATAATTATGTGCTCCCTAGATATGCTATTCACGATGTATTTGGCTAGCAGGCTTGTACGAAAAATTCACCCCGAACTGTATGAGCCATAAGTGGTGAAATTTTGAATAATCGAACACACAAATTTGAACTGAAATTGCGATTGCGGCACATAATTAGCACATAAAGAGCACATATTTCTGGTCGTATCAAATTTGAATTTCGATGAGGTGGGGGTGCTAGCCTTATACAACTTATGGTTTCGGAATAAAACTAAGTTTCAAACTTTGAGGAAAATCTGCAAGTTTGAAATCATTCTTAGGGTTCATGCACTTCGGGGTAAATTTTTTGTACAAGGGAGCGAGCAAAAAAATCGGGAATATCATATCTGGAGTAAGTACAGATAATTATTAGAACAATTTTGAGTCGGTTTAAATTTCTGTGCTCGATTATTAAAGATTTCACCTCTTAAGGCTAATACAGTTCTGGGTAAAATTTTCGTACAAAGGTGCGGGCACAAAAATCGCTAATATCATATCTGGAGAACCCATAATCATCGCAACAATATCGCGTCGGTTAAAATTTGTGTGCTCGAATATTATAGATTTCACCTTATATGGTTCATTCAATCGTAATAATTATTGCAAAAATTTTGCGTTATTTAAAATTTCTGTTCTCTATTATTAAAGGTTTCACCTCTTATGGCTCATATATTTCGAGGTGAATTATTCGAACAATGGGGCGAGCACAAAAATCACGAATATCATATCTGGAGCGGACATTATTATTTCAACAATTTTAAATCCGTTAAAATTTCTGTGCTCTAATATTATAGATCTCACCTCTTATGGCTCATACCATTCGGGGTGAATTTATCGCACAAGAGTGCGAGCACAATAATCGTAAATAGCATATGTGGAGAACACATAGTTATTGCAACAATATTTGCGTCGGTTAAAATTTGTGTTGTCGAATATTATAGATTTCACCTTATATGGTTCATTCCGTTCGGGGTGAGTTTTTTGCACAAGAGTTTGAGCACAAAAATCAGTAGTCATTTAAAATTTCTGTTCTCGATTATTAAAGATTTCACCTCTTAAGGCTAATACAGTTCGGGGTGAATTTTTTGTACCACGTTGCGAGCACAAAAATCAGGAAAATCATATCCGGAGAACACATAATTATTGCAAAAATATCGCGTTGGTTAAAACTTATTTGCTCGATTATTATAGATTTCGCCTCTTTTGGTTCATTCAGTTCGGGGTGAGTTTTTCCCACAAAGGGTTGAGTTAGCGAATTCGCTCCAAGGTACTTGAAAAGCACATAAATAGCACATTTAAATAGCACAATTGTAGTGCTTATTTGGTATCGGTACACAGTGGGCAAATATCTCAAAAAGCTGGCCATAATTCGAAAATATCATTATTTTGCAATAAACTTTCTAAGTCTGCGGTTTTTGGGGCCGCTGATTACGAATCTGAAATTGGTTTTTCAAAAAACAATATGGCCGATACAAAATGGCGACTGATATTTATGAATTTTAATGACATTGAAACAAAAAATATTATTCAGGGGTTTTTGGGGTCGCTGATTACGAATCTGAAATTGGTTTTTCAAAAAACAGTATGGCGGATACAAAATGGCGACTGATATTTATGAATTTTAATGACATTGAAACAAAAGTTATTATTCAGGGGTTTTTGGGGTCGCTGATTACGAATCTTATATTGGTTTTTTAAAAAACAATATGGCCGATACAAAATGGCGACTGATATTTATGAATTTTAATGACATTGATACAAAAATTATTATTCAGGGGTTTTTGGGGTCGCTGATTACGAATCTGATATTGGTTTTGCAAAAAACAAAATGGCGGATACAAAATGGCGACTGATATTTCTGAATTTTAATGACTTAATAAAACCTAACATAAACAAACATAAACTAACCTAAGCTATATAACTATACAATTATACATAATTAAAGCTCGGATTGATAAACACAAAATAAATTGGAAAAAGCTCTTAAAAAAGCATAAAAATCAGGCTAAATAGGCACAAAAATTCAGAAATGCGTCAAAATAAGTTTCAAAAAAGCACAAAAAAATTGAAAAATATGTTATAATTTTATTAGATTAAAGAAAATTCAACAAAAAAAAATACAATATGTATAAATTCTTAAGAAAAATAAACAGGTTTGCAAAATAAAAGACAAATTTCTCAGTCGGTTTCATTTTTGAAACAGGCTAAAATTAAAAGTTTTGTACCGAGAAACATTTTCTGCTTAAGATATCTTTTAAACACGAAAAGCTTCTCTCTACATCTACACTTGTAATTGGTGCATATTTAAATTTTGGAAACAGAGATCCTTCCACTTCCAAGTTTTCCACAATTTCTCCGCATACGATTTCGGAGATTTGTTCTAATACTTTAAAACCTATATTTTTCATCAGCACATTCTGTAATTTAGTTTGAACATTTTTTCCTATAGATCCATGTACACCTGATATTTCAGTCTGGAAACTGTGTACTACTTCTACTGCTTCCACCAAAGTTAGTCCTGAATTTTGAATTGCACCACTAACATAATTTTAATTTGCTTTTCAGAAAGCCAAATTCTGTACAATTTCTGGGTTTTTAAGAAGAGTCTGACAATCTTGGATAGAGTGGGATGCAGATTCTGAAAATTCATAAAACACTTTCTTGAAACGATTCAAATTGTCGGCATAGTACATTGGCGCCTCCAGCCAGGTTCCCCATCTCGTTATTACAGGTTGAGGCGGCAGTGGGGTGTCGGACAATATTTATCTGAATACTTGTATCCTCAGCGGCGCTTAAAAAAAAATTATTTTGCCTTGCGCAATCAAATTATTTACTAAGGGAAATTCCAGTCTAATACTTTCAGGCACACGATTTAGTCCGTGTGCTAAACATGTACAGTGAATTAAATTTATATATAATTTTTTTTAATTTGAATCTGCCTTAATCATGTAAGCTGCTGCGTCTGATACCATTAATAGTATTTTTTCAGAAGGAACTAAATTTGGTACAAAAAAATTGTCAATTCGTCATGCACAAATTTTGTTACAGCATTGCTATTTGTTTTTTCAAGTTAAATATGACGTAGTTTGTAAATTTTCATTTAAAATTCCAATTAACAAATTAGCTATGTAGCGCCCACAAATGTATGTGGTTTCGTCCACGTTAAACCATATTTATTTTTGCATTAAGTTTTCGCAAGCTTGAAATAAAAGTATCGGACGTAACTAATAGTCTTCGAAAAACGTCCTCCATAGTTTTAGTCCTACATTTTCGGCTGAAATCCTGACGAAACTTCTTGATGCACTTGTTGCAAGATTCCTATGCCTCTTCAGACATTTGTCCAATAAGCAACAAAGATGCTTCTATTATTTGTGGCCCGTGTATTAATATTTTGTGTACACTAGTAGGCATGTAGTACCATGGATACAATTCTACGAACCTTCGCGCGGTTGAAACAGCGTACTCCTCTAACTTTGAAATGTTTACATCAAAGCCACACGAAATAACTTGAAATATTACATGGAACCTCTTGATTAAATTTTCGTCTATCTATTTCTATATTATTTTTGGAAAAAGCGTCGCGCTATATTACCGTCATTAGTATTTTTGGGGCATCCACTAAAATTCCTAATTGCTGCCGAAAACCTGCTGCAATTTTTTTAAATATTTTGTAAATAATGGAACATCGTTTATGTAAAGAATAGATTAGATCAGGACTGATATAACATATGTTTATAACGCATTCTACAATGAGGGTTGTTACAAAGGACATAGAATCGGCAGGCTTCCAGATCGTTCCGGTCTCAATTTTCAGATATGTTTTGCATAAATATGTAACCTACTATTTAATTATGAAAACAGGTCAGGATCTAGCAGGACTTTTTTTAAAACTCTATTTTTATCAGCGTGAAATAATTCAAGTATCTAAAAACCGCAGTTCATTGTCTATCAATTTATAATTTCCACCGTTGTCACATATATTTATAATTAGTTATTTATTAAAGTACTTACATTCACGAGAAAAATCCATGTCTTTCTATTAAAATTGGTCACTCGGTGTAAAAACTATACACTATTAAAAAGCTGGTATTTTTGGTCGAGACATGCACACGTTTCAACTTATATAACGTCTATGAATGCGAACGAAAAAAGGGTGTTAAGAAAATTACCTGCTCTCAACTCAAATGATGCTAGGGGTATTACTGTAATCATTTAAATCTTAAAATACCGAAAAAAAAAAAAATTTGCCCATTGTGCATTGTGTTGGTTAAAACTTATTTGCTCGATTATTATAGATTTCGCCTCTTCTGGCTCATTAAGTTCGTGGGGAGTTCGCACAAGGGGTTGAGTTAGCGAATTTGCTCCAGGGTACTCGAAAAGCACATAAATAGCACATATTTGTAGTGCTTATTTGGTATCGGTATCCCAATATTTTGGATGGGTGGGTGTTAACTGGACTGTTAAGTTAGCACCTCCACTAGTAAAATTTTATTCTGGCATTCAAGGCTTCGAGCACAAAAACCGCTATTGCGGCACATAATTAGGACATAAAGAGCTCATAATTCTGATCTTATCAAATTTGAATTTTGAAGAGGTGGGGGTGCCAGCTTTATAGACTTCAAAAACTAAGCCAAAGATTAAAAAATATATCAATTGAAACGTGTAGGGAATTAAATTTCCTATCTTGCTACCTCGAGATTTCTGTCTGTCAAGTTGGGTAATAAACCTTCTGATTTCACGTTTCTTCTTTCAAACGGGATTACGAGAGCAAACTTTTAATATGAAATATAACTTGCTTTGTGACGAATATTGAGGCACAAACATTATATTGACTTGTTTAGTCGCTTAATTTGGATTGGATTATATAGTCTTATAGTTAGGTTACTAAACCCATACAGGGAATGATGAAGCATGCCTTTTATAATAAATCAGTGTGAATAATTTCACAAGTTTCTGAAGGATTAAATCTAAATTAACAATGTACGAACTACAGTCGAACAAATATTGAATTAGGATCTTCTCGACGTCATATATTCACATAATCTTAAAGTAGCAATCTTTAACAATTTATTTCCAATAAAAATATATAAAATTAATATCATAGTAATATTATACAAACATAATATGTTCTCAAACGTTTTCGTTAGTTTTTAATTTTATCTTGTTATGACAAAAAAATCTGATACTTCACGTCACTGTTTTAAGGGGTTGTAACCCCTTAAAACTTGGGTTTACTCGGAGGAAGAAAGGTCTATTTTCAACAATTTTTTTTATATAAAAAACCAAATATTTTATTCACACTTTTTATTGTCATAAAGATTTATATTTGAAAAGGAATTTCTGAAATTTTCAAACGAAAATATTCAAAACTCCGCCATTGTGTCTCATTTCCCGTGACCTTTTCCCTTCCGAAAAAAGGTGCTTCCGCGTTGACAGTAGAACTCATGACAGGGTCATCTCAAGTGAAAAAAAAAATCGCCTTTTAGTTAAGACCATAACTACATAAACTAGAACTTGGATGAAGGAAAAAAACAGTGAAAATTGGATTTTTGGCAGACTTTTTTACAAAAAATGCAAATTTTGGTAAAATTTGCTCAACATTTTTATTTTTTTTAATAGTTGCGTTTGAAAAAAGAAAAAATCCTTCTTCCAAGTCCTCGTGAATTGTATCTCGAAGATCTGTGTAAAATTTCATTAAGATCGGTTGAGTAGTTTTCGAGAACTTTTGACAACCGTCTTTGAAAACACAGTTTCGAGAAAAACGCGTTTAAAGTTTTGAGTAACAATAAAACTGGATTTTTTTTTGTAACTTATATTGAATCGTCGATTCCTGGGCCATAAAGTAAAGAACCTGCAGCAGCTGCAATGTCCAGGGCATCATTTTGCTCCTGTCTATGACGAATCCTGGCTTCGCGATTCTCGCTCGCTGATTTTTTTTCAGCTACGCACACACGTTTTCATCTGAAATTCGGGCATATTCGTGGGAATTTCGGCCAAGTTTTAAATCCATACCGTGCATAAATAATAATAAAGCTGATATTCCTTCATTAAAAGTGCAAGCAGCGACCAATGCAGCAATATTAACGATCTTTGAACCAGCAGGAAGTATTTTTGGAGTAACCTTCGAGATTAACTGGTTCAAGCTTTCATTATTATTTTAAGTGAAACCACCAACACACCGCTCCAGAAAGCTCATCTTTACTGAGGTCTTCATAGATAGGTTTCATTGCAGTCAAAACATCATTTGGTAATGGAGTATAATCATGTTTGAATGAAAGAGTGTTCGTAGCTGATGCTCGCTGCCAAGCGCACCAGGGGATTTTTGTCTGTAGAGCTGTAGTGATAATACGTAGCCCATATAGCGTCTTTTATTCGAAGTTCTCGAAACTTTAGGCATTTTTTAATAAATTTTACAACAGACACTATAGATAACCTAAAATAAACCTCGTGATTCAAGAAGTAATCACCAACTGAAGTATTTCAAACTAGTTGCCCTTAGAAAATGAAAGCAATGTACAATAAAGACAGACAAACAATAGACGAGCAGCTGCTCCGATACACCTACGGCGCGCTGAGCCTGTCTGACTTTGAGCACGCACCTTCCCAGGGTTGTATCTCCAAAATTTTTATTCGGATCGACTTGAAAATTTAGGATAATATTCTCGAGTTGTAAAGTTAATAAGACAATAAAAAAAAATCGATATTTTGAAGCTGTGAAACCCATGTAACCCCTTAATACCGAGGTCTTGATTGTATTCATTTCATTTTTATTTATTTTTTTATTTTAATTTATCCTAGCGATATTGAATATTTGAGTGGGTTATTGAAGTTATGTAAAATACAACTAATAATGAAAATTTTTTGCACTAAAAAACGTGCACCAAGGTAGTACTATTGTGCATGACTGATAAAAAAGTGTTATGTATTTCCTAAATGGATTGAATTCACATTGACATGTTTAATAATTTTAGTTAATTAAGAATATTTATTGGTCTATTTGCATTATCGTATGCGCCACTCCAAGTAATTATTCCATAAATAATTGTATTCTCAAATAATGCATGGCTAATAACCTTCATAGCTCCAGGATCTAGTATCTCAGCACGTTTTAAAAATACAAGGTTTAGGTTTTTAGGCCTAGTTTTCTTTAATACTCCTTTGATATGATAGTTCCCTCTCATATGACATGCAATGTGTACACCAAGATAAGTACATATTTTTTTAACTAATATAATATCAATAAAAACTTTAATGTCAGCTGGTAAACTGTTACGATGGCATCCAAAGGCTATGAAGGTGGTTTTATCAGCATTAAGTTATGGTTGATTCACTGTCAGCCATGCCTGTGATCGATTAAGCCAATTTGTTATTAGATTTTCAGCTTCAGGTATTTCCAGCATACAAAACAGCAGTTTCTTCTATATTACGAATTATTATGAATTACTAACAGGCAGAATATTAAAAATGTCAGTAATATAAATTAAGAAAAGCAAAAAACCTAAAATCAATTCGTCATTTACTTTTTTTTACTGTTTGCGTTCTATTTGTCAGATAATTTTTCAGTAAACCATAAATAAGAACTGTATTGCCAAATAAGTGCAGTTATCAAAGGCTTTAGCCAGATTTAACATTCCAGTATCATGGGTTTGTTCGAATTAATATTATCAGATATAAAATTTGTTACAAAAACTTGTGCATCATTTGCGCTCCTATTTGTTAAAAATCCAAATTGTCTGCTAGAAATAATAATTCAATTATCAAGAAAATTGATTAGTTTATTAAATACCAGTTTTTAAAACGATTTGGCGATATTGGATATAAGAGAGATTGGACGGTAGTTAGTCTGAGGTATTTATACAGGAATAATTTATGCTGTTTTGAGTGCACCTGACCATATTCCATTTGATTACTTAGGTTAAATATATGGACCTTCTTATATATTGAGGAGTTGGTGGTATTAGTAGAAAAGTATTAAAATGTATGTAGTATGATATCCAAATGATTTACAAAATATCAAGAATAAAATTAATAATAAATAAATAAATAACGTCAAACACTATTTTGTCTGAAGGAGGCATTTTCGCAATTTGTATATCATTTGTATATCATTACCTGAAGAAGCCACAGTGTTGGTGAAACATATACACAATAAATTTGGAACTTTCAAACAATTTATTTTTTCAATCTTTAATATTGAAATGTTGTTTCAACAAATAACTCCACAATCAATCAATTGCTACTTATATGACTAATCATACATTTTAATACTTTCTACTAATAGCGTGCGCACTTGACGTTATTAGTAGAAAGTATTAAAATGTATGATGATTTGTATGATGATTTGTTATATTATAATGTTGATGATTTGTAGATTTCTGTATTATTTGTGTATAATTTTTGTTTTATCTAGTTTTATTTCTTCTTAACGATCGCATATCACTCCCTTGATTTAATTAGTGTGTTTCTGTATATTCATTCAAGTTTATTTGAAAAATATGTTTATGCGTTTTAAAGAAGCTGGTAGTAAAAATGTTATAGGTATATAATAAAAAAAATGTATTTTAAAATTTTGCTGAGGTTGTGGATGGATCAGTTTAATGTCAGGTATAAATACGTCGTCTATAATCCCTATATTTTATAGTTAGCCCTTTAAATATACCCTTCTGGTGTTTGTTACGCGAGTAAAAGCGGTCTATTTTTAGTGGTTTGGTAATATAGGTGCCGGATATGGCGCGAGTGGCGGAAAGGCGGGTGGCGAGTGAGCAATACCCGTGCAACAAGACCCAAGTAACCGGGCACACGCGATATGCGGTCACGAGGCCCATTTTGCGCCACGCCGGCCACTCGATCCGGTGGATAATATTACAATTTTCGCCTATAATTCCTCTAATATTGTTTAAAATCGAGAATGATTCAAACATAAAAGATTCTTAAATCTGAAATTTTGATTTTGTAGTTTGATTTTTATATTTCAATAGTGTTAAATTAAAACGTAACTATTATATTTCAGTTAAACTGATGAGTTAAATTAAAAATTTACATTTACTACATTATACAAAGTATTTGAAATAGAAATATACTGAAATGAATTTATAGAAAATGGAAATTTTGCCTTGACTTCTAAGATAAAAAAATAAATTTATTCTAAAAGAAACCTTGTTATATCCTACTGATTTCTTGTCTGTTAAGTTGGTAGAAATGAACTTTGAAACAAGGTCAGATTTCGTTTTCGTTTATCATTTTTCTTTTCTCAAAGAATTGAAAATAGCTTAAAAACTAAATGCAATATTAAAAAATGTTTCAAATGAAACTTTTAGGTTTTTAGAAGTTTTATATTTCAATAGTTTTAAATAGAAATACTAGTATTAAAAAGTAACAACAATATTACAATTAGACAACTGAGTTGAGACAAAAGAGTCAAATTACAAATTAAGAAGACGTTATACAAAGTATTTGAAACATAAATGTGCTGAAATGTATTTATAAATGTAATAGAAATTATTACTTGACTTACAATATAAATTTGTTATATTTTCGCAACTTGCAACGCATCTTTGCAACCAGTCCTCTTCGAGTACAAGACCATCCATCCAAGGCAAATAATAATATTGCATTTATTTTTTATACTTAATATATTTGGCCTATTTTTAGAGCAAAATAAATAAATAAAATAAATTTGTCACCTATATGACTAATATAACACATTACCAAAAGAATAAAAATAAAGTCGTTATTTTTTTATGTATAAAGCTAATAATGTTATTAGTTATTAGTATATAAGTAAATAAATTTCGTTTTTTCTACTCACACACTAAAATAAACACATTAATAAATAATGTATTGTATGTGAAGAATGCCATTCTTATAATCGTGTGTAAAAGTATCCAATTCGTGCGTAAAAGTCCAATGTAAATGAAATGGAGTTTCATTATTAAGCGATTTCATTATTAAGCGATTATTCATTATTAAGCGATATATTATTAAGCGATTGTTGTTACTATGGCTACAACTTGCGTCATTAAACAAAAAAACATAGACGTAGTAAAAATAAATTTTCTGACGTACATTCAAATTTAATTAACTGTTGTTATTTTGAATCGAGAAGTCTCGGCCTCTCAGTCCGGATTTATCTGGCTCTAATATAAATTAACCTAACCATAACCTAGTCTAGATTAAATCAAGGTTAACCTAGATTACATCGACAACGACCAAATAGTGTACCCTTCACTGCGCGTTTTTACTAGTTAGCAGTTTTTTCCACGGAGGTGCTGAAATTCTAACCTTATTGCTTCAGTAATAATAGGAAGTCTATAAAAACTACAATTTCTACAATATTATCGGTCAGAAACAATTATTTTTTTGAAGATTCAACAGTATTTTAACATGCTTCGTAGATAAAATAATGTATGACACACGTGTGTGAAAAGCTTTTGTGCACTCATTGCGATTAAACCACTCGCCTGCGGCTCGTGCTTTAAACTTCGTTACTCATGCACAAAAGCCTTCCTTCACACACTTGTATCATAAACTACTATTAATAGAATCCAACGTATCAAAATTATATACTTATACAAAATTATATACTTAAAAGAAATTTGATCGGACTTTTCTGATGAGGGAAAATAACAAATATTTTCTCCCTGTATAATGTAATATTATTATTTTATGATACTAGTTGCAAAAACGAATTCTAAAGGAATATTATTAGATTACTATTAATAGAAACTATTGTTAGATTAGATATTAGTGTTAGAAACAAAAATAATTTTAAATACATTTCTTTAAGGATTTATGCTGATACGTTAAGGCTGATACGCTATTTATGCTGATACGCTAAGGATTTATGCTGATAACTGTATTTCATATCAAAATATTGAAGGTTCTAGATTCTAGATAAATCAAAACTATTCAACAAATAAGTACGTATATTTAACTATGTTGACTAAATTGACCAAGTGACCATATTCGCTATATTGTCTATGTTGATTAATTTTATTTTCTAAAACACAGTCAATTTAAGCAACTTGTGGTCAATTTAATCAATAAACTGAATTATATAGTGTCAATATAGTAGGTGTTGTCAATCTAGTTAATGTGAAATATGTAGTGAAATTTGAGTGAATATGGTCAATATGGTTTAATCAACTTTTACTACATAGATAATTTAGGCAATATAGTGAACATACTAGATTTTTGTGATTCTAGGTAATATGGAAAATTTAGTTAATATAGACCATATAGCGAACATGGTCAATTTAAGCAACCTATGCTACTTAGTCAATTTAGTCAATATAGTGAACATAGTAAGTTTTGTCAATCGAGTTAATAAGGAAAATTTAGTCAATACAGATCATATACAGAATATGATCAATTTAATCAACCTATGCATATTGTCAATTTAGTCAGCATGTGAACATAGTTGGTTTTCAAATAAAAACCATGTAACGAATACCTACATTTATTTATGTTGTAATAAATTGTTCTAAATTTTCTACTTTAACAAGATTGACAAAACTTACTGTGTTCACTATATAGGGTAAATAGCAGCCTATGTACTTTGTAATTGACTGTACAATTATTTGTTAAAAAAAACTTAAATGACAAACAAGACATGCGAAGAAACGACATTACTTTCCGGTCTCCCTATTAGATTAAAAATCTGCATCTAAATTAACTAATTAAACAAATATTTAATCCTAACATCAGATCAAATTTCAAGTCTAATTAATAATAATATCTAATTTGAATTACTCGAGTCTAATTACTGAGTAATAACACTAATTACAAATTTATTCTTTAAAAATTTGATTGTATCACTATAAAAAATATCAGATAAAATAGTGTATGAAATGAAAATCAGTTGTGTGTAAAAACACATGTGATATTAGTCATGGCCTTTAAGTGACTAATGATATTTTTATTTTTATAGCTTTAGGTAACCTGCAATTAATGGTTCACGTTTATAACATTAAAGACGCGTGTTTCGCTGAGGGTTATACACAACATATAGCCCCATGAAACATTACATTTGGCAGCTGCCAAACCATTTTGACAAATTGTACGAAGCCACGTAAGTCTGGCGAAAAAATATTAGTCAGGGGAAGAGGGAGTTACGACACAACACGTTGCCTATTTAGCGCTTACTACATACAATTTCTTTTTATTTAGCACATGTTAAAAGGTGGGTGTGTGTACAATGCGTATGATTAATTAGCGTTCATGCGCCGGCTGGGCAATAGCTTTTTAATGTTTAACCACATGCAGATAACTAATCAATGGCTGCATGCAATGTGCAGTCTTTTTATACTCAATCCTTCATGCCGTAACAAATAAACTTAAATATGCTAATTATAAACATGAATAATTATTACTGGAAAATAATTGAATTTATCAGGAATATTTAATTAATTTGCAGTTTATTAAAAAACTATGAAAGCTTCATATTCATATTCCCCATATTCTTTTTATTTAAAACGTGAGAAAAGTTTCTAATTTCTTTATAATCTGGAGCAAATCGATAAAAAAATAAAAGCATTTGTTCGGTAAGTGAATGGAGAAGTGTTCAAATTTGTGTACTGCGAAGAGATTTAAATTTAATTTCTGGAATGTAAACAGTTTCCGCTAAATCAAACAGGGAAATTAGTTTAAAGAATCAAAAGAGAATAAAGCTCTAATTTAGAGAAACGTCCAGAACAAGTTTCTGTTTAAAATTTATTTTATTATTTACTTTTTTAAACATAATAAGCTTTCGTTAAACATTTAATTTAAATAACGTAATAATTTAACCTTATTTTGATGTGGAAAAAATATTAAACTATAAGGCCTTATAAGTTTTTTCCAGCAAGAGAGAAACTTGTAGTGGTGAATTATAAAAAAAATATTATGAGTTGTGGGAAACTAAAGGTGTTATCGGCTCTTTTATTATGCATTCGCAATTAACCGCTAATTTGTTGTTTTTTCTTGCAAGGAAATATTCTATGGGCTATAGTTGTGTATTTCATTGGTAAAATAATATTACACAATGTGTAAAAATAAATAAATATATAAACTACTAGCGATAGCACGAGGTTTGGTCGCGTGTATTTTGATATCGTTCAAATTGAGTCAAGTCAGTTATGGTTAACAAATATTGAGAAACATTTTTAAGTTTGAATTGATTGATTTAATGATTTACGTCTCTTAAATATTCTTCTTAAATATAACTGTTTATATTAATTCAGAGTTATAAAATTTTCCACTTTTAAATTAAAATATGTTTGGTATTTAACAAACAAATTCTTACACCAAACAGAATTAATAATCATTTTCTATCTGTACGAAAAATTTTTAACCCAAAATATAAGAATTTTTAAGAAACAGACAATCTTAAAACTCTATAATTTTAATATCTGAAAAATTTAGTAATCTAAATACTTCTTCGCCTTTGTTCATCCACTGCTGGATATAAGCCTCTTCCAAATTTTTCCAAGTGCCCCTGTCCATGACAAGTCGGTACCATTTCCGGCCCACAGACTGTTTAAAGTCGTCAAGCCATCTCTTTTGGTGTCCTTGGATATTCCTTTTTGTTAATCTTGGCTGCTATTTTACTAAACGTATTGTCAACTTATTGGTATCTTGCCGTACCACATGTCCAATCCAATGCAACTTAAGTTCAGCTACACGCTCCTGTCTTTTACCTTTGTTCTCCTAATAATTTCTGCATAATATATTTTGTTTTGCAAACTGATTCCAAGCACGGAACTTTCCATGGCTCTTTGTGTTGTTCTAAGGCGTTCTGCATTTTTCTCTTTTAAGGTTTAATTTTTTAGTTCATATGTGCATACGGGCAAAATTTTAAGACTTTAAGGACGTTTCAATTTTTAAAAATATATCCGAAATTTTCATACGCCGCACAGTGGGGTATTTACGCTATTTAGGCGGCCAAAAATCGATTTCCTAGAATTTGTTCCAGGTGAAAAAAAAGTATATCCTGATAATGTTAAATAGAAATAGATCAACATACAACCCTTTTTTTTAATCACTTGTTTAAGTACTCACCGTAGTATTAGTCGGAATTCGATGTATGTTGTAAGTGTGTGATTAGTTCTCGGCCTCCTCGAAAATAGAGTTCTTGAATTATTTTTTTTTGGAGTTTGTTTTGACAAAAATTGTGATGAATTCCAATACATCAGGTAATACCTCATACGAATTTATCGATTTTATGTAAATGTATCGAATAATTAGTAATAATTTTAAGGATACAAAATGGTAATCGAAATTAATGAAAAAAAACTCCTTGATTGTTTTTCAAAAAGGTTTTTGTTATACTTCCGCCTGCGTCCCCGTGGTTTTTTAAGTTATAATAGAATAAACAGTATGTGTACTAACTAAAAACACCAAAATTAGCCGCAGACTCCCGTAAAAACAATGTTTTTATCGACAGTTTGTGTTTCGTTCCAGTATCCAAAGGTACCTCGAGTAGTAACGCGTAGATTTCTTTTTAACAAAATGCAGGAACATGATTTACCAAATTTTGACGAAAAGTTGAGCTACCTTCAGACATATATTTTATCGCAAGATGGATATTGTGAAAGCCAAATGAAGGAAGTTAAATTCTCCCATTTAAAGTACCAATTTTAAAAAAGATGGACACTAGCGCATAAAAAATCAGAAGTTTCTTTATAAAAACAATGACAATTGGTTACAAGGCACATTCGAAATACCGAGGGTTAAACGACGTTCTAGTGGCCGACCAACAAAATCGTTTGAAGCAATAAGTGAAAGGAGCTCAAGATTACCAAACAGCATACAAAAAGTCAATGCACGGAAAAAGGTCACAAGTTGATCCAATGGCCGCCCTCTCAATGTTTGTAGAAGCCGATCTCTCAAGGTGGCAATATGAAGTTATTTGAAATTGTATCATTATCCGAGTTATACCATTGGAGAGCAAGCAAAAAATACTTGTTATCAGGAAAAAGCAGCCTATCGGGTAACTGCAAGTTGTGCTGAAATTAAATTGCAGCATATATTGGACCACACAGCAAAACGTTTGGCTACATATTTGGAGAATGTTTTGATGACATTGGATATACAAGAGCGTAAATCATTGACGATAATTTCGAAATGGGGTTGTACGGATAGCAACAAACACAATATAAACAGAAGATGCAGGAAGAAGATTCCACAGACAGCAATATTTTTCAAAGTTGCTTTGTTCCGCTGCAATTGGTTTGTAGCATAAACAAGAAAGTTGTTTGGCAAAATTCAACTCCCTCTTGAAACCAATGAAGATACGGTTTGTCAAAGAAACAGTGGATATTACAAAATCAGAAATCGCCTATGTGGAAGAAGCTATAAACGCTTTACAAAATAGCGAATTCCTACAAGGAAAGAGCTCTATTTCGATTAAGTATTTATTGACGCTAACTATGGTGAATGCCAAAGTATGCAATGCTGCCACGTCAACTATCTCAACTATGAAATGCTACATTTGTGGTAGTACCTCCAATGTATACCTCCTCAATGCTACCTCCAATACCGTAATGACCTTAATATTACAAGAAATGTCTCCACAAACGCATTACAATTTGGCCTTTATATATTGCACGCTAGATCGATGTGCCTAAAGCTGGATACGGCAACACTATTGATGGTAACACTAGCAGGAGATTTTTCGCCAATCCAGAGATGGCAGCTGAAATTACCGGTATTGGCTACAACCTGATAATGCGAATCAAAGTGATTTTAGAGGTAATTTTAAATTCTCGATAGAGCAGTGCAATTTAGATGTTATTAACAGATTATTGCTCAGCTCTGAACCCCCAATTACTAGTATGAGGCCGAAACCAAGAAAAGGATCAGTGATGCACAGCAAAGAAGCAATGCAAATGCTGTTTCCGCCGAGCCCATTAATAAAAACGACGAAAGTTCTTCAGAATTTGCGGAGGAAACTGGGGAATGTCGAACTGACCACGAGATGTTTTTACTTCATTTCCCTTAATATAAAGTTTAATTTTTTTTTGTCTCAATATACAATTTTTTCCTATTTATTTATACACCTATGTACTTCAAACAACTATAAATAAACATAAAAACCGATTTAAAATGTATATAAACTAAGAAATAATTTTAGCCAGCTAAATCGCTGAAATACCCCACTGTGCGCCGCCGAGATTAGTTATACTCTTCTACTCATCTTAGACGTTTGATTTTCCTTGCCCAATTTAATTAAGTGTCTTAGGTGCACTTATTCCTCTTATTCCGTGGTTTTATATTGTTATATATAATTCGTCCCTATTCGCAATCTTGGTCTTCAGATTCAAATTTCTGAGTTCTGTCATCAAACGCTTTAGTTCATTGCGATCACTGCTTATTAATACATCATCGGCAAAGCGTAAATGGTTTAAGTATACTCCGTCAAGATTTATACATCTTGTTGCCCAATGCAACCTATTAAATACATCTTCCAGGGAGGTCTATAAAGCTGGCACCCCCACCTCTTCAAAATTAAAAATGGGGTGCTAACTTAGCAGTCAAGCTAGCACCCACCCATCCGAAAAATTGGGATACCGATACCAAATAAGCACTAACATTATGTGCTATTTATGTGCTTTTCATATACCCTGGCGCGAATTCGCTAACTCAACCCCTTGTGCGAAAAACTCACCCAGAACGGAATCAGCCATAAGAGGCGAAATCTATAATAATCGAGCAAACAAGTTTTAACCAACGGGATATTGTTGCAATAATTATGTGTTCCCCAGGTATGATATTCCCGATTTTTGTCCTCGCACCCTTGTACGAAAAATTCACCCCGAACCGTATTAGCTTTAAGAGGTAAAATGTTATAATAGAAAATTTATATATTCATCCTCTGATGACTGCTGCCGATTTGCCCGATGCCGACTTATCCGGTGCAGAATTTTCCCGGTGCCAAGTTGTCCGGGGCCGAGATGGAATCGGTGCCGATTTATCATGTACCGATAAATATGTGCTTTCAAAATTCTTTTCACAGCGTTGAAGCTTTTTTCACAGCTTTTTTTTTAAGTGTAATTTAACCTTTCTATTTCTCCGTATTGTTTATATTTCTAGTGCGATGAATTTCGGTATTCATATTGCTTTGATGTTGTTCATTGATATACTTATCGTGATATTCTGCACAGCGTATCGTTACCAATGATATCGATAATTTCGGATGATTGTTCTCAGGTTCACTTCCCGATGAGTTAGTTCAGAAACGCGTGTACTTTGTAAGCGGTTCCTCACAAGAGTTAATTTTTTATGCATTTCCTGTTGCACGTTGCACAAATGTAGTGTAGTAATTATGCGATATCCTCGTTTAATCGCCTAGTGATAACCAACGTTCGGTTTGTCAAAGAAATGTATAAGAAAAGATCATAAATCACATATCATATCTGAAGGGCCCACAATTATTGCAATAATTAAGCGTCATGTAAAATTTCTGTTCTCGATTATTAATTTAGATTTCACCTCTTATGGCTCATATATTTTGGGGTGAATTTTTCGTACAAGGGTGTTAGCACAAAAATCGCGAATATCATATCTGGAGAGCACATAATTATTGCAACAATATCGCGTTGGTTAAAACTTGTGTGCTCGATTATTATAGATTTCACCTCTTAGGGCTCATGCAGTTCGGGGTGAATTTTTTGTACAAGGGTTTGAGAACAAAAATCGTACATAGTATATCTTGATAGCACATAATTATTGCAACAATTTTGCGTGATTTATAATTTCTGTTATCGATTATTAAAGATTTCACCTCTTAAGCTTGATACATTTCGGGGTGAATTTTTCGTACAAGGATTTGAGCGCGAAAATCGTAATTAGCATATCTGGAGAGCACATAATTATTGTAACAATTTTGCGTCATTTAAAATTTGCGTTCTCGATTATTAAAAATTTTACTTACCTCCTATGGCTGATATATTTCGGGGTGAATTTCTCGTTCAAGGGTGCGAGCACAAAAATCACGAATGTCATATCAGAAGAACAAATAACTATTGCAACAATATCGCGTCGATTAAAATTTTTGTGCGCGAATATTATAGATTTCACCTCTTAGGGCTTATTCCGTTCGAGGTGAGTTTTCCGCACAAGGGGCTGAGTTAGCGAATTCGCTCCAGGGTACATGAAAAGCACATAAATAGCACATAATTGTAGTGCTTGTAAGTTAGCACCCCCACTAGTAAAATTTGATTCTTTCATTGAAGGCTTCGAGCACAAAAATCGCGATTGCGGCACATAAAGAGCACATAATTCGGGTCTTATCAAATTTGAATTTTGAATAGGTTGCTTTTGAAGAGCCAGCTTTTTAGACCTCTTCCAGGGCCAATTGTAATACTTTGGGTGGGATGGTATGCCTTTAACGAATGCCTCTATTGTTAGGTATTTGATCTGTTGCTAAGTCCTCGTCAATTGAAACCTGTAGTATTGCATTTACGTAGATGTACTTTCTGAGGTTATAGTATCGTGAATCTATTCTAGCTGTTGCTAATGCTGTTGTTTCTATCGAATGTTCTATCGCCCATGTTTCTGTCGAATAAAAACGTTTTGTGATAGTTTATGAATGCCTAATGATGTGGTATTTTGTATTCTGCATTTGTCTCGATTAGGTTGTGAATAGTTTGCAGGTGGTCTGTTGGCTAAAAACCTTTACAAACATTAACCTGACTGAGCGACTGGTTGGTAAAAGTCAAATTTCGTTGTCAGACGGTTTTTTTTATAAATTTTGTAATTTGTAAAGATGCTACAGGAAGCTTGTAGGTAAATAGTTTTCCATATTGATGGAATTGCCTTTTTAAAGAGTAGATTAACTTCTGCCATGCTGTGGGGATCACTTGTTGGTGCAGGAATTTATAAAAAGTATTCTGCCTTTTCCACTATATCTCCATCCATTTTACTCAGTTTAATTGTTATTCGGTCTTCATTAGGCGATTTATTGTTTCTTACTTTTCTAAGCGCTAATATTACTTCTGATTTATCTACATCAGGAATCTCTTCGAAGCCCACATATCTTCTCATATCTTCATAATCACTTCTGACTGTTTCTTGGTCTTGGAGTTGTTGATCTAAATACTAGGCATCTTAAAGTAGGCTAAATTATATTGGGATTAGTGTGCTATGAGTAGTATAGGTCTACAATTAGGTTTTGCAATTCTAATTAAAACAAGAAATTTTAGGTTTTTAACAAAAAAAAAAAAACTTCACTAAACAGCATAAGTAATCATTTTCTATCGGTATGAATAATTTTTAAAACAAAGCAGAAAAATGTATCTTCATTCCTACATTATATCAGTTAGTTTTCAACAATTTAGTTTGAAGCTTCTTATACTAGGCTAAATTATATTTAAATTGATGTGCCATGTCTAATAATTCCTCTAAAAGTTTGCAATTCAAATTTTTGGAAGTTTAATTTTTTAAATATTCACATTTTAAATTTTTGTAAACACAAAAACTTTGAAATCTTTAAGAGAAAATTCTTACATAAAACAACATTAGTAAACATTTTATATCAGTATGAATAATTTTAACCCAAAACATAAGAAATCTTGCTCTTGCTCTTAAAAAAAATCTTGCTCTTAAAAAAACAGACGGTTTATTCGCAAATAAAGTTTAAGTAAAATTCGCAATAGTTCTCTAAAGGAAGTATCTTAAAGTAGGTTAAATATCATTAAATTGTATCATTTAATTGTATTTTCGGATTTTTATATTTTCGAAATTTGTTTCAATCCAAAGGTTATATGATTTGAGCTGAAGTATTGATGAGTCAGTTACTTTTATATGTATAAATATACACAATAACAATATATTCAATTTCTGTATAATATTAAATAAAAATCGATTTAGAAGACTTATTCTAGAAACTATATGGAAAACGTGTTTTGTGTGAAAGAAGGTAATTAAATTTTGAATTATCATTTATTTCTTGTTACATATTTTATTATGCGGTTTAATTAAAGGTTGTAATTTAAAATGTTTGCGTAGATATTACGAAAAGTTTCATATTTATGGATGTAATAAAAGAAGATTTTTTTATGCAATTGTTTTTGTAATTATGAGAGTTTGTTCAGGTAATACAAAGGTATAGTTAAAGTTGGTAAATCTGGAAACAGAAACAGTTTTAAGTTTGATATCTCTTTGTGTTTCTAGAAAAGCGAGTTATAAATATAAATTATAACTTTATCAATATCCCAGCGGTTTTTCAGTAATTTGTATAAATTCACAATGAACATTATTTTTAGTTACGTATGCAAGTTTTGCAATTACACTGAATCTCGTTATACGTAGAAATGGCCGTTGTTCTCGAGATATCTTGTTTAACGTTTACCTATATATAAGTGCAGCGAGTGCAAATAAAGAGTTTAAGAAAGAAAAAAGTCTCTCCCACCAAATTGTTTACAAAACGGAGGGATTGGAATATATAAGAACACTGGGGGCTTCAAGCCGCAATTGTACATTTCCATTGTTATTGCTCATTGTTTTCGAAACTGGGTAAAAAGGAAAAAAAGAGTGTATAAATGGAAAGGGCGTGTATTCACGGTTAAATGCAAGAAAACATGGAGACATTGAAAACACTGTGTTTGCGTTTAATTAAGAATTCCACCTACTTCAAGAACTTGCCAGCAATAACAGGATATTTTATTCATTGAGTTATTGTTTATCAAATACTCACAGACATTTTACAGATGCTAAACAAACCTATATTATAAATTATTTTTATTTTATCCTATAAAACAACCATGTTTGTTATTATTGAAACAATTTTTATACATAAACACACAAATATTTACAAACACACAAATATATACGAATACACAAGAGCAGCAGAGAAATGAAGTTGTTTTATATCATGTTTGACAAGATAAACAACAACTAAATGGATTAGATTTTTTTTGAGCTGAGAATCGTAATTATATTTGAATTAATTTTTTAATTTCAACATTACTTTCAATAAAAATTTGAATCCTGTTATTTTCATAAATATTGTCTGCTTTCATTCTTATAAAATTTGTCAGCGAAAAAAAGATTGAAAATAAAAAAATAAAATAAAATTAAAGATTTAAATTTCATTTTTAAGCAACATTCTATATCAAAAATGATATAAATTAATATGAATGATATGTTTTTTTCATTAATAATGTGTTTTGAACATTTATTATATATGGATTGTATGGATTATATTATATATGGATTGATGATAAATTTATTTTGGTTTCAGTAGAATAAGCATATAACAATCAATGGGATTGTCGACTCAAAATGTCATAGTTTTTGGTCACAGTTTAATATTTCATCTTGTATATAACATTAGACTGTCACTAACAGTTAGTTATTAACAAATCGATATCGACTAATCAGCAAAAGTTGGAGCAAAAATAGCAGACAATTTTCGAGATTAATAATTAGATAGATAGACAGACATTGCTTCTCAAATTGTTTCTTAGAAGGATTATAACATTCTTAATTAACATTCTTTAATTACAGCAAATTATAGTATTATCTTGATTTCTGAGTATTGTTTTGTTGCTTTGCTTTGCCTAGGTTATAAACAAGATAAAGATTAGATTAGACAAAAGCAGAAAATTAAATATTATATATTCCCTATATATATTAAATATTCCCTAGCAATCGAATTCTTAATTTTTTCTTCAGTTAATCTTGATAATATTGCATTTTTGTTTAGGTCTTAGACTTATTGAAAAGCTCAAATATTAATCATTTAAAAAAATACCGACTTCAAGTGAGCTGTATGGAAACAAAAAATCTAATTTATTTTACGAGCGCCATATTTTATGGATTCATTATCTAATATATAGTTCGATGACAAACTTATTTTGGTTTCAGTGGAATTAGCATTTAACATGATTGACAATTTTTCTGATTTTAAACCCTAATTTTTCTCTAAAATAAAGCCAGAATATAAGAAATTTTGGTCACAATGTAATCTTCACGGAAAAAAGTACACTCTAAAGATTTCAGTTTAAATAGTAGCAGCGGCCTTACGAATACAAATTTGTAGAGATTGCAGTCGCACACTGTAATTTTTAAAACTTATTTATTAATAATACCGGAAACTGTAATTAAAAAAAAGCAATTGTTAGTTTTTACAGTTTTAAATTTGTAGGGCCGATGCTACTATTTAAACTGTAATTCTTAGAGTGTACTTTTTTCCGTGTTTTATCTTCTATATTATATCGGGTTTTCACTAACAATTATTGACAACCCAACATCGAACAACTGACATACAATTAGATCAACAAGAAGAGACAAGTTTCGAGATAGTTACTATAATTTATTCAGCGGCGAATGATTGATTCTCAAACTGTTCTTGGATGGATTAAACATTCCTTAATCACTGCAAACTATAACATTTGTTTGATTTTTGATATTTCAGCAGTTGTATTTTTTTTTTAAGTTTAGACAAATGTAGAAAATTAAACTTTTTCCGTAGCAATCCAATTAGGGTTTTCTACCCGGGTAACCGGATCCGGGTATACCCGGGTATATGAAATTTTTAGTACCCGGGTACTATTTCATTGTCAGACCCGGGTACCCGGGTACCCACTTTGATCACAGAATTCATCAAAATTCTCGGAAAATTATTACTAAGTAGCGCCTTAGAAATTATATTAGCAAATTTGCACTATAAACAATATTATCCTATAAAGGCTCAACAAATCTTTTGTTAAAACATTTAGCTAAAGTATATAAAATAAAGATCGAAAAACAGAACTTTACGTGCCAAAAAGAAGTGCCATCGACATCGTCTTCTCAATCTGAATCTGACCGTGAATAAAATTTTTTTTTCAACCTTGTACAAAAATTTCCGAAATTATTGCACGTTTGGTTCTACAAGACTGTATTTCCGTTCGGGCCGTCACTCGTAGTAAATTCATCCGAGAACATTTTCATCATAAACAGCTAACTCTACCGAAAAGCGAAGGCAGGACAATGGAACTGGTTCTAGAGTATTTTGAACAACAAGAATCAAGTGTGGTTAACGAGTTGCAAACGATAACAAACTCTGATAGTAGATTCAGTCTAACTCTTGATGAATGGACGAGCTTAAAAAACCGTCGTTGCTTAAACATAAACTTGCATTCTGATGACAGAACAGTATTCAACTTAGGGCTGGTTTTTATATCTGTAAAATGCGGAGATATGGTTCTTAGACATCTGGACAAATTCGGTTTAAAACTTGAACGTCACATTGTGGCTAGTAGTACGGTTGGCGCAGCGGTTTTGCAAAAGTTTGGCAGAGAAAGCCCAACAGAGATGATGCTCTGCATAAATCACGCTGTGCACTTAGCTGTGATAGATGTTATATAAAAAAGGAAAACCATTACAGAAGATGAAGACAAAACGAGGATATTGAAGAACAATGTGATTAGGATATTAATAAACAGCTTCAAACGGGGCCCCTATGGCCGCGTTGCAAGATTGCCTCCAAACCGACTAACCAACCGTCTGTTCACCTTCTAGCAAAACAAGAAGGTTCTTGGTTGCTAGGGCTTGGTTGACAGAAACCCAGAAGGATATTAAAAAACTGGGTATAAGATTTTCTCGCTGATATAAATTATTGCTGGAATGAGGTAAATGAACAAGGTTTAGAAAATTTACTGCAAACATTTAACCCTCTTAAATTAGCGGTGGGAGCACTGAGTCAGAAATATGCTACCATTCTTACCTGCGATGCCATTTTGTCAGTTCCTCTAGATACTATCCAAAAAATCGGTACTACTTTATCTGACGAACTTTACGCAGCCCTGGATCAAAAAATCAAAGAAAAAAGAGATGTGTGTTTATATTCTCTTGTCAAATATTTACATAATCCGGAAAGTCTTTCCTCGTTTATCACATCTAATAAGTTTAATTTAAACTATGTGGTTTATGTGTCAGAGAAGAAAGTTTATTTAGTTATATTTTTGTTATCTTATAACAGAATTTATTGTAGTAAAAAGCTATTTTAGTTTCCAATTAGTTAATGTGAAGAAGTCTGTTTAACTGTGTGACTGATTGTACTATGAGTTACGGAGACTTATTAACATTCTTCACTCTTTCGTAGTAAAATAAAACATATTATAAGAAAATTGCCTCTTTTTCTGCAAAAATTGCAAATACGCGGGTATACCCGGGTAAATGAAAAAATAATACCCGATACCCGGGTATTAAAAAAAGTCGGGTACGCGAAAACCCTAAATCCAATTCGTATAATTTACGTAAATGTTGATAATATTTAATTTATGTCTAGGTTTTATATTTCTTGAAGGTGTCTAGTGTTCATTATTAAAAAAAAAAACAACTTGAAATCAGTTCAAAATTAATTTTTGTTACAATCGCCCTATTTTATTGATTGATTATGTAATATATGGATTGAGGATAAATTTATTTTGGTTTCAGTGGTATTAGCATGCAACAACAATTTTGAAGTTGTATTTTAAATCATAATTGTACTCTAAAATAAGACCAAAATGTAATAATTTTTGGTCACAATTTATTCTTTTACCTTGTATATAAAGTTTACTTTGTATACTATTATATCTAAAGAGAATTGAAAAAAGGAAAAATAGTCCAAAATTCCAATCAAAATTAAAATGACAACCGTCATATATATATAAAAAAAAGCCAACTCAAGTGAGGCTGAGCTTTGTGCTATCAGCGGGGTCCACGGCTGCCGGATAGTGGAAAGGCCTTTAGATATAAAGGTTAGCTGCGAATACCCACTATGCAGTCCCCGACCACACAGCGGTGTTACTATCAGGATGCAGAGGGGTAGTCAGCGGGTACGACTACCTTGAGTAAAAACTGCAGAAATCCGGCGACGGTAACATGACATGGTGAATAGTGCCGCCATTAAATAAGCACACTCCTGGAATGGGCAGCTGCGTTCCAGTATTATAATAGGTGGAGATTAACGTGTAATCGGTACAGCTGTAATAAAGACGACGAGAGCGACGATGAAATATTCATCCCAACCGGTCTGGTCACAGCGCATGGAAAGCAACGGAAAACTACCACGTATCAATTTCTTAGTATAATCATCAATATGGTTGAAAACAATCAAATAATGGGCCTTAGTTCCCGGCAGACCTTAAATGGTCAGAGGCTGCTAAGAATCTCCGGGTCAGCCACTACAATAATTAGTACTTGGAACGTGAGAAGTATGTTCGCTGCGGGTAAGATACAAAACACGATTACAGAAATGAAGCGCATGAAAGTAGAAATCACGGGGATCAGTGAAATGAGATGGAAAGGAGTGGGAAAATGTATAGTAGATGATCACACAGTGTACTACTCAGGGTTAGATGAGAACCGGCACCAATACGGCGTAGGTATAATTCTTAATCAGAAAATTGCAAAAGCGGTACGCAACTTTACACCAGTTCTACACCAGTCTGACCGAATAATGTTGATACAACTAGCAACAGCGCCAATAAACATCAACTTAATACAGGTTTATGCACCAACTTCTGACAAACCTGACGAAGAGAACGAAGATTTTTACAGCGATTTGCTAAAAACAATTCTAAACGAGTCTAAAGAAAAACGAGATTAATATCATTATGGGAGATATAGTGAGCGCGTTTGGTCTGGGTGCAAGTAACCCAAGAGGGGATAGATTATATGAGTTCTGCGTAGATGAAGAATATGTCAAACTAAACACTTTCTTCAAACTTTCACCACGTAGACTATATACATGGCGATCCCCCGCGGACAAAAGCAAAATTGTAAGAAACCAAATCGACTATATTCTTGTCAATAAAAGTTCAGAAATATATTTAAATCGGTCAAGACGTACCCTGGCGCAGATGTATTTTCAGACCATAACCCTCTCGTGGGAACTTTAAAGCTGAAAATGAAAAGTAGCCTTAAACCTAACAATAGTAACAGAGTAGATATTTCCTAACTCAAGAAGGATGATATAAGAGACCAAATACGATCCGCGTTAACGACAGAATTCAGAAAAATAAAGAAAAACTCGACCATGAAGTTCAGAGCGAATCGGAAATGGTAAAGAACAGCATAGTTAAAACGAGTGAAAAATTTCTAAAGTCCGAAATAACGAAAAAACGTAGAAAGTGCTGGATGACTGACGATATCCTAAGGCTCATGGAAGAAAGAAGACGACACAAAAATACACACAAATACAAGGATTTAAACAAAACCAGGCAGCTAATAAGAAAAGCAAAAGAGAAAAGAATCCATGAAAAATGTTTGGAAATAAAGGAGTTGGAAAAGAAACACGATGTCTTCAACGTACATAGAAAGGTGAAACTGGTAACTGGCACGTTTAGAAAACGGGAATATGGTCAATTAGTAGAAAAAACGGAACCATAGCATCAAATGTCACGGAGAAGCTTGCAATATGGAAAGAATACATAAATACTTTATTTGAAGATAATCGACCATTAAACCCACCAACAATTACGGGAATTACTGGTCCTAATATTATAACAAGTGAAGTGAAGAACGCCATCAAACAAAGCAAGGATGGTAAAGCAGTGGGTCCAGATAACACGCATACAGAAGTCTTGAAGCTGCTGGACGATGAAAGCATATCGGTAATAACATCTCTATTTAATAGAATTTACAACAGCGGAGTGATACCAAGGGATTGGCTAAAATCTACCTTTGTGACACTGCCAAAAAAACCAAATGCGAAGATTATCGAACTATCAGCCTAATGAGCCATATCTTAAAACTATTCCTGAAGATTATTCATGGTAGAATCTATAAGAAATGCGAGGAAAACATCAGCAAAACGCGGTTTGGATTCCGAAACGCTCTAGGAACAAGAGAAGCATTGTTTTGCATTGTTCGCATTTCAGAGATGTGAATTATGATATATACGTTTGTTTCATAGATTATCAAAAAGCATTCGATAAAGTACACCACGATAGACTTATCAACAAACTTCAGAAGATTGAACTAAATCAAAAAGATATTCGCGTAATAGCCAACTTTTATTGGAACCAGACTGCTGTGGTAAATGTAGAGGACCAGGCCACCGACAATATTGAGATTAGGAGAGGAGTAAGGCAAGGATGTGTTTTATCACCTCTGCTATTTAACATCTACTCTGAAGAAATATGTAAAGAAACACTTAAATATCAACGAGGGGGTCGTGGTTAATGGTGAAATAATAAATAACATCAGATATGCCGATGATACTGTAGTCTTCGCGGATAGTCTCGAGGGTTTTCAGCGGTTGATATCGGAAGTAGTAGCCTCTTGTAAAGAATATGGTCTCTTACTGAATATCAACAAAACAAAATATATGGTAATAAGTAAGGTCCAAGCATCAACCGACCAACTCTTTATCGACGGTACAGTGGTCGAACGTGTAGCAATAAGTACATATCTTGGTTGCATGGTAAATGACCAATGGGACCACTCGCTGGAGATATGGAGAAGAATCTAAATAGCCAGAGCCGCATTTATAAAAATGAAGAAACTATTTAGCAGTCATGATCTCTCACTGAACATCAAGATGAGACATATTAGATGATATATTTTCTCCATACTTTTATATAGTGTTGAGTCGTGGACTTTAACTGAAGCATCCTGCAAGAAATTAGAGGCATTTGAAATATGGCTTTATAGCCGCTTGCTAATATGTACAACAATGAATAAAATTGCGAACATCGAGGTACTAAGAAAAATGAAGAAGGAACCAGAGTTGCTGTAAACCTAAACTAGAATACTTCGGTCATATAATGAGAAACGGAGAACGATACTGCTGCAGCTCATACTGCAGGGCAAAGTAATAGGACGCAGAGGACCAGGCAGAAGAAGGAAATTATAGATGAAGAACCTGAGGCAATGGTTCAATTCAACAACAACGGAATTATTTAGAACAGCCGCAAATAAAATACAGATTAAAATACAGAATGATGATCGCCAACATTCAAACCGGATAGGCCCCCGCAGAAGAAGATCATATTAGGTTCTCCCTAACAAATATTAATAAATCGATAACTTTATTTAATGTATTTTATTAATTTTATAAATCAAAAAGTTATTATAAATATTTTTTATTTTGAAATCGTACCACAAGGTTTCTCCTTAAACGTTCAAGGAAGTAGAGTTTAATTGGGTATTTGTTTTTTTTTTCATAAATCGAAAGATCGTATAAGTTTTATAACAAAACAATGTTTTGTTTTGTTTTTTTTTTCGTTGTAATTAAAAAGTTAAAAATGCCGAAAACACGGTGTGACGTAGCAAAGGTAATTTCTACCCGTGCATTTTTTCGTTATTTCACTTCAAATTTGATTTTGTTCATTTCAAATTTACTCTTGACCAAGTGAAATAACATTTCATTTAGAAATTTAATATGTTCTGATGTTTCACTAATAGCAATTTATAATTTTATCACTTTTAAATTGTTTATAACTAATTGAAAAAAACAAATTTAAATTTTTTCGCATTGAACATCCAAATTATTTACAATAAGGTTTTAAAATACATTAAAAAAAAACGATAATTTTTTTTTTCAACAACCCAATTAGACCAAACCCAACTAATTTACTTATTAGTGCATTTATGACAGTCATTGCTAAATTTAAAGCATTGAATTTTGTTTTAACACGAGTATATAAAAACTCATTGAAGGTAACCGTTTGAGATATGTTCAAAATTACAAGCAATTTTCATAATTTTTATAATTTGGATATATTAAGACAATCTTTAACATATTTATTATTTATAGACAGTAGTTTAAAATAAATATCAAACTTAAATACTTATTAAAGTGTACTAATTTAATTATTTGGTTTTTAGTGCAAGAGCTTCGCTTAATAGAAAATTACGTCCTTAGGGCTTCCCACGAGAATGATACTTTTTTGTCTCGTCTCGTAAAAACGAGAAGATATCTAGACGAGAAGGAGACAAGTGCTTCTCTTAATACTAGAAAATTATGTCCAGTTTAGGGCTTCGCACGAGAATGATACTTTTCTCGTTTAGTTTTTTCTCGTAAAAGCGAGACGTGACCGAGAAGAGAAATATTTGAAAATTATTTACATACGAGACCCGAGAGTCTCGTTTCGCGTCTCATTCATATTTCTTCAGAAAAATTTTCCGAAAATTTACGTTATTTAAAATCTATAACCGTCTGTGAAATATTTGATTATAATGGAATTAATAATTTTGTCTTTATAAGACTTTCTTAAAATTAAGTTCTAACAATACCGATATTATACGGTTACCAGAAAAGACCGACTTTAAAACGAGACCAAGTTTTTTCTCAACTCACGAGACAGAAACGTCTGCTTAATCTTTGCTTAATTGACTTTATATATTCTGAATTACAATATAAATTTACGTTTTCAGCTTCATTTCAACAAATAATTTATATTAAATATTAAATATATTATATAATATTATTTTTTTTTAATTTTGCAAGAATAAAAATGTTCTAAACATTTAAAATGAAAAAAAAGTATTTAGCAAAGCATTTAAAATTATAATTTAGTCGTGAAATGGATTTCTGGGGAGTGGTGAAAATTCTATTATAATTACGCAGATTAATTATAAGAAATTTGTTGAGCGTATAGTTCACCGAGCCGCAATATTAATGTTTTATTCGGATTTCTTACGCAAAATACACATAATGATATAAAAAAGTTTGTGTAATTTAATGTAGCTTACGGGTTGAAAACAAATTTCGTTCGCTAGGCAGAGTAAGCGAATTCAGTCAATTGTCTGAGGGCAAATTGTCTAATATTACCCTTTGACACGATTCCCTCTGACAACTTGAACCCCTTTGATATCGAAGGAACACATATACCCCTCTATAAACCTGAACGCTTTCTGCTGAAAATGTAAGAATCCATTCAGTATTAACTCTTTGGAATTGCTGCCGCGCTTCCTTTAGAACGATTTCAATTTCCTTTTACTTCCACATTAGCAAATATTTTTAATAAAAAATAGTCTTTTTATTAAAATATTTGCTAAAATATTTCTATAAAAAAAAGTCTATATGTTCTTTTCTTTGTTTCAGGTGGGTTTTCAACAAATATAACAAACAAGCAAATTCAACAAAAAAATCCTCAAACAACATAGAAATCGAAAAACAAATCCCCAAACAACATACAACAAAGCTATGACGAGAAAATATGGTAAAATAATAATCTCTGAAACATACAAATATCCAACTTTTTTGTTTGAGGACGGAAAGTATTATAAATTCGGTTTGATTATTTTAGCAGCTTCCATGAATCATTCTTGGTTTGATTGTGTGACATTGCAAAAGCAGACTTTGCGGACCGCTTGTCAACCTAATCTCCACTACTATCATTCAATGTACGACCAAAGCGTATCAGCATCGTTTCGTTCCGCAAAAAAAGAAATGCACGGTTAAATATCGAACAATGAATATTGAAACAAAGGCTCTTCAATGCGCACTATTATATATATATATATATATATATATATATATATATATATATATATATATATATATATATATATATATATATATATATATATATATATATATAAATATATATATATATATATATATATATATATATATATATATATATATATTTATATATATATATATATTTATTTCTCACGGACAAATAAAAACTAGCAATCTTAAATAAATGATCTGAATCGAAAAATGATTTTGCAAAACAAAGTTTGTTTCTCGTGTGTTAAGCTCCGGCGATTTAATTTAGGATAATATTTTGTACAAACGGCTTAACAAACCGCATTACAAAAGCCTTTCATAAAGCCCTAAGCGAGACCTATGAGACCTTGAAACTTTCTTTTGCACACCGTTGCGTAACTTAGTTTACTCTTAGGTTGCGTAAGGATGCTAACCGCAGTTTTGTACCAAATTGTAAAAAACCTAACCGCATTTTTCTGGCTTTGATACTGTTATATAATACAATATTATTCTCTTCATAAACATCTTAAATTATAACTTAGAGGTTTTAAGTCTTTTGTTAAGTTATTATAAAGCAATTCAAATCAACACTTTATATATTTATTAAGAGTTGAAGAGACATGATGATAAGGTAATCTTAAACAAATAAGTATTATTTATTTGTGCCTGACTAGACCTACAGGACATGGAAAAGACTAGACGTATAAGACTCGACAGCTAAAATTGGACTGGCAATATTAGATTTACAAAACTTGACAGACAAGACTAGACAGACAAGACTAGACAGACAAGACTAGACAGACAAGACTAGACAGACAAGACTAGACAGACAAGACTAGACAGACAAGACTAGACAGACAAGACTAGACAGACAAGACTAGACAGACAAGACTAGACAGATAAGACTCAACAGACAAGACTAGACAGACTAGACTAGACAGACAAGACTAGATAGACAAGACTAAACATATAAAATTAAACAGACGAGACAAGACTAGAGCGACAAAATTAAATAGAAAATACTGGACAGACAAGACTAGCCTGATAATACTAGAGAAACAAGACTAGACAGACAATACTAGACGGCCAAAACTAGGCAGACAAGACAAGAGTAGAGAGACAAGACTAGACAGACAAGACTAGATAGACAAAAATAGACAGACAAGACTAGACAGACAAGATCAGACATACAAGACTAGGCAGACCAAACTAGAAAGACAAGACTAGACAGACAAGACTAGACAGAAGAGACTAGGCAAACAAGACTAGACAGACAAGACTGGACAGACAAGACTAGACAGGCAAGACTGGACAGACAAGACTGGACAGGCAAGACTAGACAGACAAGACTAGATAGACAAGACTAGACAGACAAGACTAGACAGACAAGACTAGACAGACAAGACTAGACAAACAAGACTAAACAGACAAGACTAGACAGACAAGACTAGACAGGCAAGACTAGACAGACAAGACTAGACCGACAAGACTAGACAGACAAGGGTAGACAGACAAGACTAAGTTTTTAAATGAGAATTCATGGAAATTTTGTTAATAGATAATACTATGTAGTACCGATGTTCTATGTAGTAAGAAAATTATATTTACATGCGATGCCTGAGTTACAAGACTAGATAAACAAGACTAGATAAACAAGACTAGACATACAAGACTAGACAGACAAGACTAGACAGACAAGACTAGACAGACAAGACTAAACAGACAAGACTAGACAGACAAGACTAGACAGACAAGACTAGACAGACAAGACTAGACAGACAAGACTAGACAGACAAGACTAGACAGACAAGACTAGAGAGTCAAAACTAGACAGACAAGACTAGACAGACAAGACTAGACAGACAAGACTAGACAGACAAGACTAGACAGACAAGACTAGACAGACAAGACTAGACATACAAGACTAGACAGACAAGACTAGACAGACAAGACTAGACAGACAAGACTAGACAGACAAGACTAGACAGACAAGACTAGACAGACAAGACTAGACAGACAAGACTAGACAGACAATACTAGACCGACAAGACTAGACAGACAAGACTAGACAGACAAGACTAGACAGACAAGACTAAGTTTTTAAATGAGAATTCATGGAAATTTTGTTAATAGATAATACTATATAGTACCGATGTTATATGTAGTAAGAAAATTATATTTACATGCGATGCCTGAGTTACAAGTTGAATAAGCCTTGTCTAGATTATAGAAAAATATTTGGAAGGCTAAATAATAAATAATAATATACTCCTATATGTTTAGTAACATATTGCTTTATTCTAAATTCGTTAGTTAATCTGAACTGACATAGTATTTATGTTATCCAGTTGTATGAGTGCAACTACCTTTGGCAATTAACTAGAGATAGGCGACGAGGTATGAATACTCGTTGCAATTAAGTCCATTCCGTTAATTTTCTGTATGCAATTATGGAATAGACAGGAAACGTAATTCAGTGGGTCGGAATGAAAATACTAGCTGAAAAATTATTTGAACTTTTAAGGTTTTTAATAAAAAACTTAATCCCGGGCTTTACGCAATACCTGGTGCGCGATATTTGCCATGAAATTATTTTTTATTTCGTGCAATTTATTTCCCCTCAATAGCCCAAAACATAGTTTTTGTTTGCCTTATTTTGATGCAGAATCTGAAACTAAGATGTAGAAACCTAATGAACAAATTGCTTGTTTTTTGTCGGAATGTTTATTGAAAAAATGGTAATAATACAATGTTGTTTTGACATAGGGAATAGTAACATTATTAAGGGTAATAAAGGGTAAAATAATACTACACAAGACTCTATTTGAAAATTTTAAATTTACGAACGGTGTTATTCATACATTTGTACTGTGCAAGCTATATATGTAATTTAATATGAAAAAGTTATGCCTAGTTAGATTTTGAATATTAAATATATCACATTTGGAGAAGGTGAATAATAAATTGAGCTACTTCGGTCTACATGTAGTTTACTATTGACAGATAAAATTTATAGCTTAGGTCTAGGTAGACTGAATGACCGGAACTCAATTGGCATAAGTGTGGCTACTATAGACAACTTTATTGAGTGTTAAGTGTGCAAGGATATATGTTCTGCAGATTTATGCATTTAAGTTTATCATCTGGCCAGTCCGGTTTTCTTCTTACGCCTCTTATTACGTTTTAATTTATCCTAATCCTCATCGTTAGTTAATATTAAGAGATGTACGAGAGATTAGGTCAGGTTGGTCCGGCTTGGTAATCGGTGAATGGATTTATATAATAAACCAAAATTCAGCTCCAGTATTAACACAATTTCGCATAGAATTCACAACGAAATCACATGATTATTATTCTAAGAATAAATAAATAAACAAGAGATATGTCAAACAAAGTGAACAATGGGACAGAATACGCATTCAAATCTAAACGAAATTAATATTGAAATTCCAGCACAAAATGGATTATTGTGCAAAGGAAATCCGATAAGCTTTATTATATAATATTCCCTAATCACCGACATTGTAATTGCTGATTCTATGACAATATGTGGTCTAGTCAATAGAAAAAATAGGGATCGCGTATTGATATATAATCGGATGTAATTTTAATTTCTCTTTAAAATCGAAATCACGATATAATGCCAAAATTTTAACAGTCAAAATTCCGTTATAAATCAAGATAAAATATTACGAACAAAACATATTCATAACTTAATTGCTTATCAAAATTATTTATAGATTCTTTATAACTCATCTAGTTATCTAGATATAGATAACCAAAGATAAATTTTGTTTTTTTTTTAATATTCTTACCTACTTGCAGATTTTTGTGAATTTCAGCAAAAATCACGGCAAATAAAAAATATTGCGAGTAAAAATTATACAAAACTTCAATATCTATCAAATTTGTTTGCATATTTTTTTGATATCTCATCTAGTTGTCTAGAATTATCAAATTTATATGTTATCTTGTTAATTATCTTGTTAATATTAATAAAATATTGCGAATCAAAAATAAAAAATATAATTACTTGATTATATAAATTTATTTTAAAATTTTTGTGACATATAATTTAGAATTCTAGATGTAGATAACAAAAATTAAATTTTGTTTTTACACAATATTTTAAAATAAACTTGTGAGTATGATATTGTTATGGATCGCGTACACCTAATCCGTCATCGACCGAAGTTTGCTCGGGCGACGACGGCGATTGAATCAAACACTTGTAAAAGAAAGAGTACACAAACACGACTGTCATCGTCCGGTGACGCCTGAAAACGGCCGATCACGATGATCCGAACTTGTTGGAATTTTTCGCCACTCTGCCGGCGTCTACAATGCAAATTGAGTGTATTTATACTTAAATTTTGTTGTTATCTATCTAAACGACTATGGTTATTGAAAAATTAATGAGTTGTGTTTATAATAGACTAACCCTGTGGGATAAAAATTCAAAAAAATGTATATTAAAAAATGTAGACTCAAATTATAAATTTCTCTTTTTCTATTCTCTATTCTAATATTCTCTATTCTAGTCTCTATTCTAGTTTCTAATTCTAATTAGCTGTATTGTATTTACTCAATAGATAAATGATAGATATAGAAATTACCTGTATCTTATCAAAGCAAGATAGAGGATAGGCACATAGATGGACCAAAGTTCAAGTTCATGCCTAAATTAGTACATAGGAAACCGCGCTATGTGATGATGATACAAGGGGATAAATCTGGAGTATAAATCTTGTTCGCTATAATATAGTTTGTTAAATGTGGTTTACTTATATATCTTGATGATGAACTCTAAAAAATCAATATGTAAGTATCACTAAAACATGGTTTTCGACGTGTACTTGCTAATTAACCAGCAAATTTTAGAAATAAAAGACTATTTCATTCAATTCAGACAATGGCTGTGTTAGATTGGGATATGTCTAACTAAAATCAGCACAATTTGAAGCATAGATGATGATTATGTTCTTACTTATATTTTTTTCTACCAAAACAAACGTTGTAGAATATTTTCTCGTTAGAATAACATATTTTATCAAATATTTATGTTGTTGTTTATAAATTACATCTTCTTATAATTATGCATGTTTATTTTGTCGGACTGATAAATAACTGTTGGTTTTAAAATAGTTAACATAGTGGTACGGTTAAAGCTTAAAAAAGTGCACATTTATCAAGCATTGCTGTCATACGAAATACGTTGTACACTTACTATTTTGTCGTTAGAATATATATTTTATCATTATTTAAATGTAATAAAAAGTGATATAAATTCGTTGGACTGAAAAATAATTAGTATTAAATTAGTTATCATAATTGTTTAGTTAAATAAAAAAAAACCTTTGGTCTATTATAATCATAAATCTATTTTAATAGTTTTTTAGAGAACTAATATTAATACAATTTTCTTATTTACTTTAAAAATTAAATTTGTATTAGAAATACAGAGAATGTTTGATGGTGTTATTATTTAGTAATTTTTCTGAAAGCACGTTAAACGTGTTCAATATCGCCCTTGTATCCGAGGCTTTGCTTTAACCCAAGGGATCTACATCACTTTGGCTCAAGTATTGGATTTATACCTAAAATCGTCCTGGGTATTTTTAACTCGGATTTAGGACCTTTTGCCTTAAAAAATCACTGCCCGAAAATTCATTCAATATGAATGAGGGCAGAAAAAATAACAGGAGGATTATGGATAAAACTAACTTTAATATACGGGGGAATAAAAAATGGGAATATAAATATAATATTTTCGTTTGGAATTGAACATAAAAATTAGATAAATCTTGAAGGTGTGATTGCATTTATCATTTGCGATATAAAACGGCCGGGCCGTTTTTCCGTGTGTTAAGTTTGAACTGAGATTTCATATCCAGCAATATTTCTTCATATTTACATATCTCATAAACCGGCGTGATGTACGAGGTGAGATATATTTCATACGATATTCCGCGATCTCACTTGTCGGAATAATAGACCTATCCCATATTTTCTCTGAACGAATCCTTTTGCCCCTCTTATGATTCGTTTAAACACGTAACTATCTACATCACATGCTCCTCTTTGATATCTAACTTACACTGCGTTACCCACGATAATAACAAGTTCTATGTAAAAGTCGATTCAATTCCTGTTGTACATTTCGAAATTTAACACATGTATTAGAACTATCAGAAACTGATTAGCTAAGTAAAAGTAGCTTTATGGTTTCTGTCAGACATGAACGGAATTAATTGAAAAGTAATCTCGAACATAAAAAATGCATTAAACTTGAAAGGTTGTATTGTTATGTACAAATATTACACACATTACATTACTTATCACTCAAATCTACGAGTTTCTAATAAAATGAGATATAAATTTTCTTGTACATATCAAATTGTTAATATCTACACTAAATATTAATGTTCCATGTCTGAAGTTCGAGGCATCTAGACTAAATGTGGAAATTTAGGTTTAAATTTAAGATATTTTGACAAAATTTAATATCAGTCTAAGATTTATGATATTTTGAAATATCAAGTCTAAAACGCATACAATCCAATCTTGAATTTCAATGTTTAGAATCTTGTCCAAATCTGAAGATCAGTAGATCATTTAAATTTCGTTTGCAAAATGTGCAAGTATGGCATAGTTATTATGCAAATGTGGCATACTTATTATGCAAATGTGGCATACTTATTATGCAAATGTGGCATACTTATTATGCAAATGTGGCATACTTATTATGCAAATGTGGCATACTTATTATGCAAATGTGGCATACTTATTATGCAAATGTGGCATACTTATTATGCAAATGTGGCATACTTATTATGCAAATGTGGCATACTTGTTACACTAATAAGTAAAGGGCGGATAATATGCAAAGCGCATATATTTTAATTTTTGCATTTTTGCATTTTGCATATATATATATATATATATATATATATATATATATATATATATATATATATATATATATATATATATATATATATATATATATATATATATATATATATATATATATATATATATATATATATATATATATATATATATATATATATATATATATATAGGTAATTACGTAGACGAATTACACTGATTAGAATTAGTTAACGCTAATTAGTTATTGCATATATTGCATATTTGGGCATGCTCATGCATATTTCATCAAAAGCTGCATATTCCTGCATATTTAAGTTATTATTAGTATTTTTATTTCTGAAAATACATTCCAAACATCAACAAAATTACTGATATACCATTGAAAAAGTTAAATAATGTTAAATTAAAATTTGTACAAAAATAAATAACATAAAATAACATAATATACCTGACGAGAGCAAAAAATTATGTAAATTCTTATTATATTGAAACAATGTTGGAAATTAGACAACTACTTGGCAATAATTTTGTTTATTTAATCGTTGAGAGTCCAATTTTATAAGGAGCGACTTCCGATTGTTCAATTGCCTCCTGAACCTATAATTACCAGAGGGGGTACGTGGTTAGACGCAGCAAATTTTTATTCCGATAACTTTGCAAGTATTAAAGATATAATCTTCCAAATCTGTAATTCTAGCGTTGCTTTGGAAAATTGCAAAAAAAAATGTTAAAAGTACGGATTTACACCAGCACCTTGCATTTATTAAGGCAAACTCTATTCACAGGCTGGAAACAAAATATTTCAGAATCAATTCCTCTATCAGAATCAATTGAAATTATAGAAGAATTTTATTTGAGAATTTGAAATTATGGAAGAAATTCTTTAAAAAAGTTAATGGTAGAGTAGGTGTCAACAAAATCTTCAAAGACGAAATAGTTGAGCATATTAATTTTAATTTTTATTTAGCAATAATTGTAAAAATGAAAAATGCACCAATTACTTCTATAGATGTTGAAAGACATTTTTCGATTTTTCGATTTAAAAATATGTGACAAAATTTTCGGTTAGAAAATTTTGAACATTTGATTATCAATTTTTACAGAAATATGTTGAAAAAAAAACCGGCCAAGTGCGAGTTGTGACTCGCGCACCGAGGGTTCCGTACAAACTTGTAATTAAGGTATCTTTTTTTGTGGAGGACATAGCAAGCACATTCAGTTAACTTGACAAGTGGCCCTCCTGAAATCACGACCATCTTTGTACCGCTGCAAGAATAACCTTAAGATGTCGCTATCGTACGATGGAATTCTACCCTATATTTTACTACCTCCATTACCCTCAGTAAGTATTACCCTCAGTAGTACCCCCCATTCACTATGAGTGTTTAGGAGTTCTAAAAATTCACTATTTGTTTTTACTGCTCAATTTTGCCTGTATACCTATATACCCTGTATAAAGGTATGCAGGGTTTTTTTTTAATAACGCGAATATTTTCAATCTTATAAAAAGAAAACTTTATTTTAGTATTACACTTATTTACTATATTATATTAAGATCTAACTATTTCTAGATCTAATATAAACTAATATATTAACTATTTCTAGATCTATTTCGATACTCTTAACATTCAGTTGTTCAATTGACTGCTTTTGGGCAATTGACTATCAAAAAATATATGGCGTACGTGATTTAAGTATAGGAATGTAGATTATGAAGAAAATTAGACGAAATATAATATATACAGGATGCTACAGGACTTGACTATTTCGCATGTCGGTTATAAACATGCAAAATTTAGACATAATAAATACCCTGTATATATTATGTATAAAGAGCGTACGTGATGAAATGCATAACGAATATAAACAAAGAAAATTCATAATAAAGAGCTTGGTGCCAACACATACTTTTTAACCTTCGGACCTAACCGGGGAGGACCTAACTGTATGCAACCCATATGCTTCTGGAGCCTAACAATACCACTACGACAACATTAGTGTATTTTCATAAGTTTCTAATAGTAAATTCGCATTTTTCTTGTAATTAAACTAAATATTTACGGTTTTCAGATTTTTCCCTCTACATGTGCTGTAAGACACCGCTTCTTGCCAAATTTCATGATTCTAGGTCAACGGGAAGTACCCTATAGGTTTTGTTTCCCTTGTGAAATCGCAAAATATGAGACATAAACGGTCATATCTTTTGATCGCGTTGACTTACACGTTTGAAAAAAATTTTGGCTTTTTGTTGATTTGAGTGGACACACTTGAGTGGACACGCAAAATTCTTTTGTTTTATGTCAAAATTGAACGAAAACGACAAAATAATTTGCAAGTCTAGCCTTCTCTGTCCATGCTTGTCCGTGTAGTCTCGTCCATCTAGCCTTGTCTGTCTAGTCTTATCTGTCAGTGACATTATTGTCTGTCTAGCCTTGCCTGTCTAGTCTTGTCTGTCTAGTCTTGTCTGTCTAGTCTTGTCTGTCTAGTCTAGTCTGTCTAGTCTTGTCTATCCTAGTCTTGTCTGTCCTAATCTTGTATGTTCTAGTCGTATTTGTCCCAATCTTATTTGTCCTAGTCTTGTATGTCCTAATCGTGTAGTCCTAGTCTTGTCTGTCCCAGTCTTGTATATCCTAGTCGTGTATGTCCCAGTCTTGTCTGTCCTTGCCTTGTCTGCCCTAGTCTTGTCTGTCGTAGTCTTGTCTGTCTTAGTTTGTCTGTCCTAGTCTTGTAGGTATATCCCAGTCTTGTATGGAATATTCGTGTCTCTCCTAGTCTTATATATCATAATCATGTCTGTCCTTGCCTTGTCTGCAGTAGTCTCGTCTGTCCTATTCTTGTCTGTCTTAGTTTGTCTGTCCTAGTCTTGTAGGTATATCCTAGTCTAGTATGTAATATTTTTGTCTGTCCTAGTCTTGTTTGTCCTAGTCTTGTCTGTCCTTGCCTTGTTTGTCCTAGTCTTGTTTGTCCTAGTCTTGTTTGTCCAAGTCTTGTCTGTCCTTGCCTTGTCTGTCCTAGTCTTGTCTGTCCTATAGTCTTGTTTGTCATAGTCTTGTATATCTCAGTCCTGTCAGGTCTAGTGTTGTCTATTCTGGTCTTGTATATCCCAGTCCTGTCTGTTCTAATTTTGTCTGCCCTAGTCTGGTTTGTCCTAGTTTTGTCTGTCCTAGTCTTGTATATCTCAGTTCTGTCTGTTCTAGTGATGTCTGTCCTAGTCTTGTCTGTCCTAGCCTCTTGTATGTCCTAGTCTTGTCCGTTTAGTCTTGTCTTGTCTATCAACTTGTCTATCTAGTGAAACAAAATCTTGTCTTGTCTTGTTTGAAACAAATTCAAGTTAAAACTTCGTATTGCGACAAATTCATGTTGCAACAACTTCATGTTGAACCGACTAGATCGAAGCAATCTATCTATAGTTTCAACTACGAGAAGAGATTATTTTCACCTGGAATCCTTATTTCATCTTTAAATTCACGTTGAAATTTCAAGTTGCGACAACTTCATGTTGAAACAACTTCATGTTGCAGCTTCGTATTAGGAGAACTTCAAGTTAGAACTACTTCATATTGAACTTGAATTAGACTACTAACTTATAATAATTAAGTGGACCATGGAAAGCACAATCTAATCCATCTAGTCTAATTCAGTTAGCATTGTAAAGAATTCATTAAATAAAGTACATTTTAATCTAGTAGACTTACATAGACAAGACAAGAAAGAGACAAGAATAGACAAGACTGGACAAGACTGGACAAGACTGGACTAGGCTGGACATGACTGGACAATACTGGACAAGACTGGACAAGCCTGGACAATACTGGACCAGACTCACAGTTTGATTTCACAGCTGAAAGAGACCAAATGAGAGATACAAATTTAAACTTGTTACCTCTACGCGTTCCTGAGAAAAATGGTCTAGACAGACAGACGGACAGGCAGACAAACAGATAGACAGACAGACGGGCAACAAAATGATCCTATAAGGGTTCCGTTTTCGGTACGGAACCCTAAAAAATGGTATAGTTTGTTAATTGACTAATAATTTTACCTTTTCTTCATCAACTTCTGTCAAAGTTTTGCATGTTGTACTGCATATATGGTCGAATTGAGTGCATATTTCCTCAAAAATCGATGCATATATATATATATATATATGCGCATATATTTCGTTTTTTTTTTTTTTTGGTGCATATAATCCGCCCTTTACTAATAAGTATGCCTCACTCGGTTCGAAATTTTTTCGGCTACTAGTTGAAATTTTATTTCAATATTTAGCTGAAATATTGAAAAAAAAACATTGGAAATATTGAAAACTAAACGATTTATAGTTTAGAGTTTAGATAATAAATGTTTACATTATGTTTAAATCATGGATAACAAGTAGCATTGCTTCATTATAGTTTAACAAATTTAATATATCTGAATAATGAACAACACAGGTTTAGGTTTCAAATACCGTGCTTTAATTATTAAGTACTTTAAGTTTAACTAACATTTTATAGATTTTGAGATTTTAAATATCATGCCTAAATAGATATATTGATTTTGTGCTTATATTTTCGTTAGCGTTTGCGCTTATATTTATGTTTGTTATAATTTTTTTTCCCAACCACTGATGTAATTACCAGGGCCAAAAGGCTTAGGGTTGATAGCCTTTTATACAAATTGTATAATAAAGATATTATTATTATATTATTATAGATATATTGAATCACTTCCAGTTAATTAAATTAATAAATAATAAGAGAATTAATCACATGTAGTCAGGACATAGAAATCAGAACTCGGTTTTGATTTTAGTTGAACGTTCCGTCCTTTTATAAGGGCTTCCTCAGCATTCCTGACTACCCTAGCTATGATTAGTTCTGTTATCATGCCTAAAGCTCAAAAAATTTGGTCTTCAATTTAAAATTAGTTATCAATTCTCATTTCATAATAACCTAATTTAAAATTCAAAATAGTTTTATCAGTAAAATTTGATTTATTTAGCCGAAATATTGAAATAATGTGTCCAAATCAAAAAAAAAATATTTTTATTGGAAAATTTTTAGTCTAGAACATTTGCATTGAGATACTAAATCTGAAATTTTAACATTTTTGATTTAATTAAATACAACTTTACATATTTTTAATTTTAATTTTGTTTTGTTGAAATTTTGGTCAACAAGAACAATCAATAATAAATTATCCTGTATATAATTAGAAACACTTTTGTTAAATCTATGATTTGTAATTATTATTAAATTTCTAAATAAATAAAAAAATAAAATCTAAATAATAATTTGTATTAAATCTAAATTTCAGATAATCTACACTTGAAATTGAAGGCCTTAATTTTTTAATTTGTCAACCCAAGATTACCGATATTTGGTTAAAATCTTGAGATATCAAGTCCGTATATTACAATTTCTATGTCAATTTCAAATGATCTAATACAAAGTTTGATATATGTAGCCGAATATTGACTTATTTATATTCTAAGTCTGCGTTTGAACATACGTTTGAAAATTCTTATCGTAATTTAAATTTATCTTGTATTAAACTATTAAACTCCAGATATTGAATATATTTGATTTCTTCCAACAATTTGTAAGATTTGATAAAAAAATAGTCAATTTAAATATATTTGAATGTTTTATTGGAAGTAAATGTTTTGCGGTAGTTAGTAATTCTTGTGGAGAATTTAATTTAATATAAAACTAAGAGCAGGGATATTTAGGAGCGTTTGTTCTAAGCCGCAAACCATTTCGCCTGAATAATTATAGGTAATACTTTAAGTCTACTAATATATTCCTTAGAACGTATATTTCGGTTAGGGGAGCATAAACTGAAAAAAAAATTCTTCCTGCGATGTTTACTAAAGTAAAAAAGGTGAGAAAATATGTTTTTTTTTTTGTAAAAAAAATGTGTAGAGTTTTATTAAAATATTACGTAAATGAAGGGGCATTATTTGAGTTTTATGGGCATTATTAAACCCGATTAGCATAAAAATAAATTTATAAAATTTTCATAACGTCCGAGAAGGATGTTTTAATGAAGTTTTGTAGTTGAAATTTATCTTGGTCGGGTAAATGATTGCGCGAGAAAAAAGGAATGTTTTGTCGCCACCACGGATACATCCGGATAAAGTAGGAAAGAGGTTTTAATTAACATACAACTTCCGTTTGAAATGACACTTCTTCCGGAATGTACATCGAACAACAGGACGGGTTCCGTCCATGCCTTTTATTCGAGCACCGCTCACAATACAAGTACGCCTAATTAAACAACGGATTTACATGATTTACACAATTAGTCGAGCAGAAAACGCAATAAATGTTAAAATGCAAATTAACAAATGTTTTGTGGTTAAATATATTTACTAGTCTCCGAGCAAAAATGAATGTGCACAGTTTAAACCAACGAAATATAAATTACCGAAGTTGGCGTACTTTTACCACCACAAGGTTTTTGTAGTGAGAGGAAATTTCAGCGGCAATTGACTTTACATTTAAAATTCAAATGTCTTTTAAATCAAATAAATACTACGAAATCTTTATTGACCTAAAATCAATGCAATGAGGATTTCCTTTCTACATTTCAAATTTCTCGGATAAAATAAAACAGCATTTTTATTGATACAATCTCATTTCAATACAAGGTTTCCAACCAAATGGATTATTCATGAGAAATTTTACTTTAAAATTAAATAAAGTTTAAATTTAATTGTTTAAAAAATAAATCTTTTTTATAAACTTATGAAACATATAATAATTGTTTTATAAACCCAATTAACTTTAGCACACATTTGCTTTATAGAAATAAAATTAAATTGGTTATCGGTTAATATTACCCATGCATCGATAATTACTCTAGAAATTAATAATTCAAGAAACCCTATGGAACATCGTCTATTTAGTCAAATATAATCCTTATTATAATGCTAATTAACAAAATAATAAAAAATATATAAAAATGAATTTTACAATATAAAAAACATGTGTAAAACGGGTTTTATATGTAAATTATTTTATCGTTTTGTTGTATAGTTTTAATACAAAATAAAGCGTGCATAAATCAACCCATGGTTCAACAAATTGCAAACAATATAAAAGCGCAACTGCTCCAGTAAGTAAAGTGGTTGCGCTTCTAAAACGAATTATTAATATTTTAGAAAACATTGAATTCATTATTTGATGAATACGAGATGAACATCCATTGGCAAAATATTATAAATTTTATCCTTTTAGTATTGCATTTCCTTTAAAACTTCAATGCTGATATATGCAAATAAGATGTAATTTATGCATATTCTACAAAATATTAATGTTATTTTAGAGGAATATAAAAAACTAAAAGAAATAAGGATTGCTTTAAAAAGTTAATATTAAGGATAGGAAAATATGACGAATTAATTCTCTTTTATAAAGCAATTTCTAATTTAATTTCTAAGTTCGATTGAATGTTGGGAAAGGCATTTCTGGTATTCTTAGAATGCGTTTTAGTATAAAGTAGTGATTTAGTTTTAGGATACCGTGAATGGCGACGACCGGAAGCAGCGCTGCGAGTTACCGGAAGTGTGATCGGATTTGTTAAACGGCAGAAAGGGATTACAGTAGATTCTGCAACTGGACTTTCAGCTCACTCCTTTAAGCTCACGCTGTCGCATTTTCTTTTACTTCATTATTCTTATATTTACTTTTTTCCTTCTCTTAACGCACACATACGCAACAGCTTTTCCCTTTAAATATTTTCCTACACTAAACATTTGCTATTTCAGTATAAAATTACGTTTTTGCTCGCGGAAATGCAGATATCAATAATAGTTTTGTTGGTAGTCAAAACACGTGTTATTCGGTCTAGACAATGTTAGATCTAAATGTTTCGTCTATGAGTTTGCACCGGATAAGCAGGACGTGAAGGTTGTGAAATGCAAAGTTGTATTTATGTTCGGAACCAAAGGTGGAAATGGGTGATATATCGACGGATTTTATTAACATAATTATCGGGTGTATGTGTGTGTGTGCTACGTTCAAATCGATTATAGAAATATTCTTGGCAGATTCCATTTTCTGATTAGGAAAATTCGAATAGCTAATGTTGATTATATATACAGGGAAAACGGTTTATAGCTGATTACATTTAAATTGTAAAATTATATGAAGCAATATGCTTACCAATAATATGTTTGTTTTTTTATATTATTATTTACATTTACATACTAAGTGATTATATTCATGTCTTGTATCATTTGTCCAGTCTGACTAGAATCGTCTGTCTAGTCTTGTCTGTCTGGTCTATTCTGTCTAGTCTTGTCTGTCTACTCTTGTATGTCTAGTTTTGTCTGTCTAGTCTTGTCTGTCTGGTCTAGTCTGTCTAGTCTTGTCTGCTTACTCTTGTCTGTATAGTTTTGTCTGTTTAGTCTTGTCTGTCTTGTCTTGTCTGTGTTGTGGGGGGTGTTTTCTATGAAAACCGCTGCCACAAATGTTGTGGGGCTGCCACCAATGTTGTGAAGGGGGTTGTGGTGTGAACCACCGCCGACTTCAATGTTGTGAGGGAAGGCCTGCTGGCCAACAATTCATCGGACTCTGAGATATATCTAAATATCTCGGGATCTTGTATTGTAATGTCCACCGGGATTCGCAAGGCACGTAGTTTGTCGAATAATAGTCGAGTTGGTTTTACCAATTTAATTTAACAATAATACAACGAAATAACTTAACACTTCTTACTTACAACTTGTTACTTCTTTCTTATTAGTTCTTAACTCTTACTTATTCTTACTGACAACTGGGGAATGGTATTTATACCATTCCTACTATAATAATATATCTATAAGAGGGGTTAAATCATCCCTCTAATTCAAATAAGGAGGAGATTGAATTTTCTTGGCTCCTCCCATGAACAATCGAGGCTTAAATTCTGTAAATACCTGAAAATGTCTGGTTCTCTGGTTAATCTTTATAAAAAGGTTTTTATAGGCATCCGCACGTTTCCTAATATGTTTGGGGGAGGTAGATTTTAGCGTAGTAATAAAAACCCTTAGTTTCTGGACAAATTATAAAACTATAAAACAATTGCATTTATACAAAACGTGGGACAAAGGGCACGTTCTGGAATGTGCCCCAATGGCATCCAGTCCTGGTTTTTATTACAACATCTGTCTAGTATTGTCTGTCTAGTCTTGTCTGTCTAGTCAAATTCAAATTTAAATTCAAATTCATTTATTGGCCAGTTGGATGCATACAGAATACATATAGGCAAGTCAGGAAATTGATTACATAAATTTGCATAATTCTAAAAAATTTTCCATTTTGTATGGACATTGGGTCACGAGAATATTTCTAATTTTTCTTCGAAAAATTCGGTTTGGTTGTTGTTGAGTTATTTCCAGTGGAAGCGAGTTATACAGATGGATCCCAAGAACGTCAGGAGCCTTGCTGCATAGGATAGTTCTAGTTTGAGGCGTGCACAATTTGAGACGAGTTCTAGTGGGATAGTTATGCTTATCCTTATTTTTTTGTATTAGATGTCTGTTTCGGTAGATATAGCTGGTTGTTTCTAGTATATGTAAGCTAGGGACAGTTAGGATGTTAAGTTCTACAAAATGATGTCTACAGGAAGCAAATGTTGGCAGACCTAGCATGGAACGTACAAACCTTTTTTGGGCTTTCAGCAAAATTGTTAGTTCAGGGGATGCTCCCATGCAGTAATGCCATATATCAAGACTTTCAGGCGTAGAAGAATTTCAGCGTAATAGAAGTTTTTCAGTTCCTGCATTGTTAAGAATGTTCGTAGGTGTCTAATACAATAAACTTTTTTGTTGATAGTCCGGCATATGCTGTTGATTGTAGTGTGCCATGATAGATGTTGCTCGAAATGGACTCCTATGAATTTGGTGAAAGTTGCTCTTTTAAGAGTAAGTGTTCCTAATTGAATGGAAACATTAGTGACGTAATCACTTCTCTGCGTCCGAAAGATGATAAATTCCGATTTGTCCAAATTCAGGTGGAGTCTATTCGCAGAGAACCAGCTTGTTATGTCTTGTATAAGTCTATTTGCTTCTATCTGTGATTCGTTTAAGCTATTTTTAGATATTAAAAAGCTGGCATCATCTGCATAAAGAGTACAGAAGGCATTTGGATAGTATGATACCAGGTCGGCCAAGTATAAGACAAATAAGGTAGGCGCTAACACGCTTCCCTGAGGAACCCCTGTATTGGATATTATTTTTGAAGACTTGGTTTGGGTAGTGCTAGAGCGAATTTGTACATATTGTGAGCGATTTTTTAGGTACGATTGCAACCACATACCCGCTTTCCCTCTTATTCCGTATTTATATAATTTATTGATTAGCTGGGTGTGATCAACGCAGTCAAATGCTTTACTCAGGTCGCAGAAAATGCCGATAGGAAATTTTCCAGTATCGACTTCTGCGAGTATTTTATTATATAATTCCAGCATAGCCGTGGTGGTAGACTTTCCGCTCTGAAAACCATGTTGTTCCTTAGGTATAATTTTGTGCTTGTAAATAAATGTTATTCAAGAATTTTAGAGAACACTGAAATTAGTGCAATGCGCCTGTAGTTGTTGGGTTCCTTTTTATCCCCTTTCTTATAAATGGGCAGGATGGTAGTTACCTTTAAAATGTCTGGAAATTCCTCAGCCTCGAGTGAACAGTTTACAATATTCAATAAAGGTTTTATAAAGTGCTGAGAGTTCTCTTTTATCAGGCGGCAAGGCAATCCACTTTAGTTCATTTTCCGAGATGTCATCCAGGAATATTGTTTCATCTACAAATTGTATGTGATTCTCCGTTATAGTTGTTGGAGTGGTGTTTTTCATTATTTCTTCGGGTGCTTTAGCAAAGAATTCATTGAAAAATGATGCTATTTTGAAGGGATCTTGAACTTGAGAGTTGTTTATCTCAATTTCGATTGGGTTTTTTTGTGAATTTTATTAGTTTCCTGCTTGATCTGATCCCAAGTTGCTTTTTGTTTGTTATCTGCATTGTTTATAAAATTTCTGTAAAATGTTTTTTTTGCAGTTATCTATTAGTTTTATATGTATTTTTTAAATACTGCGGACGCAGTTGTGGGTATTTTTTTTGCAGAAGAAATAAGTCTTTCAGTTTTCTGCTGGAGACTGTGACTTCTCACGTCAACCAGTTCTTGCTGCGAATATTTATATCTAAAACAGGGAAACGGATATTATTGTAAAATTGTAGTGTATTTATAAATGTTCTCGTTTTATCATTAATGTTGTCTGTATCGAGAACATCAGACCATGTTTCTTCCATAAGGTGGTTCTCAAAAATTATTTTGTTTTGTTTAGAAAAGTTCCTCACATAACTCTTTTCATGTGTAGTATTAGTATTGCTATTTACACAATTTAAGGTAATTAGTCTATGGTCGGATATCGGGCAGTCTACTACAGTTGTCGACCACAGTGGTCTATTGAAATTTATAAAGATGTTGTCTATTAATGTGTTGGATGTGTGTGTAACACGGGTATGTTGATTTATTACTTGTTCAACTAGATCAAACGAGATCAGCAAATTTATTAGTGCTTTATAGAGTGCTTTTATCATTGGAATTTTCCATCAAATTGATATTAAAGTCTCCAGTAATGATAATAGCCGGAAATTTCGGATAGAAATTGGCTTGGAGACTCTCCAGATTTCGAAAAAATGTTTCTTTGCATCCCAAAGGTGGTCTGTACACATTAATTATAAGAGTCGACTGATTTTTATTTCTCCATACCATAGCACATAGTTCGATATGCTTCTCTACCGTGTAGTTATCCACCAACAGATTTTCGGCTACCATTGAGTAAGAGTCGATAGTGATCCTAGCCCATATTGCTGTTCCCCCTCCACTGGTCTCAGATCAACAATAATATGAAATTAGATGGTAATTCGGAATGTGTAGGAGCGGGATTTTGTCGCTAGACATCTAAGTTTACATTCCAAATCTTCTCTGTTTAGTCTTGTCTGACTAGTCTTGTCTGTCTAGTCTTGCCTGTCTAGTCTTTTCTGTCGAGTATTGTCTATCTAGTCTTGTCTTTCTAGTCTAGTCTGTTTAGTCTTGCCTGTCTAGTCTTGTCTGTCTATTAAAATTCTTTCGGATACAAAACATATGCCAAATGTAGCTCAATGAAATTTGTCATAAAAAGAAAAAAGTAAACAGATTCATGCAATGATTTGATTTAATGAATACACACATATTTCATTAACTTAAACTTGCTTACGATTATTAGAAAGAAAAATTTGATTTCGAAAAATAAAAATATCTTCTTTAGGTTCTTCTCTGTTACATTAATTGGTATCTGTAAACATTTTGGAAATCATTGAATAATTTCCTCGGTTTGAATAAAAACATTATGCTATCGTGTACTTATGTTCATGTGGTTGTACGTATATTTGCTTCTTTGGGCTTTTCCCTGCAGAAATCTCTTTATTTAATATGTTTATTAAACGAACTGTTTGTTTCTGGATTCTAAAAATATGTTTTATATGCGAACTACTGTCCGAGAACTGAAGAATGAAAATTTGATGCTTATACTAACTTTTAGTGTTCGGAATCTATAGGTATATGGTTTCAATAATCTCATGGCATACACCTTATTATTTAATTTTGATGTCAGTTTTATTTTGTGATATGACCACAATCGGTATAGAGTCCTAGGAATCCAACCGACTGTTGTGTTGCTAACATGTTGCCAATTTTAAGGATTTAAGGAAGAGAATAATCTATTGTGCTTCGTATTGTTTTGAACAGCATAATATGTGTTTTAGTATTATATAGTATTAGCTTATTTCTGCCGAACGAATGTAATAAAGATGCCGTTGTATTATTAGAGTTTGAACAAATTTTCTCCATAGTTCGACCTAATAACAGTAGGCTTGTATGATCTGCATATTAGATTAATTTATTTTATATAATATATCTATCCGTATTTTAGGCAGATAGTTTATGTATAATGTGAATACTAATGGTCCCAAAACGCTGCATTATGAGATTTTTACGTTTATCATTCTTGTATTGGAGTTTGCATGCCCTTGTGACGACTTGTTTTTCAATTTTTGTGATTTGTTTCATGTCAGTAAGGAAATATAATATATAGTGTAGTGCTGTTTGTAGTGCTTGTCTACGCTTTCGATAACTTTCATAATACCTACGTATTGAGCGGTATCCGTATTTTTCCGTTTGATAAATCCACGTTGATATAATACAATGGTTACGTTGAGGGATTCGAGCAGAGATACGAATTCTTGACAAGCATTACTTTTCCTTCGCATATCTAAGTTGAAATCTCCAGTTATTATATACTGTACCGGTTCCGTGCTTAGTTTTGTTAGCAGATTAGTCTCATCTGCCCATTTTTTGGCTGTCTAGCTTTGTCTGTCTAGTCTTGCTTGTCTAATCTTTTCTGTCTAGTCTTGTCTGTCTATCCTTGCTTGTCAAGTCTTGTCTGTCTGATGTTGAATGTCTAATCTTGTCTGTCTAGTCTTGTATGTCTAGTTTTCTTTGTCTACTCCTCTGTCTAGTATTATCTGTCATGTCATGGATATTGTGCATTAAAAAACGCGATTTTTATAGAAAAACAACAAATATATACCAAGTTTCACATTTCTAACATCTGCAGTTTTTGAGATATAAGTATTTCGCATTTCCAGCTCCCTTAGCTAGACTTTCGGAAAATATTAAAACCCGCTTTTCTCTATGTTATAAGAGGAATCTGGTTGCCAATTTTTACTATTGTAGCATATTTCGTGTTTGCTGGATGTACAAGAAATGGATTATTCATACATGTGTATATTAAAAAATGCGTTGAATAGCTTATTTTGCATCCGAAAATGATATTGAAATATACCATTTTGAGCATGTTGATATATAAAAGTTAATGTATATTGAGAGCATTTTAATATATAAAAGTTAATGAATATGTAAAAACCTATGTTAGAATGCGTTTGATTAAATATAGAGAGATAGGGATTTTAGTAATGAGGGTAGACTATCTCGGACATTCTTAATCCGTAAAGTGCTGCATCATGTTAACTCTTTAATTTGTTTTGCAAATGACGCTCCGCAGAAGTCCCTTCCAGGGTGTGAGAACTGTCATTTATATTTATAACTGTGTGGGGTAGGCGTTCTGCTTTAAGCTTTATAAATACTTGAATGCATTCAATTTAATATGAAATGAACGCTGTCGGTCATGCTTGGGCCTCAGCAGTTTTCAACAACATCTTTTACAATGAGGGCGGTCATCGTTAACGAAAACTTATTCCAAGGACGGAAAATAATCCATAAATATTATTTAGATGCGCAGTTAACCGAGTTTCACTCAAAAACAGGCGCAAGTGAAATAATAAATCGTCCGAACGACACAGCCTGTTTTTTATTTAAACCGTATATTTTAATGGGCTTTTTCCCTAATTCGCCATTAAAATATTTTCGCTTCGGTTATTTATATACATATACAGTTTGTTTTATGTAATCACAAGAATTTAGGCGTTATCTAAATCGGAAACTGACCGCAGGACGTATAAATATTATATGTTTTTTAAATACCAGGAGGGGTTGTTTAATCGGAGTGTCGTATTTAACCCCGTGTTCGGTTTCACTATCTGATACAGCTCTCTCCCCTTATATCGTTTCGGGGTTCCCCTATCCTGACTCACAGGACGTAGCTGATTCATGCATCAGAATCATACAAAAGCATATACCAAAAGCCGGACTTCCTGAATTATTACACGACCATTCGATTGATTTATTAGGGTTGTCAGAATTACAAACAACTGTCATATCGTTATTTGATTGCACGCCGTAATTTAAACTCACAACATTTTTTATTTCAGCAATTATAATAAAATTTTTTGCACAGTTTGCTGGAATATACTCATATTTTGAAATAATTTCATTGGGGGGAAATTGGGGAAAGTTCGTTCTGCGCATTAATGTCTTCATTATTAAACTGAGAACAATGTATAGGGTTAGTTAAAGGTATCGAGTTAAGGGTGAAGTAATTAGGAATATTGTTTTATCGAGGGGTTTCTCAGCTTCTATAACATTTTCAGACAAGGGTATATTTTTGGTTCGCTCAATTATTTTCTTAATTACCACAATTAATTAATTCATGTATCAACATATTAGAAGAAAAGTGTAAACAAACAAAAATAATATTATTGCTATATGGACAAATATATTTAGTCTTGGTAGGTTTGTTAACATTAGTCACAATAAATATGTCGGTTCGTCCTAATTTAACATTATATCAGATTAATTCTTTTCGCAAATTTAACAAATATGGTGAAGGACTCGGGTAAGTTTTGTATATGTTACCGCGAAAGACCGAAATTAGAGAATGTCGACTTTCACCGGTGAATGTCAACACATACCAAATACGTCGGTGAAAGATCGAATATTTCATTACATTGTTGTACATTCGGACCCTCACCGGCGTATGTCGACAATCACATATACGCTCTGGTGGAGGTCCAAAAGGGAGGAGTCGACAAAGAGGCGACTGGCTCTCTCTCCCGCCAAATCCTTTGTTCTGCTGGGAGTCAATCAGCTTTATCAGTTCTGTAAGTTTTGATGATGCGAGCAACGTTTTCATATTTTTTCCGATACCCTAATTTATACAGAATGGTTAAAGTTGCAAAAGTTAAATGCATTAAGGAGGGAAACTATATTAGGAGGCTGTTTGATACTGATTTTTTAGGATTTTTTTGGGTGGGAAGGATTAACTAGAATTTAATCAAATTTTAACACCATTTCAATCATATTTCGAACATTTTCTGTGAATTTTTTTGAATAATTTCAGCCAGAAATAAGAAAGTTACGGTGTGATGTCTGCCGAAGGTTGTAAGTATAGTTTTGTATAGTGTGAAATCAAAAAGGTTTTTATTTTACTTTAATAACTTATTTTCTAAGAATATGAACCTCTATGCAGGCGAAAAAAATGATAATTGAAAATTTTGCAGGTGTTTGCAATTTTTCTTCGATTTTCACGATTTTTTCTCTAATTATGCAAGAAAAAATACCCTTAAAATCATGATATCATCTCACAAGTTGGTTCATATAATTCGAAATTTCATAAAAAATCATACTATCAATTTTCATAATGATCGGTTCCACACTTTTTGAGTTAGATAGCACGCGAATGTGATAAAAAGTCATTTCAAAATAAACGAAGTAATGCTTCGCTCGAGCCTGTAGCCTGTACCCGATGTGCACTCGGTTCTATGCTCATAAAATCTAAACGAATGCGAATTTCGATTTGAAATTTTGACAGCGTATTCTTGGATAGTTATGATTATCTTAGTTTATAAACTAACGATTTATGCAATAAAAAAACTCGGATTTTTTGAATATCCTAATGTGGTTTCCCCCCTTAATTACGGGTAACGGAGAAGACAACTGTTTAGAGTAAATAGAGTATTTTTCTCAAGAAAAGTATTCTAACATACTTTCTGGAGTGGTTTCTGATAAAACTAAGAACAAAACACCTTTGGATTATAGACGATTAAAACGTTTTGACATTTAAAAAATTAATTATGAAGAGAAGTTAATTGTACCATTAAAACCAGGGGAAACGAATATAGAGTATTATGTTACCAATCAAGAATTGTTCAGTATACTATATGAAACTCACTATATTGTATTTAAATTTTGCAGTGTCACATGAAAAACAGTACCCCAAAGAAAGGTATTGTTGTGAAACCAATGGTCAGTTCTGAGTTAATCTCAAGATGTCAAGTTGATCTAATAGATCTGCAGTCCAACACAGATGGCGAATATAAGTTCATAATGGTGTATCAAAATGATTTAACTAAGTTTGTCATTTTGTTTGTAGTATTGCAATCATATAATGGTAGAGAATTCCGTAATCAAGTCATATTCGCAATATGCGCGATGTGGAAAGTTGTTAAGGTAGTTCATGGAAAGTTCCGTCACAGTGAAATGCAAAGCTCAGTTGAAAGGTCCAGTCAGGATATACAGAATTTGATAACTGCATGGATGAACGATAAAGATACAAATAAATGGTCAGATGGTTTACTTTTTATTTAATTTGCCAAGAACATTACATACCACGAAGGAATACGCCAAAGTCTTTATGAAGCTATGTTTGGCGTTAAAGCAAAAAGAGGCATAGCGTCGTGTTTTTTTGCCTAGCGAACAAATCGCAAATATTGACATTCTCCTTTAAGCATGAAGAAATAAGTGTATTACCGTTTTCCAAAACTCCAGTTTAAAAAAGTAAAAATGAATTGCAAAAACTATGTATACACGGTATAGAAAACTAGCGTATAGGCCGACTATAGCTGTGTGAGTGCTTCGTATAGTCCAAAACTATGTGTATATGTAGTTGAACTATTCGAAGCGGTCACACAGCTGAAGTCAAGCTATAGCAGGACTATACGCTAGTATTCTATACCGTGTACACGTAGCTTTTGGTAATTAGTTTCTACTTTTTTAAACTGGAGTTTTGGAAAACGGTAATACACCTATTTCTTCATGCTTAAAGAAGAATATAAATATTTGCGATTTGTTCGCTAGGCAAACTACACGACGCTATGTCTCCTTTGTGTGTACGATCTATGTGTTTACATAGCTTAACAAAAATTGTGCTCATTTGCAGATTTGATAGTTAGCTGTCGATGTTGAGTCACGGTGGATTTTGTCTTTGACAAACGTTCGCGTGATCAAACCTAAGGCGGTTAATTTAGGGTTGCCAATAGATTTGATCGGCACTGGAAATTTTATGTTTTGGGCAAATAAAATTTGTACGCCTCGATAAACATGTATTTATTTATTTAACTCTATTTTAAGCACTTGTGACGACCTGCACTGTCGGAGTTTGGAATCTTCTCGATGTGTTTGTGGCAAGAGGGTTACAATTGAACTGGGTGTGATTAGATATTGTTACAAACAGGAAAACTAAATCCCACCTCCCATTTGCCTACCCCACTGAACCAAGAAGAATTCCACCCCGAAGTGCACGTGGTAATTTCTATGACTAATCTTAAAACGGCCCAAAATTTAAATACTTATTCTAAGGAACCTTAAACATAAACATTGCATTGTATTTTCAATTGTTTACGACCATCAAGCATCCAAAAACCATTAGCGATCGTAAACATCCGCCGAAGCGTATTTACAAAGGATTGGTGATTAAAAATGGTCTTTCAGATGCGTAGTGGCCATAAACAGCTCCAAAGACGTTCAACAAATACCCACTACCCCACCGACCAGATGTTGGGAATCTACGGGTCGGTTTAAGATAATATTAATGTAATTATTATTTACCTACTTTTAGAAATACACTAAACAAGAAAATAGTTTTAAAATAAAAATAACATTGTTGGGTCTTAACAGCTGCTGTTTGATTAATAGTTTATAAATACAATTTGAAAGGCAAAATTGGAAATATAAATGTTAATGGTTTGATGACTCCATATGCAGACATACTATTAGTATGTATGTAGGCGATAGATTGTACCTATTTCTTATGCTGTCTTACGTTATGTGTGGATCTCTTAGATTAGGAAGTACATGAACAAGTAGTTGATAGTTTTGAAAACTGAGATGAATCGAAGAACAACTCGAAGAAAGTGCCAATATTTTTGAAACCGAAGAACAGCTTGAAGAAACTGTTAATACTTCAGAAAAAAAATTTGAGCGGTGGTCATACTGAAAACCATATTCCACAGAAAAATATTGAAGAGGACCTGCAATCTAAAACGTCTTAACAACAAGTTCTGAATGAAAAACACGAGTTATTTTTTAGAAAAAGAGCATCCGCGAAAAAGAACCTTCTACTGCAAGCAACAAAACTGTTACGAACCTCACAAAAACAATTTCCTCCTGCTCAAATTGGTGATACTCTACGAATACAAGTCCCTGATATCGACCGCGGTCATACAGATAGCCGAAGAGTGTTAGCGGTTGTAGTTGGAATAGAAGACTCCGAATTCCATAAACTGGCAAATAAAAATGGTATCCTCAAGCAGATTTACACACGTAATCAGTTCGTAATTTGTAAAGAAAAGTTGCTTTCCATAGATGAGATTTGCTTTCAAGAAATGTCGTTGAGAGAAGCAGCTAATTCGAGAAGGGGTGGGCAAGGCTACACGCTGTCATTGACGTTGTCAAAGGAAGTGTTCCACAAATAAATGCAGTTGTAAAAGCAATGGCATATTGTGCAATTCAAAGTGTCATAATAGTTTAGTTGTTGCAATAAATAAGATTTGAATCACATAATTAAGTATTTTTTTATTACTGTTATTTTCTTTTCTTATTTAGAATGTATTATGGGTTTTATATTCTTGGTCACTCCTCTCAGAAAGAGAGCCTAAAAAATTATGTCGCCCTTGTGTCGTTTTATAGCAAGTGAATTACGGAGAAGAAAATGTAAATCTGTAACATGTTCAACATTCACTATTAGTGCATGGTGAATGTCAACATTTACCGGTGTAGAAATAAGGGTATTTAGCAAATATTTCGGGCATACACCAAGCGACTATATGAATGTTGACATTCACCGGTGAAAGTCGACAATCTCCAATTTCGGTCTTGCGCGGTAAAAAATATAGTTTTTACCTTAAGTAATATTTTTTTATATTTTCACCAATCATTGCCTCATTGCATCATTGAGCTTCGTCGGTTTTAATTGCATATAATTTATTTAAGAAAAGTTGTTGCAAGTAATAAGAAATTCTCCTTAAGAGCTAGATCACGAAATTGATTGAAAATAAAATAAAAAATAATTATAATTTTCGGGAATCGTGTCATCTGTGCATAATAATCTATTAAGAGCGCGGGGTTTGACCACTCCTGAACTAGAGTCATCAATATCCACTTAAACGCAATTTGTTATAGAACAACGCAACAAGTTCAAAACAAAAATTGGAAATAAAGAGTGGATGGAATGAATTAAGCGGATTAAAAGTTATCGCATGGAAGCTTGTATATTTTTGCAACAGACCAGTAAACACAATAATATTTGCAAAGTTAAATTGGAATGATTGAATGGCACAAAACACATTTGGCGTCTACTTTTGCAACCACTATCAATCATAGAATATGTTGACATGGCCAAATCAATATTTGATTATAATTTAATTTCCCTTTTATCGCAACAAAACGAGCACAAACCAATACGTGTGATTGATACCGCAATTCATATTCAAAAAGGACACGAAAAAAGTCTCAGGAATGATTTATAGATAATTGGGTATTTGAATAATTTTTTTTAGCTCATATATAAGTTTTATAACTAAACTATTTTTTGTTTTTTATTTTCGTTGTAATTAAAAAGTTATAACAAAATGAAAATATATTTTTAAACTCGGTACCGAAAACAGGCCGATCGCGTTGTGACGTAAGAAGGTTAATTTCTACCCGCGTATGACTTTGTTGATACAGTAGTTGTACTTCTTCTTCTATAGCTCTACAGCACTGGATGGGCCTTGGCTTGAGTTACAACATCCTTCCATCTCTCCCTGCCGTTAACCAATTGCAGCCAGTTAATATCACCTAATATCTTTAGGTCGTCGATGTCTACCCCGAGTCGTTAGGTCTACCCCGAGATCTTCTTTCATGTGGACTCCAGTTCGTCAGTATTTTCGGTCCTCGGGTGCTTTCCATACGCATAACATGTCCAAACTATTGTAACCGTAGTGCCTTTACATGCCCTACGATGTCCGCTCCTCTAATTAGTCTGTCCAGTTCATGGTTCATTCTGCATCTCCATGTACCACAGTTTTCCTGTACGGGGCCAAAGATTCTGCGTAATATGCTTCTTTCGCAGACTAGTAGTGCATTTTCGTTGATCGTAGATATGGTCCATGTTTCACACGCGTATGTTATGACGGGTCTAATGAGTGTGTTATAGATCTTTAACTTTGATTTGACACTTAGAAGCTTCTCTCCCAGTAGCTTCTTATTCGCGTAATAATCTCTCTTTCCTGCTACAATTCTCGCACTGATTTCTTCGTTGATTCTGTTGTCGTTAGTTATTTTCGACCCTAGGTAAGAAAAGGTTCTTCGAAAAGAAACTTCTTCGAAATTAAATGCGTTGACTTGTAGTGGCTCTGGCCAGGGTGTTGAATCCCTGGTACTTCTCATGAACTTGGTTTTATTCACGTTTATTACTAGTCCGGCTACGCTAGATTTCTGTTCTAAGGAGTCAGTAGCTTCTTTTAGGCTTTCTGCTGTTCGTGCTGATATAATTATACCATCGGCATATGCGCATAGCTGCTGAGATTTTGCGTGTATCTGGCCTGTTATGTTCAGGTTTCTAATAACTGATTCAAGTACAAAGTTCAATAGCACAGCAGATAGCGCATCACCTTGCCTGACCCCTGTCCTGATGTCGAATTCATCCGTGTGATTGGATGTTACTAATACTTGAGCATGTGTATTGGTTAGAGTTAAGTTTACCATTCTTATAAGTTTTTGAGTAATTCCAAGGGCAAGTAACTGGTACAATAGTTCTTCTCTGGACACGCTATCAAAAGCTTGTTTGTAGTCAAGAAACAGGTGGAACAAAGTTATGTTATGATCATAACATTTTTCAAGCATTTGCCTTATTAGATGTATTTGGTCCGTTATTGATCGATTCCTTCAAAAACCTGCTTGGCAGTCACCAAGTATCTCCTCTTCATATATTGATAGTCTATTGTATATTACGCTGGATAATATTTTGTAAGTGGTGTTGAGTAGAGAAATTCCTCGGTAATTGGAACATTCTTTCCATGGGAAAAATAATGCCTTTTCTCCAGTCACTTGGCATAATCTCTTCATTCCACACCCTGACAATAAGTTTATGGATCCTTTCCCACAGTGGTGCACCTCCATTTTTCAGAAGTTCCGTGGGAATTGTATCACTTCCTGGAGATTTATTGTTTTTAAGATTGTGTATTATCTCGGTAACTTCCTCATAGCTCGGTTCTAGAATTTCGGGTTGTGCTTCATAGTGCCATACGATTTCCTTTCCTCTTTCACCCCTTTGGATTTCAGTGGAGAGTAGCTTGCTAAAGTGTTCATGCCATCGTTGGAGTATTTTGTCATCCTCGGTTAGTATTGTCCCGTTTTTATCTAAACACGATGGTTATAATACATTTAGTGTTATAATACACTAAAGCGATGGTTCTAGGTTGGAAAGCCGTTGTTTTCTGTTGCACTGCCTTATAAAATTTCCTGCTTTATTTATTTACGTTGTATTGTTCTAGTTCTTCCACTTGTTTATTTCACATTATTTTCTTTTTTGCTTTGCAAAGTTTTTAAGCTATTGTCCTGAGGTGCTCGTTGTTAGCTCTGCTGGCTCGGGTTCCACTTTGTCGTACCCTTTTCCGTGCTTCATTTTTAACGAGTAGCGCTGCCCTGCATTCGTTATCAAACCATGAGTTTCTAACTTTTATCTGTTTTCATATTGTAATATCTGCAGCTTCAAGTATACTCGTCTGTATATGTTGCCATTCTTGTTCAACACCAGTGTTTGCATTATTTGCTAGTAATCTTCTCGCAATATATTGTTTATACTCGTTTTGTTTTAATTCCTTTCTAAGAGCATCCGTATTCCATTTGTTTGTTCTGGTATTGGTTTTCAGTGTGTTGGAGGTTTTCAGTGTGTTTCACTGCTCTGCTACCGGGCATTGTCCACGTCCCTATATGTATTTTTTTGTGTGGAAAACACGTACTGCTAATTCTCAAGTTGGTGCTCGCTGCAAAATGACATAGTCTTTCTCCATTGCTACTTGTGGTTTGGTGTAGTGAGTATTTTCCGGCTGAGATATAAAACTGTTGTTCTTTATATATTTTAGCATTAACATCTCCCAGTAGTATTAATGCATCGTGTTCAGACGTACTTTCTTGTTTAAAAGCTGATCATAGAAAAGCTCTTACTTCCTCCTCACCATCATCTGTTGGAGCGTATGCACAAATAAGAGAAAGGTTGTGAAATTTTCCTCTAAGGCGTAATTTGCATATTCCGTCGTTGATTGCTTCGAATCCTAGTACAGCATATTTAGTTGCTTTATTTATTAAGAATCCAACTCCCTTTTTTCCTTGTTTCTTGTCATTGCCGCTATAATATAGGCGATACTTTGGTTTGTATATGCTACCTGCACCTTTCCATCTGATTTCTTGTAGTGCCGTTACGTCTAAATGGTATTTATCGAGCTCCTCTGCTATTTACTGCATCTTTCCTGGCTGCAACATGGTACGTGCACTCCATATGCCGATTTTTAGTTCTGTTTTCAAGTCCTTGTTTCTTTTCTTAGTCCGTTGTATGTTAATCAATCCGATTCGAGGCTGTTGTAAGTCTTTCTTAACTTGAAAATTTTTGCTAGGTGAGATAGTTAGCCTCACGCCCAACCCCCATTTCGGAGGGCCATTTCTCCCGCTCTCGTTAGCCCCGATCCCACCATCCATACGGGTTGGTTACCGCATCTCCGGCGAGGTTGCTCGGGTTATCAGGGTTCACCACGTGGAAGTGAGAATCGGAAATGGGTAGGAGAGGCTATGTGGCAATCTCTTTTTGTGCGATTGACATGCTGTACGCATGCACTACCCCATTTGAACCCCCATTTGAGTAGTTGAGCATGTCAAATATGTCAAATATTAAAAGTTATCGTGCTAGTTTCGTACCATCGTGTATAGGAATACTACAAAAAGAAATGTTTTTAAATGTCCCACATTGTTAAACGTCGAAACCAATGGTTTTAAACAGTGCGCCGAAAAAATCCTAAAACGACGATTTTATAAAGAATGTATGTTTCTCACTTATGACGTCACAAACAAATTATTTCGCGTTTGTAGTCACGTGATTATTTTCAAAATGTTACCACTTTGAAATTGTTTAGAATTAATTGAACTTTCTCGCATCGCACATCCGAATTATTTATAATAAGGTTTTAAAATACATTGAAAAAATTGATATTTTTTTCTATTCAACAACCCAATTATTTGTTCAAGTCTCATTACTAATATTCGATTATAAAAATCTCTACATAAATAATTATATTCTGATAAGCTATCTATTAGGTAGTTATACGAATAATTCGATTCCATTTCTAGGGCGTAAGTATTTCTATTAGCATGTAAACATTTCTACGAGCATTTAAATAGAAATGGCAGGAAAGGGTGGGAATGGGAAGGGTAAGAAGTGGTGCGATTAATAGAACAACCTTCGAAAAAAAAAGTTTTTGGTTAAATGTTTAAAGTTTAGTAAATTTTGTGCTTAACCTAACGTTTCAAAGTGCCAGCGTAAATTATGCATTCCATAAGACCCTGCGATATATATGTATATATATATATATATATATATATATATATATATATATATATATATATACATGAATACTACAGCGTTAGGAGTGTCTCGAAACTTTGACGCCATAGAATTTACGTCTGTTATCTCAGCGCAGAGGTGTTTTAGGAGAGCGAGCGTTAGCTTACAAGAGTAGAAATGAGAAGCGGGGGAACAGGGTTTTAACTTTAGATAACTCGCTCACACTTCTACAGATTAAGACTTGCTCGGATTAATTCTCTTCAACATTGTTTTACCGAGTACATCACCCTAACGAAAAAAGTATAACACAGGGAGAACGCAAAAAGAACAATTTATTAATTAGGAAATGTCACCGGTGTATAACTTAACTGGTCTGCTTTAATTTGATTAATATATATTAACTAACATAACGGACATAAAATGATAAATATATTGAGTTTGTTTTATTATCTTTTATACAATAGGTTTGCTCTTTTACATTCGAGAAATATCTCTTTTACATTTGCGAATAATAATTTTAACTTTATATTATATAACTTGTAAAGTTAAATAAATCTAAACATTTAACACCACTCAAGTTACGACTGTTGAAGATCATTTTGAATATCTTTTCAACGTTATAGAAATTCGCGTTATGCTTAATGTAAAATACATGTAACCCTCCTATGCAATATGGTAGATAAGTTCCTCAAAAATATCGTGTGAATTCGTGTTGTATGAGTTTCAAATACAAAAGAGGGGTTTGGTTGCAAAAATTTTATGAAAACATTTCTTTCAACTGTCTTCTATCTACTGTGCTACTTACAAATCTTTCGCCTATTGCTAAGTGGTACGTGTGAGATATGGTTATCGCTGGTCTAAAGTTTTTTGTCTGATCCTGTCGGACTAAACCTCTCGAATCATATTTGTAGACTTGTGTCTGTCTAACTTGTCAATCTTGTCTTATCTGTTAGGTCCATCTAGTCTTTTCGGTTTAGTCTTATACCTATAGTTTTTAAATGTGGTTTCGTGTGCCGTCCTCTCAGTGTAGTCTTATGTATCTAGTTTTCTGTAATCTAATCTGTTTAGTATTGTCTGACTGGTTTGCCTAGCTTGTCATGTCGGTCTAGCCTTGTCTGCGTCGTTTTGTCTCTTTAGTATGACTTTATAAAACGTATGTCCAGTACTGTCTATCTAATCTTGTCTCTCCAGCGTTCTGTCTCTAGACACATTCGTGCAAATTTGGCGCCTTTCCATCTGATTTTATCTGCCTTGACATGGCGGTCTAGTCAAATCAAATCAAATCAAAACCATTTATTTCAATATTTAAGTCACCTTTTACAGGAAAAACTAATTGAAATTTGTCAAAAATCCCAAAATAATAAAAGGGCAATACACGAATCAACAGTGCTTGTGTATAAAATATAAAAAAATTTCTACAAAATAAAAAATACAAAAAATAACTATATATTTATATATGTTTTGCTTGAACATAAAATTCTTCCAAGTGGTACGGTTCAATGTTGATTAAGAGGTCGAAAAGTGCCTGCTTAAAACTTTTCAAATTGTCCATTTTTCTTATGGCCATTGGGAGGTTGTTGTACAGTTTCATGTTACTATAGGGAGGCAGTCGCTCCGTCGTCGTCATATTGTGCCTGGGTAGCTCATAGGATATTTTATTAAATCTGATATCCCTTTGTTTGGGTTTTGTATGTTAGTTAAACATAGGTTTATGTTTGACTAAGAACATTATGCTCTCATATATGTATAAACTAGGGATGCATCGATATGCACTTCTGCCGATACGATACCGATACCGATATTTATAAAAGTATCGGCGATATCGATATCGATACCGATGCGTACAGTGCAGGCTTTTAAAGGTGTAAAAACTGTGGATTTAGGATAGAAAATATAGAAGCAGACGACATTACTTATTTATATAATATTTATTTAGCATCTTAACTAACGTAATTTAGAAAAATGTTATTTAACAAAATGTCAATTATGTTTTTTAAATTGTGATTTAATAAAAAAATAGAGTGAGTGAGTGACCACTACTAAATTGTATGTTTGTTGAATCTCTCTGATAGCGACACCCATATTTGCAGCGTTGTCGGTAACAATGGCTCCTCGAACTTTTTTTTGTATATTCCAATACTGAAAACCCTTTTTTAGATTTCATGATATGTTGAATCCTGAAAGCTGAAGACCCTCGAATGGAAATACTTCGAGACAATAAAGCTTGTACTCGAGACAATAAGTTATTACCTCTCCCATGAGCTGTTACGCTAATAAAATCATTAGATTGCGATGAAGTGTCACATGTCCATATGTCGGTGGTTATCATAATGTGCAACAACTCTTTTAACAAACATACTAAAAATTCGTTTAGTTCACACTCGCTCATATATTTCTGGTATAACATTTTCCGTAATATAGAACTTGATACCATTTTATAATTCGGGCATAGCTTCTTTAATAACCGTTGATAGCCTACCTTTGTGACTAAATCGAATGGCTCCTTATCGACGCATATTTACTCAGCAATGGCGTGAGTTATTTGTTTTACCCTACTATCGTCATCTCTATAAAATGTGTTTTTATCGATCATCTCTCTTAGAGTTGCTCGTTTCTTAGGTAGTGGGCCACTGTCATCACTCCTTGTTGTCTTCGGCACTGAAACAGTGCCCAATTCACTCTGATGATGTCTTTTCATGTGGATGAACAGGTTTGATGTGTTACAATTTTTTGAATTGGTGAATTTGTGAAAAAAATGCCTATCGAAAGTCATTGCCACTAGCGGAATGAAATTATAAGACCCGTGCGTAGATAAATGGTGCCGCATATATATGAACGAACCAAATGCGCCATTTACACGTTGGTTGGGTTTATAGCGCGATTCCGATATATCGGAAAACCAACTATATCGCCGATATATCGGTATCTATATCGGTATCGGATGCATCCCTAGTATAAACCCGTTGTTGTAAGAATCCTTGCCTTTTTAAAAAGTCCTCTACATGATTCTTTAAAAGGTAGATGGAGGAGAATCCGCAATATACTTGAGCCGTATACTTGAGTATTGAGTTTCATTATAACTCTGCTAATATGCGATGTCCAGTCTAAAGTGTTATCGATATGTAGACCCAAAAATCTCACCGTCTGTTCAAATTGTATGGTTTCATCGCCAACTACTATTTCTTCCGGGTAGAAAGCTGTGGATCTTTTCGTTTGAAAAATTATAGATTTTGTCTTTAGTTTGTTCAATATTAATCTACTTTCACCGAACCACGATAGTATAGACGACATCGCAAGGTTGGCATTGGACGTAATCTCTTCGATGGATTTATACATTAGCAGCAGCGTTGTATCGTCGGCGTAATTCACCATCGTATGTCGGGGTATTATTGGTGTTTGTGATAAGTCATTTATGTAATGTGAGAATAATAATGGGCCAATGGTGCTACCTTGCGGGATCCCCATATTAACCATTCTTGGCTTGGATTTCACAATTCCATTCTTATCTGCATAGGTTTCTTTGGCGAGCCTTGTGTGTTCATGTGCATCTATCTAGTCTATCTTGGTTTGACTATCTAGTCTAGTCCTTTTTGTTAAGACTAATCTCTCGAGACTGGTGTATGTAGAAATGTAGACCTATCTTGTATATCTAGGTTTGTCGGTTTATTCTTGTTTGTATACCCTCTTGCCTGTCAAATCCTGTTTGTCCTGTCTGTCTAGTGTTTTCTGCTGAGATATGTCTATCTATTCAAATCGAGTAACATTATTTTCATCTCAATATTAAAGAAATATCAATATATACTCAATGAAATATGTCATGTAAAGTAATGGTAAGTGGGGTAAAAATTCAAATTTATTATTTGGTTAGTGTTGACTATCTAACCTTTAAGTTCTGGACGTGAGAGTCTAGTCTTATCAGTCTAGTCTTGCCATATTATTCTCCTTAGCCTTATCTTGCTTGTTTAGTATTGCCTGGTTTTATTTGTTCAGTCATATATTTCTGGTCTTGCTTCTCTAGGTTTCTCTACCTACTGTTGTGTGTGTTGTGTTTTCTGTGTAGTTTCGTTTGTCTATTCTGTTTTACAAAAATTGCCTATTTAATGCTGTAACATTTAAACTTTATATTTATTATTTTTTACAAGAGCGACAAATGCAGATGACTAGTATTTCCATAGATTTTTATCTAATAACTTTCAGTTAATCGTCGATTTTGTAATTGCAAAAATAAAATGTTTTACATTCTGTAACGGAATTTCCTAATCGAGGAGTAAATTATGTGCTTAACATCACGTTAATAGTATACCATTTCCTCGCTTTATTGGAAACGAAACAAATTGCTGAAGCATCGCGCCCGGCGCCTGCACCATAACACGAACTAAAATAACTCGAAACTCCATTAATTGCAATAAAAATGATATTTCGTTATCTCAATTTAACAGTTAATTAATCGCGGCACAGTAGGGATCGTGATGTTCCCGTCAGATGTTTGTTGTTTGAGTTATCGAAGAATTTTCCCCAGAAGACTACCCACGCCGACAACTTGGGATATAAAATCTGGTTGACTAAGAGTTGTATCGCCGGGGGGATCGAGTATTTGATCGTCAATAGGTTTTCGATACATCAACCCCCCTACGACCATCGCCCGCCCCAGATACTCATCCGATCTCAATTTAGCCGAATCCCTCCGCAATCAACAGATGACACTGCGGTGCCTCCGGGAATTATGAAACATCTTTTTATTAATCGATTTTGTTTGGATTACGACCTGGGGGGTTGTTAACTCTATTGTCAGATAATATCTTCATATATATATATATATATATATATATATATATATATATATATATATATATATATCAAGTCCAGTTTTAAGCAAAGTGTGTCGATTATAGTTCCATTAATATCTCTGTCTTTAAATTTGCCTAGTAGCTATTTGTATCTATCTGCAATATATGGAATTTTATTCTGTCTGTTAAGTCTGTATAAGTCTATATAAGAGTATATATAAGAGTCTATATAAGAGTCTATATAATAGGTCGTAAAGAAATTAAATTAAAACTGAATTGAAATTAGTGTTTATCAAAATTTGGACATGGTATCACAAAGTGATGATTTATTTCATGAGCTATGTTCATTAAAAGAATTATTTCAATATATTTCACCCGTGAAGGAAAAGAAACGAAGTAATCGGCAATTGTGGATTCGAATTCTAAGAAAAGAGAATATCCTGAATTGTGGAAGTTAATGGAATTCAGATTTTCTCTTCACTGAGCTCTTGTTGTTGAACAAATAGAACTATTTGACGTCTGACCATAGCAAAGCTGAGTTATAAATTTGTAGTATTCTAATTTTGCAAATTAACAATAAAATTTGACAAATTTCGCTAAAAAAACGCAATAAAGTAGGCAATAGGGATAATAGGCATAAAAGGCTTGTAGAAGTGACACTAGATTACATGTCTTTTTTGGAACCGCGTGTCCGGGTCAGAAATATGAAAGTAATTATAAAATGTTACGGAAAGTTTAAGTAGAGTTTTAATAGCAGTCAAAGCATTTAATTGAAGACACAAAAGCACTAGACAGTATCTAAAACAAATGGTTTTTAAAATATAAATTATTTGCTAGTATTGCCTTGTTATAAGTCGATTTGGCTTTCAAATCAATTTATTGGTTTCGTCGACTTTCTAAAAAAAGCTGTTATGGGAGATGTAGCAGAAGAATTTTTTTCTTTATCCCTAAGATTTCGTTCACCCAGGAAAATATGTAATGGAAAGAAAACAGATATATTTCTCCTTGTGCCTTGGTTATGGAGCCGTTATGAAGATATTGTAAAAATAAATCAGTGGCCCATCTCTACATTTTACGGCCATAAATTCGAATACTTTAGCAAAATTACCTAGAAACACGGTGCACCCTTAAAACATGCGGATGTAATATATCTCTATCATATAATAATACGGGGGAGTAACGTATGGTGTAACGGGCTGGTGGTGTCGGATAAAGGGCTCTAATCTCAGCGCGGTGGGTGTGAGATAGGGGGGAAAGCGGGAGGTCAGGAGGTTTGTAATCATCCCCCCACCGGCTGCCAACTGGCCCGGCACTAAAAAGTTGAATGACTTTCTAACCCAGGATTACCACACGCACCCATCGCGCGTCTTGACTCCCATTCAACCAACTTGACGTAAACAAGAAATTTTAAACCCTAAAGCAAAAAAAGAAAAAAAAATAGGAAGGAAATCCTTCAGAAGTAATTTTAATTAAATTGTTTTCGCGCACTTGATTTATTGAACGGGATGGGCTTAAGGTGCGGTGCGGCATGATACAAGTGTTCAAATGCCAATGCAGGAAATAAGATTGTTAAATTATAATATATTCAAGGAGTTTTTTTTTGCTTTTTGCAATTTAAATTACTCAAGTATTTTGATCCCTTAAACAAATTCCTACAGAGAAAAACAAGCCCAAATTGATGTTTAATTTAAAGGGACTCAAATTTAAATAGAAAAGATTAAGATGGAATAAGTAATTAAGACGAAATGGATAAAACAGTAACTGCAAGTAAGATGAAAAATCATGCAAGGATGTAATAACAACATATAAAAAGTATTAACTTCATAAAAGCGAAAAATCACGAAAATGGGAACAACGTAAATTATATAACGTAAAGAACTGATTTTTTGTATTTCTGTAACAGTAACTACATATCATAATGAAATCTAAAACAATTCATATAAAATACTCGACTTGTTACCAATCATATTATTAGGTTTGTTTGGTATAGTGAAATTTAAATTACTTTACTTCATTTTTTAAGTCCCTATAAAAACAGTAATTCTAAGTGAAAAATGTCAATAAAGAACATAAAGATGTGACTAGATAGAGACAAATTTAATTTAAAACCGAAAATTTAAACTGAAATACTAATTTGAACCCAAATGCAAAAATTATCTTAACCCTTTGCACTCGTATTTATATTTACAAAGACTTCTGTCAACTCGGATTTTTTTTTTATTTGATCAAAATGAAAACACTCTTGTTCAAAAATATAATTACTTCAGTTGATCATTTAGTAAGTAAAATTAAAAATGCACATTGTTTTCATTTGATTCATCCCCTTGAAATTTATTATATAGGTATATATAGGTGTAAGTACATTTTGGTCTCTCAATGTAAATAATAATAATGATACAAACAAAAGTAATGATTAAAGGGACAACAATCGGCAAAATAATAAAGCACTAAATAAAGAATATTGATTTTGAGTTGAAAATATAGACCCCTCGCATGCACCATTAAACACATTTGCTTGTATCTCTTCAAAAAGATGATGTAGGATAATATAAACATCAGAAGAACAAACAACATTTTATAATACAACCATAAAACACCAAAATAATATATGAAATATATAAAACTACAGGTAAAACTAAAAATACTAGCAAAAACAACATTACTCTAGATTCACAAATGTCAAAAAATATGTACAAACACTATCGAAACTTTTATAGTTTTGCAGTGTATGATAGTGTTCGAAACAGTCTCCAACCAGTCCTGGCTAACGAGTACATGTACTGCAGATATATCTCGTTTCGTGTCTTCCACCTTTCATATTTCGCTTAGAACACACTAAACAGTCTTTTCTTCTGCATTCATTTAGGTGTGAAATGTGCAATTTTCCATTTAGAAGCTATTCTTTGTCTGCCGTCGATGATCTACCTGGAATTTTGGATCCCTGGCGGTGGTCTGCTGATAATTCATCCATTAGCTCACGAACAAATTTTAGATGAGTTTTAGGAGCTTTTCATTTTAGTGACGTTGTGTGCTTTTGTAGAGCAAATATGAATTTACACCACACAACTCAAGCCCCTAAAAAAATGATTTTCGCCACCATTTCAATGATTTCTGAGGAAGCATTATGATGCAGAATAGCAGCCTGCACGATCGACACCTCCCATATATTTATTGTAATTAACAATAAAACTGGATTTATTTATGGGCGTAGTTTTGGCATAGTTGAAATCCTGGAACTTTCGGGAGGATCAGGCCGTGATAAAATCTTCTGAGGTTAAGCTTCCATAATATGGTACAATTGAATATACATAGCCTGTATTAGCATTTGGTGGGTTTATTCGGGTTATAGGTTAGAAAGCAAGTTTTGCCTTTGAATTCTACTGCAGATTCATCCACCAAAATTTCCCTCGATGCAACAAAATGTTCTCTGAATTGTTTATGTAAATATTCTAAATAGTGACTCACTTTCTGTGTTCTTGCTCTAAGACTGAGATCAGTTTGATTTAAATGGAGCATACAAAATATTTGCATGAAGCGTTCCCTTCTAAAGATCGCTAAAGTATGGAATTTTCGCATTAAAATTTTGCGACCAGTATTCTGGAAGATTGCTAACTATTATAGTTGACATATTTAGGAAAGCTCCAAGAAATGCCCTAAATTCATTTACAGTCACATCGACCTAGATGTACCATGTTGATCTTTTTGATAGTCTTTTGAGCAATTTTATTTCTTGCGTATAAATTGGTTTCTTCCACTATTTTGTTCAACAAGTTCATTGGTGAAGAAAAGAAAAAATCTACAGCTTTTTTACAATTATCTGGGATTTCTGGCCCTTCAGTTTTGTCTCTAGAAGTGAAATCAATTCTGTTAGGGATATTATCATTAAGAGTAACATTCTCCCATGGTTCATAATTGTTCCTCCTTTCAATTCCCAGATCCTAAAATTCCTTGGAATTCCAAGGAATCAGGACTTGAAGAGGCGCTGTAAATGGGTAAGTTTAGTTTAAAACGTTTAAAAGAACAGGGTGGAGTACAATAGATCTACGAAGGTCGCAGAACAAGTAGTCACCACAAAAACTACAATCGTTTCAATTACCTCTTCGCTTTCACTGCTGCTTTCTTCGTGTTCCTCTTCATGGTCACTGTCAATATTTCCAGCACTACCTAATTTTTCGTCGTCATTTGAGTCCATATAAAACTCGTCATCACTGTTTTCCAAATCATTTATAATGCCTTTGAAATGTCTTTTAGGCATTTTGAATATAGCAAAATTTTCAAATATAACACCGCTACCAGTAAAAAATACACAAACTGAGCACCACTACTGTCTAAATTGTACAAATTACACAAAAGATGCACATACACAGGTAGTTATAAAGTCGCGTACAGTGCGACATACGAGTGTAACGGTAAAATGTATATTGTTGCATACCGCACCGTATACGAGTGCAACGGTAAAATGTATATTGTCGCATACGGTGCGACATACGAGTGCAAAGGGTTAAATCTAGTCTAAACTCATATTCTAAAGTACCTATAAATTAAAAGTAAATTCTAAAACTAAACGAAAATATAAATCTTAAATGTAAAACAAACAGCAATACAAAAAATAATAATTAAGAAATTGTAGATGCCAAAATTGGAGTTGTCATCATACGTCAGTTGAAATGTCACTGAATTTTTTTTCTACTGGAATTTTGTGGTTTTTAAAGCTGCATTAATAAGGTATGGTGAAAGAACATGACCTGGGCCAGCAGCCAAGTCATCACTGAGTTGAGGCGTATGAGAATTGATCTCGGCCCGGCTCAACATCAGATAGTTAGAGGCAAGGCCGAAACGGCATCAATTGGCTCTGACACTGCGGTGCGGAAAGCAACGGAAAACTATCGCACTACAACTTCCCAAGACAATCATCATTATAGCAAATATATACACAAAAACGACTGCCAGTCAGGGGCACCTCTCAAATGGGGAGGCGGTGCTAAGAATCCCCTCATGGAATCAAGCAAATACACTAAAAATACATAGAAGAAACCTGAAAATCGCGACATGGAATGTGCGCAGCATGTTCCAGGCAGGAAAACTGGAAAATGTTACATCAGAGATGCAAAGAATGCAAATAGATATATTAGGCATAAGTGTAGTAAGATGGCTAGAATCAGGAAAATGTGACACCGAAAACGGCACACAGTATTACGCAGGTAGAAATGACAACCAACGTCAACACGGAGTAGGAATAATGTTAAGCAAGGAACTAAACAAACACGTAATAAATGCCTTACACTTCTCAGAACGGCTAATACTACTCCAACTACAGACCGTCATGGGGAAAATGAACATAATACAAGCATATGCACCGACTGCAGATAAAGACGATACTGAAATTGAAGCATTCTATAATCAGCTCGACGAGATCCTAGCACTTCTGAAACCTAGAGACCTCACAATAATCATGGGCGATTTCAACACCAAGATAGGCCAAGGCGAAGCGCGTGAATGGGTTGGTAAATATGGATTAGGCATAAAAAATGATCGTGGCGATAGGCTTCTGCAATTCTGCATCGAGAAAGATTTAATAGTGACAAACACACACTTTAAACTTCACCCTCGAAGATTATACACTTGGAGATCTCATAACATAGTCCGTAACCAGATAGATTACATATTGATACGCAAACAATTTAAAAACGGGGTAACATCGGTTAAAACTTACCCGGGCGCAGACGTAGCTTCCGACCATAATCCAGTAGTAATGAAACTAAGAGTAAGACTTAAAGCCAGAAACTCAACAACACCTACTAACAAAAAGATAGACATCTGCAAGCTACGAGACCCGAAAGTATTACAGAGAGCCACAACTAAAATAAACGAAGGACTTAGTAGGCTAACAATCAATATAGAAGTAAACAGCAGCACAGAGAAAGTAAATAACATCTGGAATAACGTCAAAGACGTCTTCCATGTAACCCAGAACGAAGTTGTTGGAACCAGAAATCATGTAAAAAAGAAGAAATGGATGACAACCGAGATCCTTACATTAATAGAAAAACGACGATTATATAAAACCACAAAAGAAAGGGATTATCGTGACACTCAAAAAGTTATAAAAAAGAAAATACGTCAAGCTAAAGAAGAACAGCTGAGAGAACAGTGTATCGAAATCGAGGATCTACAGAAAAGGTACGACAGCTTTAATGTTCACAAGAAAATTCGAGAGATGGTGGGTACTAATAACAAACGAAGAGCGACTATACTGAAAGACACAGGCGGAAAAATAATATTAGACCTGAAAGAAAAACTACAACGTTGGAAAGAATACGTAATAGAACTATTCGACGATAGCAGGCCCAATAGCTATAATCTAAGCCATCTTGCACAGAATGGCCCTGATATACAAAACAGCGAGGTGAAACATGCCTTAAAAAACACAAAAACAGGCAAAGCTGTAGGTCCAGACGGTATATATATATATAGTGAAATGCTCAAGCTGGTCGAAGACGATCAAATCAACATCCTCACAGATCTTATGAACACAATATACAAAACCGGCATCATACCACAGGAATGGCTTGCATCTACGTTCATCACCCTACCAAAGAAACCGCATGCGACAGACTGCAATGATTACCGCATGATAAGTTTAATGGGACACACACTAAAGGTATTCCTAAAGATTATACATACCAGAATATATAGAAAATGTGAGGCGGAAATAACAGAGACGCAATTTGGATTTCGCAATGGATTTGGAACGAGGGAAGCACTTCATTCATTATGGGTACTGGTTCAACGCTGTCAGGATGTAAACAGGGATGTATATATCTGCTATATTGACTATAGCAAAGCTTTCGACAATGTAAGACACGAAAAACTCATAAACATTTTAGAAGGCATGCATATCGACTACCGCGACATAAGAATAGTATCAAACCTTTATTGGGGCCAGACAGCAAAAATAAAGATCGAAAACCAACTGTCAGATGACATTAATGTACGAAAAGGTGTCAGACAGGGATGTGTCCTCTCCCCAATGCTATTTAATATCTATTCTGAAGCAATATTTAAGGAAACACTCACAGAAGACCCCGCAGGAATCGTTGTAAATGGTATAACAATAAATAACATCCGCTATGTAGACGACACGGTCGTGTTAGCGGACAATATGATACATCTCACTCGCATGATGAACAACATAGTGGCGAAAAGCAAAGAATACGGTCTCCAAATTAATTTAACGAAAACAAAATTCATGCTAATTTCAAAAACCAAACAACAAATTCATTTAGTAGTAAACGGGAAGCGCATTAAACAAGTCTCGAAATATAACGATCTTGGAACCTGGATGAATGGACACATCAACAAGAAATTCTAGCGCGCATAGAACAGGCTAGAGCAGCATTCGTCAAAATGAAGAAAATGCTAACTTCTCCAGACCTAAGCCTAGACCTAAGGCTGAGAATGGTCCGTTGTTACATTTTTCCAGTACTACTTTATGGAATGGAAAGCTGGACCTTAAAACAGCAAACAACGAAAAGAATAGAGGCTTTCGAGATGTGGGTTTATCGCCGCATGCTGCGCATACCATGGACCGACAAAATCACAAACGTTGAAGTGCTGCGGAGGATGAGCAAAGTACCAGAAATTGTCTTTACGTTAAAGAAGCGAAAACTGGAGTATCTAGGCCACATCTCTAGAAACGAAAAATATGGATTACTACAACTTATAAACCAACGTAAAATTGAGGGGAAACGAAGTGCAGGGAGACGGCGTATATCCTAGCTGTGTAACCTGCGAGAATGGTTTGGAGTATCGTCGACGGGCCTGTTTCGTTCGGCTATCTCCAAAGCTAAAATTGCCATGATGATCAGCAACCTCCGGCGGAGAAGCTGAACCAAGAAGAAGAAAATGCCAAAATTGCCAATGTAAACAGTACAGACATCATTCGATTAGCGCGAGTTCGGATAACGCGAAACTAGATTTAATATAAATTTTAGTCGCAGTTTTTGAATTAGGGTGTAAAGAAATAGACAATTTTGTTATTTATTTAGACCATTATGTGTTTAATTTCATAAAGGCTTGACTAACCACCAATTGGGACAATACGTTATTTCCTTTTTTGCATATTGTTTAATGAATACGAACAGTGCGATTATGCTTAGCGCGGTAATCTCAGGCAACCAATTAATCGCACTAATCGAGGGATCCGCTTTTAAACATAAAAATTCTTCCATGATTTGTGGTTTAATATCATATGTAAATTCAAATAAGTCTAGACTTGAAAATGACCGTCAAAACGTCGAAACTTGAGTCGAGAATGTAAATGTAGAAATTTATATAATTATTTTAACTGTGAATAATAAGTTATATAACATTTTTACATATTAAAAGTGTGGTTAAAACATAGTGAATTTTTCAATTCAATGTCAAATAAGTTGTTTGTATAAGCTTATTTATAAGATGTTAAATGCTTGTCAGTAGTTTACATTATTTTCGTAAAGCATTTTATAGTTTTGTATAAGTATTAGTTCCACTTGTTTAAGTCTATATTAGGGTTAGACTATATAATATTGTAATTAATGTTTATACTCAATATGAAAGTAATAGTAATCTAAGGTTACTTGCGAACTAAAATAACAGATATAAAATACTCATTATGTATTCAATCGTGTGATTGATACAAAAACAAACTACTTTTAGCTGTTATCGTTCATTAGCTGTTATCGACCATTTATTAAATAGATAATTCTTACTGGTTAGTTATCTATATCCTAGGCGATATACTGGTTGACAAATCCAAGAAGTGGAATTTTAATATTAAATATTCATATTGAATTAAATTAAACGTAGAAATATGGTTGCTGTATATTTATTCATAAATACAATTTTATTGTTTATTTACTTTTTTTATTACAAGTAAATTTCTGTCTACCCTTGTCTGTCTACCCTTGTTTGTATAGTCTTATCTTTGTAGTCTTGTCTGAGTAGTCTTGCCCGTCTAGTCTTGTCTGTCTAGTCCTGTCTGTCTAGTCTCGTCTTTCTTCGTCTTGTCTCTTTAGTCTTGTGTATCTAGTCTTGTTTGTCTAGTCTTGTCTGTCTAGTCTTGTCTGTCTAGTCTTGTCTGTCTAGTCTTGCCGCTCTAGTCCTGTCTCTCTAGTTTTGTATATCTACTCTCTAGTCTTGTCTGTCCATTCTTGCCTTTGTAGTCTTGTCTCTCTAGTTTGGTAAGTCGAATTTTGTCTGTTTAGTTTTGTCTGTGTAGCCTGGTCTGTCTAGTTTTGTATGTATAGTCTGGTCTGTCTAGTCCTGTCTGCTTAGTCTTGTTGGTCTGGTCTTGTCTGTATAGTCTTGTCTGTATAGTTTTGTCGATCTAGTCTTGTCTGTCTAGTCTTGTGTCTAGACTTGTTCTTGTATTACTAGACTCTGTCTTGTATTACGCTTTAGAGTTCGCTTAGAAATGTTATAAATAGTGCGTGAAAACAGAAGTGTATCCCAAAACTTTGACTGTTTGACCCTGTTGTATTGTATTTCTTAATCAAATTGTGTGTTTGAAGTAAGAAAAAGGACTAAATACTAGGTTATAAGTGATTAGGACATAAGTTAGGTTATAAACGATTAAGACCTAATATTAAAACTCATTGTTAGTTTGAGATTAAAATTTGTGCAGAGAGTACCGGTGCTCTTGTCTCATCTGTGCTGATAACTGTGAGAAAAAGGACTCAAATTATTAATGATAACAATCAGTTTAGCTGTTTCCGCGTGGGGATAACCCTACTAAATAAACGCTTTTGTTAACTTTTTGATTATATTGAAGTTTTATATTTAAATTTCCAACAGCTCGTGGCTCTTATCGTCAAGGCGCTGGCCGTGTCGGACCGAGTTCGAATCCGATTGTAATCTCTATTTTTATTAATTTGAATTAGAGCCAATTCATGGAAATACTGGTAGGTTTTTGCTTCTAATAATAGAAAGTCTTGGAGAAACAAAAAATGTGGAAGCAGGAGAAAATCCGTTCCAAAAAAGCGAAGGATTGGAAAGAACGCCCTCCTCAATTCCACAAACGCCACACCGAGCGATGACCGAACAACAATAACCGATAAAGTACGCCCGTTCTGCGGTCAGAATCCTTTACGGGTGCTATCTGTACAGGAAAATCTCCACCGCAGGGCGATACTTCTCCAAGCGTACACACTGCGAAAAGGATGCGAAAAACCCAGACGGACAGAAACAGTGTACATATAACGACAAAGAGTTAACGGCTACAATAAGTAGCAGAAGCACAAGACCTTCTTTGCAGAAGCACAAGACCTTCGATGGCTGGCGAAATCTAACAATAACGCAGATATTAGAAGAGCTGCAGAAAATCTATGGATATTAACAGATCAAATGGCAAAAATATTCGAGAATGTACAAGAGAACTCTGAAAAGGAAACGACACCCACTAGAAGTCAGAACAGCACACACACACACGAAGGTAGCACACAAACAGAACCAATTATCCCAGAACTGACTGAAAACAAAGAAAAAGAAGGGGAACTTTTGATGAAGCTATATAAGGAAATAGAAAGGGGAAATTTGTATCAAGAATTTCAGGAAGTTGCAGAGAAAATCTGGCCCCGGGCAGCTTTCAAAAGAGTAAAAATAGGAACGGGAAACATGCAGTTAGCATCACTCCACTGGGTCTGGTGCGTGGCCGATATCATGAATCCAGAGGAGTTAGTGCCCCAAGCACACCTCTGTTAAGTTGGCAGAACCATCGCGAAAAATAAAAAATCCGCGACGGCACATAATAATCCGCTTTTTATCTGCAAACGATGATTGCCGCAAAAAAATTGCCGCACTTCCCATTTCATGGGAAAATGTGATCCCGCTAACTTAACAGAAAGTTAGCGGGACCCATCCTAAAAATAATTATATTGAGGAAATATTCAACGGAATTATCCGCTTTTTATCTGCAAACGAATGTCGCGAGGAAACCAAATTTCCGCACTTTTCATTTCCCGGGAAAATTTGGAATTTTGGAAATCCGCGAGAAAAAAAACTCCATTTTTTTCAGGAAATGAAAAGTTTGGAAATTATTTTTCTCGCGGCATTCGTTTGCGGATAAAAGGCGGATAATTCCGGTGCATTTATTTCCTCAAAATAATTATTTTTAGGATGGGTGTCGCTAACTTTCTATATAAGTTAGCGGGACCCCATTTCCCCGGGAAATGGGATGGGCGGATTTTTTTTTTTTTTACAATCGTTTGCGGATAAAAAGCGGATAATTTCAGTGCAATTATTTCCTCAATATAATTATTTATAGGCTGGGTCCCGCTAACTTTCCGTTAAGTTAACGGTATCCCATTTAACCGGGAAATGGGAAGTGCGGGAAATTTTTTTCTTTTTACAGTCGTTAGCGGATGAAAAGCGGATTATTATGTGCCGTCGCGGATTTTTTTTTCCGTGTTGGTTCTGCCAATTTAACAGAGGTCCCAAGCACTCTGCAACACGTACATGAGATCAATTGAGCTAGAGAGCCAGACAAATCAGCCTGACAATGTAGTCTACCTAACACACTCCATAAGAGTCCCAACAGAAAATGGAGAGGTCAAAACAACAAATCGAACAGGAAATAATAACATTCAGTTTAGCTGTTTCCACATGGGGATAACCCATATATTATCAATCAATAATATTTTCCAATCAGCTGGTATATATATATATATATATATATATATATATATATATATATATATATATATATATATATATATATATATATATATATATATATATACCAGCTGATTGGATAAAAATTTTTATTGATAATATATGGGTTATCCCCACGTGGAAACAGCTAAACTGATTGTTATTATTTGTTCTTACAAATTAAAGTTAAACTCCAACCCAATAGGAGAAGACCGCGACAGTCACGAATTTTTAAGCCTGACCCTGAATATTTAAAAATAAACAGGGACAGTATTTTGCAAGACATCAAGGAAACAAACACGTCAAACTGAACAGAATTATCGGATGTTCTCAGGAACACTATGAGGATAGGCCAGCCCTCACGTAAACGTAACCACAGATAGCGGAACAGTGTATGCGACCAAGCAATAGAAGACAGACTTAATGCTTGGAAAAATATTCATAGCAACCAAACGCCAGACAAATGGCAGGAGTTCCTGTACATTTGGAAACAATCATCAAAACTAATTAGAAAATAATGATGTAGCTATGAAAAAAAAAGACTAGAGGAAATAAAACAAGAATTTACAAAGAATAATACTAAGAGTTTTTTACAGAATTTTTAAAGAAAACCTGACGGGATATCGACAATCCAGCTTGTGCTTTCGTCGATCTGATGGTTCAATGGAGACAAACACCAATGCGAACTGTCAAATTTTATCTGAGTACTTCAACAATCTTCTCAATTGCGACCCCCCATCTAGCAAGTTTTTTTTTGAACAATCTGAATCCAATACAGATGGCACGGTCTTCCTTCCAGGAGATAACTGACATCATTCATTCATTGAATAACGACAAGCCCCTGGGGAAGATGGAATAATTGCCGAGTTATGGAAACTGGCTGACGACAACCTCAATTGCAGAATACACAATATAATATGTGATATTTCGGGTGACCGTACAAATCCCCCCAGAATGGAAATGTGTAATTATACACCAGTTTCATAAAAAAGGTGATAAGATGGACCCGAACAACTATAGAGGCCTTTCCCTCCTACCAGTAACGTACAAAATTCTTTCGAAAGCTCTCTTGAATAGACCTGAATCTTAACTAGACCCACAGATGGGAGAATATCTTGACATATTATCGATTACCAGACAAGCAGCACTTGAAAAATTACACGAAATTTCACAAAAGGCTGGTCTCCTAATATCTTATGAAAAAACACAGTATATAGAACGATCCCCGTCCGACAATCTACCCATCAAGACTCGATATGGTTCTGTATCCAGTTTCTCAGTTTAAATACTTAGGAGAAATCATCCAACCGTCAGGCCTAAAATATAATAGCATCAAGAACGAATAAAAAAATTACAGAGAGCCTACCGAATTACTTGGAATCATTACAACAATAAATCAATATCTCGCTTAATGTAATACTACAACACTACAAAACAGTCGTTCTTTCTGAAGCATTTTATACCGCAAAAACAACACTAATTCATGGTCACTCAAAATCCAAAGAAATTGAGAAAAAGAGCGTAGAATTCTCCGAAAAATTTCTGGGCCTGTGAATAAGGAGGGAATATGGATTAAGAGACCATCGTCAGAAACGTATAAAACCGTAAAACCTATCACTGACACTTTCAGAAAGAGAAGAGCAAAATTTTTTGGTCACATATATAAAATGGACCAGCACAGAATTTCGAAACAAATTTTCAACAATACCTTCCACAGTAAAAATATGTCCAAATGGATACAGGAAACTGAAGAAGACCTCAAGCAGCTAAACATCACGATACACGACATGAATGATCGGGTTAAATTTAGAAACACCATAATGCACCATAAATTTGATAAAGAACTGCTCCCATAGATGCCAGGAAAAAAGTGGACGGACGAACGGTAGAAAGAACATAGTGCACGAATGAAGAGAATTGAAAAAACAAAAAAAATTGGGAAGAACGTGCCGCATGACTGAGTTGTCATGAATTTTGTTCAAGTTTACACGCTCTCTTTAAAGGGAATGTACGATAGCAATAATAATAATACCAGCTGATTGTTAAAAAAGCAGGTGAGGAAGAAGCAGACAAAATTATCATCCTGCGACAGACATTTGACAGTCTACAAAAGCTAAAACAGCTAACTGAAACGCACACCAGGAAGAAATTGGCATTTGCTACATCTATAGTGGCAGAATGACGAAATATAATAAAAATGATAGAGTATACATTTGCCGGGACAGATATTGATATAAGAGTGTTTTTGCCCCAAGGACCAGCAGTGCCGGAAATAAAATACCCAATGCACAGAAATGGACGGAAACTGCTAGAAAAAGTCCAAACAAGATAGAAACTCGAGAGAAAAATCCAAAAGAGGTGATACTTCTAAATTCAGAATGGAAAGCATGCGCTGTTCTGCTCAGAATGGTTACCAAAGAAATTAACCCTGAAGTATCAGGAACACGAGTAGCAGGAGTAAGGGAAACAAAAACGGAGAGCTCCTGCTTGAAGGATAAGAAGGCAGTGCAAAAAAACTGAAAGAACTGATCTCAAACAAATTTCCAGACATTTATATTCGATCAAAAAATGAGGACACCTTGGTGAATATAAAGTACATAGATGCCGTTGCCACACTAGAAGAAATAGAAGAAGCCATAAAATCTGCACTCGATAATATTCAAGGAGGTATCACAATAAAAAACATCCGACCCGGGTATGGGAATAGTCAGATTGCAACCGTCGCGCTTCTCAAAAAAATCAGCGAAGGCCCTCATTGAGAAAAGAAAGTTAAAGATCGGCTGGATATACTGCAGAGTCAGGGTCAGTCAAAGGATAGATGTGGCAAGGTGCTATAAATGCTGGGAGACCGGCCGTGTTGCAAGCACATGTAAAGGACCAGACAAACAGAAGATGTGCTTACGATGCAGCCAAGAGGGACACCAAGCGAAGGACTGCAAAGAGGAAAAGTACTGCCCAACTTGCAAGTTGATGGAGCATCAGGCGTACTCCTGAACATGCCCAGAGTACAAAAAAGCTCTGTCGGAGGAACTTAGATTGATACGGAAAGGAAACAACATTTATGGCTAGTATCATCCAAGTGTATATATAATGAGATGTCGTGCTAACCGCAGCAGCCGCAGAGCTGAAAGCAGACATAATAATAGTGAGCGAACCTAACAAAAAATTTGCAGCTTCATTCATGAAAGAAGGATGCAGAAATATGGATAAAGAACCGAAAACTACCATTTATAAGAACAGGCCGAGTACCAGGATTTGTCTGGGTCGAGTTGCCCCAATTTATAATCTACAGCTGCTACTTTTCTCCCAATGCAAGACCCAAACAGTTGTCCCAATCCCAAGCCATAACATCAGGAACCAAGGAACAAGTTATTGCAGGCGATTTCAACGCTAATTGTAAGTCCCCCTATTGCGGTTCGTCAGGCATGGACAGAAGAGGAAACCTGGAATCGGATTGGGCTGCGGAACTTGATCTATCGGTACAAAACTAGGGAAATGAGTACACGTTGGGGCGAGGAAACTCTCAGTCCATTATAGATATCACGTTCTGCAATAACTTAATCGCAAGCAAGCTCCAGCGAGAGGTGTTGGTGGCTCAGAGAATTAAGCACTTGGCTCTCGGGTCAGACTGCGTGGGTTCGAATCCCACCCAGAACTAAAGCAGTAAAAATTATAACTAATGGCTGCAACCCATCACACTCAATTCCCCAATCTGGCTTAGGCAACCGTGGGGTCCCACTGCCTAACACCTTTTCTGGAAATTTGTCGTTCGGATTCGACTTTAAACCGCTAGGTCCCCCATATTCAATCTTAGTGCTGAGGTTCTATATGTGGCAGAGAAGAGGTGATGATGATGATGAAGCTCCAGGGCTTGAGAGTGCTGGACAAGGAATCCTTGAGTGACCACCGCTACATCATCTACAGCATACTAGAAAACAAAAGGTCAAAAGAAATAGCACCCCTATCAAGAACTAGGTGGATAATAAAGCACCTGAATGAGCAAAAAACTAAAAAATGCTTAACTCAAGAACTAAGTAATAGCGACACAAAAAGTGTAGATATACGGCTCAGGCGATGCACAAAGCATGTAAAAACTCAATAACTGGGGAAGGACGGCCAAAAATAAAAGAGACAACATACTGGTGGAACGAGGAAATTTCGAGCATAAGAGCTGCTTGCACCGCTACCAGGAGGAAGTACCAACGCCTAAGGACAAAACATGCTGATAGCGAAGTTACCAAAGAGGGAAGTCAGGTATATAAGAGCCGAAGGAAGGGGCTGCGGCAGACAATAAACAAAACTAAGCAGTAGCACTGGAAAAAACTATGTTCTGAGTTAAAAAATGACACATGGGGGAAGCCTTCCAAATCATAAGAAGAAATAAGAAAATTTGCTCAAAAATTCCTACATAAAACGTTCCAACGGCAGTGTTTCTCAGGGGGGGTTTCCAGGGGTTTCCATGTGTGTGTGTGTGTGTAGTTTACACACACACACACACACACACACACATTTATAATTAGACAAACAATTAAAAATGTATTACAATGTAGGTATCTAGTTAAATTTCATAAATAGAATTTTAGTATTTAACTTTAATAAATCTAACATAATAAACTTAATACTTAATCTACTGAGATCACAACAATTAGGTTAATTATGACAGACATCATGATGAATCTGTCTAATGAATGGCATCACAATAATGAGTTTATAACTATTTAGTTTAATCAACTTACTATAAACCGTATTTGCCGGTGCATAAGGCGCACCCTAAAATTTAACCTACTTTTTGTGCACCTATAACGCGGGCCTAAGTTTAAGAGGCATTTTTAAAAAAAAAAGGTGCGCATTAAACACCGACAAATACGGTAATTATTTTAAGTATTAATTTCTTATCACAAAATCAATTTTGGTTTTGAAAAAACCATTTGGCGCCATGCGCATCACACATGTGAAGTACCTAATAACGGCGCGATTATTTACCAAAAATTAGCATCACCGGATCCGGTATATTAGTACCGGATCCCGTAAATGTTTAGTGATGCCGGCTCCGCCAGATTACCAGATCCGGTTTTCCGGATTGCAATCCCTAGAACTGATGCTGTTCAATGTTCAATGACTGAACTTATATCTAGTCTTCATTGCTTTATGGTATATCGGAAAAACAAAATATTATATAGATATTATGATTTCATCTAAATTTCCCCCTTATCCATTAAATTATTGCGGCTTCTAGATTAATTTTCGCAATTTATTAATAAATTGTTTCATGTTAAGGTATAAAATAACGAGCAAGGTGCTAATATATAGATTAAGATTGTTGGTATCTTGCAAGGCATTTGTACGTGTTGTTTCGGTATAGCGAAAATATCAGAGATATTTGTGTTTTCGAATGGGAGGAATTTGCAAAAGGGAAAGGCGGACCTTTAAAATTAATATTAAAGTACAGTATGTTAAGTATTTGGAAGTTTGATACTGGGGGATTCCGCGGCGAAGTTCAGTTCGTGTTAGTATTGATAACACGTCGTGTTTATGATTTGTCAACAATGCTACAAAATCAAGCATAAATCCATAGCTATGGATATATCACAATACGAGGTCACGATTTACGGGTTGGAATATCAAGATATATATATATATATATATATATATATATATATATATATATATATATATATATATATATATATATATATTTATATATATATATATATATATATATATATATACATATATATATATATATATATATATACATATATATATATATATATATATATATATATATATATATATATATATATATATATATATATATAATATTCAATTTGCCACGAGATCCTCGGAAATATTACATTTAAGGTGAATAAGGGGTTGTGCGAGGGCGCGGATTGCACTGCGTACAAATTGAGGCATCCTTGAGACTCTTTCACCGGCGACCCGGCGTGACGTCGCGCGTGACAAGCATAGAAACTATCCCTTCTCCCTTCATTCCTATCCACCCCACAAGGCTCAAACGTTTCAAGCTGCCCCCCGGTTTTAAGGGATGGCCACCACAAGCCGGCACTTCAAACTACTTACAACTCCTCCACTATTACAAGTTATTCAATTAACATGACTTGGTTTATATCCTATCACATTCTAATAAACATTTCAATCAAAATACTTGAATAAATTCTTTTAAAACGATTTACACGTGATATGTTTAACTCAAGAATATTCAAAACACTAGAACTTATATATTATTTATTTGTACATATATTTAATTATTTCTAAAAAATAAATACTAATAAATATCTTCATTACCATAACCATATAATAAATAAATCGTTGTAGTCATTTATTACTTTGTATAATTTATATTATGGTTATAAAAATATGATATATTCTTTACAGTCTTCTTCTTCTTCTTTCGAATAGGCCTACTATGGACCACGCTTGTTCATCTGTTGAGCTTTAACCTTTGCCCAGTATTATCGCATCTTCTGCCTGTGTAACTCCTTTCTCTCTTCTGTCCAGGGGGTACCTTTCGTTCGAGGTTTTTCCTGAAATCCACGGACTTCCTTCAGGGTGCGTCTCACAGGCCGCCTGTTTTTGAGATCTGTTATTTCTAGTTCTTTAATATCCTTCTCGGTCTCTGTCAACCAAGTGGTACGAAGCTTCTTGTTTTGCCAGAAGGCGAACAGACGGTAGGTTAGTCGGTTTGTAGGCAATCCTGCAACGTGGCCATAGAAAGCTACGCTTCTTTTCCTTGCACAGTCAGAGAACATCTCAATATGTTCGTAGAGCTCAGAGTTATGCCACCTTCGGAATTCCCCATCTTCCTTTACCGGGCCTAGGATCTTCCTGAGGATTCTCCTCTCTCTCTGATTTCCAATTTCTCTACTAGACCCCTTCGGTTCAAGGAAAGACATTCCATGGCATACAGGGCTTCTGGTCGTAAGACTGATGTGTGGTGCTTAAGTTTCAGGTTGCGTGACAGGCATTTCTTGTTGCAAGTGTTCTTAGTCAGACGATAGGCTAGTTCCAACTTATTGACTCTCTTGGATAATGATGTTCTTTCTGATAATTTGTGATTTGATTGTGATTTGTGTTTCCCTGATGTCTTGGATGATCTCGGTTAGCTTGCACACTGCATTGTTTCCAGCACCTTTCCACAGTTCAGCAACGATAGAATCATCTCCAGCTGCCTTATTATTCTTAATAAGTTGAATGATCTGGCCAACTTAGTCCAATGAAGAGGGAAGCCAGTCTAGGTTTGGTGTGGTTTGTTTATAGTCGAAGTGTTCGCTGGGTGGGTCACAGTTGAGTGGATTTTTAAAGTACTGAGCCAAAAGGTGGCAGTTGTCCTTGTCGTTATAAGCCAGTTTGCCTTGTGAGTCTCTTAAGTGGAGGCTTGGCGGAGCGTATTTTCTAAGTACCTGCTTAAAGGTTCCAAAGAACTCTCTGGAATTATTCTTAGAAAAGCTCTCTTCGATTTGGGTTAGTTGGTTTTGTGTGAAGGTTCGTTTGGTTCCTCGATTTATCTTGGCTGTAACCTTTCTTTGTTCCAAAAATTTATGCCAATTTTCCTTGGTCTTTTTAGAATTCCACTTTACGAGTATAGTCTATTATACAACATGCCTTCCAATATGCTCGCCAGTTCTGTGATCAACTTTTCCGCTTTTGGTCATGATTTCTTCATGAAATGTTGAAAGCATTAACACGTCCCGTTTGTCCTTCCATCTAAGAGCCCATAACATTTCCGCTCTTTTTGCGTTCGCACGTTCCGCGTGCCACCCGATGTAAAAATTTGGAAAATATTTTCTATTTTTTTTTTTACAGTGCCATATATACCGGTATTCTGCTGGTCCAAGTAAAGTGCCAGTTTAGGGCTGGTATACCAATTATCGGTATATAACCGATGCCCTTTTTTCATAGTTCGCCATTAGTTTTTGTATTATTTGCACTGGTCATTTCTAGGAATGTCAATTTCTGATCCGGTATACACTAACAACTGTAGTACAAACCCCGGCTCACAATCACACAACACAAAAGTTTTGATTCCAAAACGATGTCTCTTTGACGGAATATATTGCTTGAAGTGCAACCTACCTTTCAACAATATCAGGGATTCATCGATGACCAGCTTTTGAAAATGATTGAAACATGTTGAACATCTTCTATTACATTCTTCAAATATAGATCGTATTTTCCACAATTTATTGTTATTATCCGGTGACGGAGGGTTGTTATTATCAGCAAAATGTATATAATGCAACAGTTGTGTAAATCTGTCTCTTGTCATGTATTTACTAATAAAATTACTGACAATAATGGGATCTGTTGAAATTTTATGTTTTTTTATATGTGGCATCGACAAATTTATTGCAAAAAAACTATACATTTCATTTACATCTGTGGCCAGCCATGACTTTCTTTTTGGGGCAAGATCGTTTTCCGCACTGTACTGGTGGTATCTATCAGTCTCGTTCACAATTGTCGTCATCATTTGCTCATCAAAATATTTTACAAAGTATTCGTACTCCTCATCTTCATTTTCAATTTCAAACGCAACCGAGATGCCAGAATTTCTGTCGTCAAAATGATATCTTGTTGGATTGAAAATATCGCAAGTTTGCCAATTGCCAATAATGAAATATTTTCAGAAATTCTTTTGAAAATATTTGGGTAATCACCGTAATGCCCTCGTCCCATCGTCACGTACATGATAAAATAAATAAAAGTACATAAGCGACGCCCGTTCCAGGCAAAATTCATCAAATCGTTTATTCACGACAGCCGGATCTCAAGAAAGTTTCGCACCGTCGTTTATTTACGACAACCGTAGTTAAAGGGTTAAATTAAAAATTCTGCAGCGAGTATATGTTAATACATGAAAATAAAAACTAAAAGTTTCATTATCTTGTCGACTTGTGATGTCGACTGTCAAATTGTTATGTGTAAATCTTGTCCTCTTCATAGGTGGTTAGGCTTGTCATTTATAAAATCTCTTTTAGGTGTAAAAAAGTCTTCATCAACATTATAGTAGAATATATCACACAGCGCCCTCGATCGAGCGTCTAATTGTGAATTCAGGCAGGTTTTAGTAGCGTTCCATCGCGATCTACCTATTATCAGTTTCTCCTGGTAATTAGTTTTCCAATACGTATAAGATTTTCATCACTTTTACATGGACAAAGGGGTGCTGTTTTTGTTTATGTGCCTTGTAAAATTGAGAGTTAGGATCCATGATGCTTCTTCAGTCTCGCTTTTAAGTTTCTAATGTGGCAAGTTATTCATCAATGCAGCACACAAAACCACATTCAAGTTTAAATATTCATTATATTCGTTCTGTGCCATTTTCTCCTTGTTATTAAACACCTTAGCAATTGTGTTTTCAGTCCAAATTTTAGTGTCCCTCTTTTTAAGGCACGTTTTAGTGCCTATCTGATACAGCTGTAATGTATTTTAGGGCCATGTAGTTTCTGTTGTTGACAATCCTGTTAATTTTCCTGTATGCCTCTTTCTTGTCAACTGTTGTTGGTACAAATTTGTTTGTGAAACCATTTTTTTTCACATTTTCTTGATTATGTACAATTTTATCATTGCTTCTCCATCTTTCATAGGTATTCTGTTGACTCTGTGTATGAAGCTGTTGTAGGCTGCTATTTTCTGTATTTTCGGGTAGTTGGATTTGTTGTGGATCATGATCCCTGTATTGGAGGGTTTTCTATATACGTTGAACTAAAATGTTTCTTAGTTGGATATATAGGTCTAGGAAGTAAATTGTCCCGTAATAATTATTTATTTCGGCTAAGATTTGTATTTTTATGTCGAGTTTGATCAGCACGTGCGCCTGGTCGGACAGGCGATTGCCTTACGGCGCCATATTTTTGGAGCGGCATATTATAAGCCCAAATATGATTTTATCAGAATGTGTTAAAATATTAAATAGCGTAAATTTGTTTCTGATGGAATTTCGTATAAATAGTTTTGAGCAAATAATTTGTAAAGCTAAAGAAATAACTAATGAAATGGAAATAAATGCAAATTTTGAAAGCAAAGAATTAGGCGTAAAAGTAAATGATTTATTTACGAAGGAACAGATAAACCAATAGAAAATCTGTCTAAAAAATTTGAAATTGAAGTTTTTAATTATCTCTTAAATATTTGTACTAAATCTGTTATAGATTATAAGATTTACACAATTGGAATATTATAATAAAATTAAATTGAAATGAATTTTTATATGATATTCCATCATTAGAGCAAAAAAATTCAGACGAAATTCTTAAAAATTGTCAGGATTTGCACATGTACTTAACAGACCATATAGAACCTTTAAATTTGTTTAACGAATTACAAATTATGCGAATATATTAACAAGAGGTATGACACACCTGGATGCAGTCAATTATACAAGGTGGGCCATTAAAAACGAAACAGGGATTTTCGGATAGCTAAAGAAGGTTTCTCAAAAAACGCTCGGACACGTCAATTTTCTTTGCGAAGGGGAGGGATACCTTTTACAAGAAAATTTGTAGCCAAATCACTTCGCGCTGGGACCACAACCCCTAAAATTTTAAATGGCACGTTGGGGTAACTTATACCCCATTTGAAAGCCCGTTTAGCACTGTATACTAAACGGCTAACATTTTCTAAATCTATCGATTTGTTTTCGAGATTATTTAATTTCAAGTTATGAACGCGTTTTTAGTTTATGTCGTTGAAAGAAAATAGTGATCGTTAATTGAAAGACCATTTAACTTTTCAACAATATGGAGCGCCACCACATTATACGCAGGCTGTTCGGGAGTTTCTGGGTAGAGTTTTCCCGGGACAATCAAATGGACGAATAGGTGCTATGGAATGAAACTCACCTGATTGATCCTCTGGACTTTTTCTTGTGGGGTCATTTAAAGAGTAGAATTTATGCAAAAGAACAGAGCAAATGCAGAGCCTCTGGAAGAGTTACGTCGACGTAATATTGAAGAATGACGTTAAATTACGCCACAGATCCTCCATAATGTAAGAGAACGTTACGAGCGGAATTTGTATTTTTGTTTTTTTCCTTCACTTTTGCAGTTTTTGTAGGGACAGATTGATCAATTTTACTTCCTTTTAACGACATAAAAGAAGAACGCATTCGTAACTTGAAATTAAATAATCTCGACAACAAATCGATAAATTTCGAAAATGCTAACCGTTAAGTATTCAGGGCAAAAATATTTTTAAATGAGGTATTACTTACCACAACGTGTCATTTAAAATTATAGGGGTTGTGGTCCCAGCGCAAAGGGGTTAAGTGATTTGGCTACAGATTTTCTTGTAAAAGGTGTCCTCCTCGCAAACAAAGTTTAGGTGTCCAAAGTTGGGCATTTTTTGAAAATTAATCTTTAACTATTCGAAAATCCTTCTGTTTCGTTTTCAATGGCCCACCTAGTATAGAAAGAAATAATTTATCTGAAAATGTTTCTAATATTATTATTTGCTTAAGAATAAATTAAAAACAATCTCTATCTCTAAATTAAAAATAATTAAAAATTATTGGCGATCTTCTATGGCCAAACAAAGATTAATAAATTTATCTATAGATTAGCCATAGAACATGAGATAACAGAGAAAATAAACTACGACATCATTAATAATTTTGCAAAGGAGAAAGCCAGAAGAGTAAATTTTTTTTTTTCGTTTAATTTTTTGTATAAGTTTAATATATAAGTAAGTAATATATAAATGTCTATACCAGAGCTGTCCAACCTGTCGATCGCGATCTACCGGTCGATCGCGGCGTGATTTTGAGTCGATCTTTAGTTTTCTCACGCTTCTATGTACTTACTTAAAAATACATTTCGATAAATATAAAGTAAAAATTAAAACACGCTTCTCGCTAGCCTTGGTTCAAATGTCATCTGATGTCATCAAACTTCATGAACCTCAAGTCCATGAGCCCAAAGAGATGACAGTTACCCACTGTTAACAAACAAAGAGTGGTTATTTGATATGTCATTCTTGGCAGACTTTAGTTCCAAACTAAATTATTTGAATCTTGAACTTCAGGGTAAAGCCAGAAGTTTATTAGACATGATAAGCTCGATAAGAGCTTTTCAGCAACTAATAATATTGTTGAAAGCGAATTTTCCAAGCATTGGTAAATATTTTCAGACATATGCTGACCCTACTCATTTCAACCCTAAGAAAATGATTCTCGAAATTGAAGTTGTTGAAAAACAATTTCAGACAAGATTTGATGATTTTGGTAAGATTGAAAATATTGCACTATATTTTTCAAATGTGTTTCAAAAAGATATCAATATAGAAGAAATTGCATGTCAAATATCTACAATATTTGAAGTAAATCAGGATAAACTAGAATTGGAAATATTCAAACTTCAAGATGAATTGTTTTTGCAATCCAAAGTTTGTATTTGGAAATACACTAAAGAAAAATACCCAATCTTGACAAATGCGGCACCAAAATTGATGTCTTGCTTTGGCTCGACATATTTGGCGGAATCCGAATTTTGTGATATGAATGTATTAAAATCAAAAATAAGAAATTCTTTAACTAATTAACATCTTAATCAATGTTTACAATTATCTCTTTCATCGTATGATCCCGCCTTTGAAGATATTGCCAAATCCATGCAATGTCATCGATCTCATTAGTATTAATCTTATGTTAGTATTTACTATGTTCCCAATTTTGTTATTTTATTTATATTTTATACAGTATTCTGCCTAGTGGCAGGTCCTTGTCTTTGTACGGAGAATTTCTGCCTCCAATGTTCCCTGTCATCAGCTTCTTCCTTTAGCCTGCTGTATCTCCTTCTTTCTTTCATGTCATCCAGATGTTGTATTCTTCTTCTTCCTCGACCTGCAGTTCCTTTAATCTTCCGTTCAATGACGTCATATATGAGCCCCTCATGTCTAATTATATGTCCGATCCAGTTGGCCTTCCTCTGGAGAATTGTATTTAGAATAATTCTCTTTTCTCCTACCTTCTTAGTACCTCCTCGTTTGCCACCCTATCTGTCCACTTGATCTTTTCTATTCTCCTCCAACACCACATTTCAAAACTTTCCAGGTATTTTTTCTCCCTTTTCCTCATGGTTCACATCTCTGCTCCGTACAGTGCTATACTCCAGATGTAGCACTTCACCAGTTTCTTCCTTAGTTCCAAGCTCAACTTGCTGGTCAGTAGAGTCCTCTTCTTGTTGAATGCAGCTTTGGCCATGGCGTTTCTTGCTCGAATTTCATTTGTGCAGTATGCATCCTTTGTCAGCAGGTTTCCCAAGTACTTGCACTGTTTTACATTCTCCAGTTCTTGATCGTCGACTGTTATCTTCAAAGGTTTTTCCCTTTTTGATATCCTCATCACTTTACATTTTTCCTTCTTAATTTCCATGCCATATTTCCTTCCAGTTTCCACCAGCCGGTTCATCATGTGTTGTAGTTGTCTTTGGTTCTTGACGGGCACTACCAGGTCATCTACGTATTTGATGGTGTTGATGAGGCGTCCCCCTATCTTGAAATTTCCACATCCTTTCAAGGCTTCTCTCACTAGCCATTCACCATACAAATTGAAGAGACTCGGCGATAGACAACATCCTTGTTTGATTCCTCTTCCTATTTCTACGCTGTTTGTTTCTCCGTAGTTCAATTGTACTTTTACTCTTTGTCTCATGTACAGATTGCAAATTAGTCTCCGGTCTCTCCAGTTGACACCAATCTCCTTAAGAATATTCATCAATTTTGTCCAGTTAACTCTATCGAAGGCCTTCTGCCAATCTACAAAACGCACGCAGTTATTTTATATCAGATATTATATAAATTTCAATACTTGTTGTTCCTGCTGAAGAGTTTAATGAACATTATATAATAGATTCTTTTTTTATAAATTTAAGGACACTCAAACAATCAAAACTAAAAACGATAAAACGCGCGAAAACTAACCGCCCGCGCAATCGCTCACGTTTGTTAGAGTGAGACAAAAGTCTTAAATCATCTTAAATTCGTTGGCGATCAATTTATTAATTGGCTAAAATTGGCTAATATACATAAAAAAATTAATTCACATTTTCGTATTAGGTTATTTTTACATGAAAAACAGCTCTTAAATGGCAATATGTTATGCATTTTCTGAAAATTTTCTCCCCTAATAGGGGTGCACTCCATGACCCAGACCCCTCGGTGGCTCGCTACTCGTTTTGGTCGATCTTGGCAATAAAGTATACAAAAATATAGATCGCCACTACAAAAAGGTTGGACTGCACTGGTCTATTACCTATATTATTTTTTGTAAATATTGTTATTAGAATTACATTTGTTTTTTATTTGTCAAGTAAATAAAATATATCATCGCTTTATTAATTTTTTTTAATATGTTGGGCAGTGGGGGCGGGGGCGCCGAAAGTTGTATTCTCTCTAGGCGGCTTATTTTGACGTGCCGGTCCTGAGTTTGACAATGTTCTCTACAAATCTGGCAAAGTCTTCTTCTATGCTCAAGTAGATTTCAAATATTATGTCGTCTACATACCTATTGTAGTGGCCTAAATAGTATTTTTATTTATCATTCTCTAAGATCTTCTTTTCAAACTGATCCATATATAAAATCACCCTTTGGTAGACCTTCAACATATATGTATGTATTTTTGTTGAGTGTAAAGAAAATCTGTTGTGTGCATATTTCTATTTGTTTCACAAGCTTTTTCTACTTCTATATTTCTAGCTTCTGTTTCATAATCTCCATTCTTATATTTCTACCTAAACTACCTATTATTAGATCGAGATGGAACGCTAGTAAAACTTGCCTGAATTCACAGTTAGAGGACTATGTATGATATTATCTACGATAAGGTTGATGAAGACTTGTTTACACTTAGAAGTGAGTTGACAAATGAGAAGCATGACTACCTACATGAATAGCACATGAATGCCTCAGAAAAAATTGACAGTCGGCATCGGATAAGATAATTAAAGTTTTAGTTTTTATTTTCAAATATTAACATTTCATCATATATGCTCATAAATAATATGCTCATAAAGTTTCAACAAGTAACTCAACAATCAATCAATTATGTTATTCAATTTCTTGAAGAAAATAAGTATTGCCAAGACACAATTAGTAATCTTCAAGAGAGTCAAACACTCAAATAATTCATTATTTCAAGATATAATAATTAGTTTATTTCAAATTTTCTATTTAATTTATAATATAATTATTAAAAATAATCAATATGGGAAAAAACATTGTATGTATTTAGATGCCCTCTACTATTGACCATCCTATCAAACTATTCGAGTTTGTTTAAGAAGCATTCGTATGACAAAGTATTGTTGATAAGAAAGAAAGAAATTTAGCAAGTAATTACTTACAGACTAATCGCTTATTATTCGTTGAACAAATATTGATTTTCTGCAGATAAACATTTTTTCACATTTAATTATCGCATTTTAGATAAATATCTAATTTATACGGAAGTATACGAGAATTGATTAATATATTTTAGTAATAATTTTACCTTAAATAATTTATAATACGTGTCTTCTTGCACCGAGAATAAACTTTACAAAAAAAATGAAATGAATTAATAAAATTTAATATGTTGTTTGCAAAATGTCAGTAGTAAATCAGGTCATAAGTAGTAGAAAGGGAAAAATGGTAAGCTAAGTAGAAATAATCTGTAATTGCAATTCCTCGTCGCTGGAAGTAAAAATAAAAGGAAATATTTTTTTTATTGAAATCAGGCTGCGTCATTATAATATTCATAAGACCTCGTCCCCGTCATGTGCACTCGAAATGGGTTTGCTTGCCGTATAAAAATTCAATTCGCCAATTTTTCCACGAGCCGTTCTGCTCTTCACCGTTCCTTTTTTTAATAATGACTTTATTTTCGGACTGCCATTAAATTTTAATTACTTTTTTTCTCTCCCACTTTAATTATTATTTAAATGAAAATTTAATATCCATAAAAATAGATCGAAAGAATAAGTATCTAAAGTTCAATAAAATCAATGATTTTTATATTTTAAAATATAAAAATCATAAAAATTATAAATCAATGATTTTTATACTTTTATCCGATGTATAACAGTATCATTTTAAGCTATTTTACATAAAAAGCATCAATTGCATTTAAATCTATTGGAATAATTGGCAAAACGACAACAATACAATTAAGCAGAATTTAAATAAAATTTATTATTCCCACAAAAAAACAACAAAATAACTGACAATCGTTTTAATTTCCATAAAAATAAATTTAAAAAATTTTACAAAAATTTCTGATATAAAAAGTAAAATACATGCTGCATAGCATAACATAGTCGCTTTAATTGAAATTATTTGTAAACGTGGCGTCTATACTGATTGTGGCAATTTTCGCTGAACCCCTGTGGTCATTCCAATATTTGGCAAACAAAATCAATAGAATGTTTAATTAATTATATACGTATCGAATTAAATCTAATTAGTGTCTGTTACTGTGATTTATATATATTTTTTTAACAAATTGTTTGTCCATTAAAATATGTTGGAACTTTTATGAGTAATTTCAGTGAAAAATATGTAAACGTCGTTGTAAAGTACAAACGGACAATTATGTGTGATTTGTGCCGAAATAGCGCGGGGGCGTCGTATTGAACTGTTTAATACGGATATTTAAAAACAGAGATAAATCATAACGCAGCCATTGTTTCACCGTCATCTAAAATAACTTATACTAAATCATTGTGTGCGGCTGGTTTACATAGTTTCTGTTTTAATATACTGTTAATTTATGATATGTGCACCTACTGGTGACGTCCTAAAAGCTTTGTCCTAAATTTACTGTCACTGCGAAATAATAACGCACCTTTTACAATGTACATAATTTTTGCATTTATATACGGTTACCTCACCAAAATAATATACTTTTTTTAATAAGCCTGACGAGAATCATTATTAAAAATAATTGCCCTCCGTTTCTCCCACTCACTTTTACAACTTTATTCAAGTTGTTTTTTTTCCTGTTGCCTAACGGCCTTCACCATTGTTTATAGCAAATGTTCCATTCAATAAAATATATTACATTACCAATTCAATGTCTGAAACAAGCCAAATAAATACTGAACTTTTGATATTTTCGCCGATTAAAATTACAAAAGTAATTATACAGAAAAAGCTAGAAATGCTATCAGAAGCAGTGAAGAATAAACATATAAAATAGACTATGTAAGATTATACCACTAAGACTGATTGATTTGTGGCATACGCCATGGGTGAATATATAAAAGAATACACAAAAATAACGACAAACACCACAACAAGAGTAGATAATATCTTTGCTACGAGGGATCATGATCTTGAGATAAATACTTCAGCAGAAGATACTCCTATGTCTGATAATAGAGTTCAATTAAAATTGAGTGCTTTCAACAAGAAATTACGGGAACAAAACCACTAAGTAATATAAACAGCTATAAACAGAAATATAAACGTAAAGAATATAAAGAAATATAAACAGCTTAAAAAAGAAACATAGGATGATATCTTCCAAAATACAAGGTATAACAGCAAGCTAATTGGCTATACCAATTGTATCTAATATTATTTCTTCAATTGCTTTCCGATGGTAGAAACCAAAGTTAATAGGCAATAATGGGTAGAAATGCAGAAAAAGCAATTGAAGATGTGAAAAGATATGCCACATAAGACTAGGACATGTTTTTGGTCTTCCGGGTCATCAGGGTCTTGAGCTAAAGATACTTCAATTACTATTTAAAATGAGCGCTATCAATAAGAAGTTACGGGGACGAAACCACAAACTATTAGGAAATTATAAATTATGGATCACTCAAATAATGGACAATAATATAAGGTTACTCCTAACAATATAACCAACAGTTTTAACATAGATTTTGTAGAAGCGCTCAAAGCAAAAACTATTACACCTACAAAGATTTCAAGTGAACATATGGAAATTTATGAAAAAACTATATACCTACAGGAATTTACAGAAGACAAAGTACTTGATATAATATATAACTTCATTAAAAATTAGAATAAATAAAGCATCATATGGAACTCCTGGAAATAAAATCAAGGTCAGTCATATGTGGGTTTCACAACTAAAGTGGTGTAAGTCATTTTTTTAGATTTATTTTAAAAACTTAATGATTATTTAATGTAATATATTTTCATTGTTTGAGTGCTAAATTTAAAATCATAATTGGCGTACTTTAGCTATGACAGTTTCACTTGAAATATTCTGAGCAATAGTGGTGTTAAGTAGTATTTTACGAAGTTTGTATTGATTTGTAGTATACTAAAACCATAACTTCCATAACTTTTTCCCAACTTCTTACTGCTGCCTTTTTCCGCTTCAGTTCATACACATTTTCTGCAACTCGCCACCCAATGTTGCCACAGCTCCTCACCTTCTCCACATGCTCGGAACGTTCTATCACCTGCAGCCATCCAATATCTCCTACCCCTTTCTTCACTTCCGCATCTAAAACGCGCAATAGTCGTCTGTGAGTCTTCGGGGTTGAGGAGATATTCTGGGCATCTGCCTGTAACTTGGATCTTCCCGTAGTCTTTGTTATAAGTATCTTCGTCTATGTGTTTCTGTCTCTCCTGTAGCTCTACCTCTATTAGTCTCTCTTCCAAAAAATTTCAACTAGCATTCCCTCATTTATCATTCTCTGATTCTCTACGTGACTCCATCCACATCTTTCATACATCAGCTTTTGTTGGTATCCCCACTTGGTTTCAGTCTTACATTCTACCCTTTCTTTCCTTAACACTTTCAGCACTTCTTTCACTATTCTTTCCTAATTCATACTATTCACCTTCCTTTCAAACTTGGCCACTCTCGTTGCTGCATAACTGGCGACTTTGTTGGTGTTTGTCTCCTGGAGAACAATATACCAAGGGGTAGACCTCTCTAACTGGAGAATCCTCTTAATATATTGTAGTTGTACCCTTTCTATGTCCGCCTCCTCCTTTACTCCCCAGATTTCCGCCCCGTACATCAGGATACTTCGCACACATGCCTTCCAAATCACCATCTTCGCGCTATAATTCTCTCTAAAGTAAACTCTCCACACATCCCATAACCTATTAGCCGCTATCCACGCTTTTTTAACGATAAATCGAATATGCTCTCTGCACGAACCATTCTGTTGGAACACAAAACCTAGATATTTGAAGCTGATAACCTGTTCTATCTCCGTTTCTTCCCATTTAAAACTCTCTCCCTTTACTCCCTTTCTCTTCCGGAATAACATCCAATTAGTTTTTTCTACGTTCACCTTTAACACGCGCTTCTTAAAAAACTTTTTCACTCGTGTTAATACCTGTCTCATTTCCGCATACGTACCGGCTGGCACAACGACGTCGTCAGCGTAGGCTAGGCTCCAGACTTTCCTAGTCTCTATTACTACACCTCCAGCCTGACCCATACTTAACGTCCTTTCTAGGTCCGCCGTATATAAGTTGAATAGTAATGGACTTAGAGGACACCCTTGTTTTAAACCTTTCACAACCTCGAACCATTCATATGTAGCCTCACCAACTTTCACTCTGCATCATGTTCCCTCATACAGAAGTTCGATACTTTCTCTCAACTGGCGCAATATACCTTTTTTACTCATAAACTCCCACACTCTCTCCCGTACTACAGAGCCATAGGCAGCTAAGACTTTTAAGTCGATAAACACTACTTCTGAACAATCTAGTTTAGCGTGTAAAGATGTTCTGTAGTACCACGACCTTTTCTAAATCCGGCTTGGACTTCTGGAATCAGCTTCATCTCCTATACTTCTTCTAGCAATTTTCCCTCCAGTAGTTTAGCGTAGATTTTGTATGCGGTATCCATGAGAGTTATCCCTCTGTAGTTACCCAATTCCTCCTTATTTCCATGTTTAAGGACTGGCACAGTAATTCCCTCTCGCCAACTATCCGGAACTTGTTTGCTGCCTTTGAAGGAACTGTTAAGTTCGGCGAGCAGTTTCTCCTTCACTGGTTGTGTAGCCAAGCACCACGCTTCGTTTGGTACCGCATCTGGCCCTGGAGCTTTCCTTTTTTTAAGCGCCGCCAGAACACTTTCCAATTCTTCCTTTGTAATTTCTTCTAGGAAATCCTCTCTGTTGGTTTCTGCCGCTTCAAAATTTCTATCCGCTCGCTCGAAGTACTCTGTTATTTCGCCTGCCAATAAATCTCTGAAGTGGTTCATCCAGCTTTCTATCGCGATGGACCTTGGGATTTCTCTCTTTTCTTTACCTGCAGCAATGTATTTCCAGATGTCCGACTCTCTGCTCGTTTGGTTGATTTTCCGCATCTGGAACTTCTCCCATTCCTGTCTCTTTCTCTTCTCCAGATTCCTCATATTCTTAAGCTGATTTTGAAATCTTTCTAGTGTTGTTCCTTCTTCCTTCCAAGCTCTAAATTCGGCTCTGGTTCTTTTTCTCATATCTCTAGTTTCTTTGTCGCCTCTGATTGTGCGAAACTTTAACAATTAAAGCGTTTTTGATAGTTGACCAAACTCCGCCACTTCCACCATTCCTTCTATAATCGTCAGGTTTTCTTGATATCTTCTGATAGGCTCTTCATTCCATAACACTTCTTGTTTGACGATTTTCTGGATATTTTCACTGTGCTTTTTTACCTCTTCTAACAGCCTAATTTCTAATGGTACATGGTCCGAGTCAAGTCTCTCTCCTATTTTAAACGAGTCAACACTCGGTACTGCCGCTTTATTGGCGATCCCGTAATCAATTACTGAACCAACCGTGCCCCCCATATACGTTAACTCCCCATTCCAATCACCATTTGTACACCCGTTTAGCATGTACCAGTTATGCCTTTCACACCAGTCAATACATCTTTTACCCTCTTTATTATACGTCTTATCCCTTGAGCGTCTGCGTATTTGCACCCCTTCTGCATCTAGGTAGCCCGCTTGTTGTTCTCCGATCCGCGCATTCCAGTCTCCAATAATCAGTATTTTCTCCCCTGGATAAATTGACATAAGTTTTTCAATATTCTTTAGAATCTCCTCCATGCTATTATTGTTATATATTATCACTACTCTCCACTTATTACCACCCATCTGTATTATTCTTTCTTGGATACCTTCAATCTCTTTCACACACTTCGCACCGGTAACGATCCCTCCTTTCGCTCTTCCTCTGTTTGAATCTCTCTTGGTAAATTGGCATTTTCATACATATTCCGTTGGTAGTAGGTTTCTTATTTCTTCCCAGTCTTTTTCCTCTATCCACGTTTCCGTCAGTCCTATGATATGGAACTTCAGAATATATTGCGTAAATGCTTTTCTATCCTCTCCCTTTACTTTCTTCTCCAACCCTGCCAGGTTCTACTCTAATATATAAAGTCCCTTAATTCTACTATTTCTCATTTCCGTGTCCTTTGCAAGTGTCGTCATCCTGTTGTCCCGTCCGGTTCCTGTCACTATTTTTTTTCCCTAATATCTTCCTACTCATGTACCTTACTATTTACTTTAATCTTCTTATACCCTACTGTTGCGGTTTTACTGTTTCCTTTTTCTCTTTCTTCTCTTGCCATGTCCCTTAAACATATTTAAGTATTTCGGCGAACGGATTGAACCCGAGTTGAACCCAATCAGAAAGAGCATCATTATCCAAGAAAGTAAGCAAGTTGGCAACTGAACCCAATCAGAAAGAGCATCATTATCCAATAGAGTCAGCAAGTTAGAACCAACCTATCGGCTGACTAAGAACGCTTAGAATAAGAAATGCCTGTCACGCAACCTGAAACTTAAGCACTACACATCAGTCTTACGACCAGAAGCCTTGTATGCCATGGAGTGTCTTTCCTTGAACCGAAGGGGTCTAATAGAGAAATTGGAAATCAGAGTGAGGAGAATCATCAGGAAAATCCTAGGCCCGGTAAAGGAAGATGGGGAATTCCGAAGACGGCATAACTCTGAGCTCTACGAACATATTGAGATGCTCTCTGACTGTGCAAGGAAAAGAAGGGTAGCTTTCTATGGCCACGTTGCAAGATTGTCTCCATACCGACTAACCAACCGTCTGTTCATCTTCTGGAAAAGCAACAAGCTTCGTACCACTTGGTTCACAGAGACCGAGAAGGATATTAATGAACTGGGAATAACAGGTCTCAAAAACAGACAGTCTGTGAGACGCACCCTGAATGAGGTCCGTGGTACCCCCTGGACAGAAGAGAGAAAGGAGTTACACCGGCAGAAGGTGCGGCAATACTGGGCAAGGGTCAAAGCCCAACAGTTGAACAAGCCTGGTCCAAAGTAGGCCTATTCGAAAGAACAAGAATAAACTAACCCAAGATGAGTGATCGAGAAAACGAATGGTTTTTGCACTCTTCAAACTCTAAAGAGGGTCTGGCGGGACAAGCACCATTATGGTACCAGCAGTGCAGAAGTATAGAAAAAAGAGAATAAGCAAAGCAAATAACAAGAGGCAGAAACAGAAATAAGTGTGAAAAAGATTGGATAATAAATGTTAGAAAACGGAATAGAAATACATGATTGGAATATATTTCAGAAAAACGTCAATCAATTCCAGAAAAAGTATTTGGGAACAATGAATGTGGGTATAAAAGGAAATGTAGTAATAAAATAGCAGATAATTGTAGGAGAATATTGCACGAGTATTTTGGAAACTAGGAGACTTCTCAAAACAAAATGCTTTTATTTACAGTATTGTTAAATCCACAACAATATAACATAGACGTCCATGCAACACGTTAAAGGTTGCCAAAGGGATATCTAGTTTTAAGTATTAAGGAATTCTAAATGAAACAGTTGTTTTTGATGATATTTGTTTGAAAACATACGGGAAAGTAAACACACGTCATCTTAACTGTAACTGCTCAGAAAAATAGAGACACGATATATTTATTTTAAAATAAGATTCTAATAAAGTTTCTATATGTATGTCGAATTTGCCAAAGGAAATTTAAAATCGTTTAACTAAACTGAAATTTAAGAAAATATATAACTTATAACTTTAAGCTTAATTATTTAAAAATGTAAAATTTTGACTTGCACCACTTTAGCTGTGAACCACTCATATATTAGTAGGACTCATTACAAATGTAATAAACGCATCATTTGCCGAAGAAAAATTTCCAGAAACATTGCAAATAGGTAAAACAATTACAGTTTAAAGAAATGCTGATGCATAATTATAAGCCAATCGCCACCATACCAATTCTGGCTTAAATAATTAAATTCGATATTCTAAAACTAATTATTACTTTTATTGAAGAATGTAACTTGATGCCAAATCAACAGCATGGTTTTTGCAAAGACAAATTTAACATAAACGCCCTGGTAGAATTTCATGGCAAATTAATACAAGTGGTTGAGAAGGTAAGCATTCGATTGGCATATTCCCCAAGACCGTACACTGTATCTCCCATAACATATTGATAAACAAACTATATAACTAAGGTATCAGAGAAGTTTCGAGATGGACTCAGTCTTACCGCTCAAACCGAAAACAGTACGTTTGAGTGAATAGTTGTAATGGGGTTCTACAAATATTGTACTCCCCGTAGTTTCTATTATACACCGCCAACCTGACAAAATATATGAAAGCTTCATTGTGTCTGGGAATAAAATCGTGAAGAACACGGAACAGGCGAAGATACTACTAGAATCGCTAAATAAATGGTTCTCCACACGCACTCAATAAAAACAAAAGCGAGTACACTGTATTTCAGACGGCAAGAAGTGTGTATGTTACCGATCTAAGTCTCGAAATACAAAACTACAAGATCAATAGAACCATGCCAAATTTCGGAGTATTTATTTACAGGAACATCTTCGCTGGGAAACTGCAACATTCCGATTTTTGTGCAGCAATACATAAGAAGGCTTTCCAAATGAATAAGAAGAGAGCAGAGCTTCCTCACAATTTTTATGTCATAATTCGTATGGAATACATACAAAATGTACAAAAAATATAAGAATCCATATCTACAATAATCTTCCAACAAACCTAAGAAATGAAACCTCCTACCAAAATTTCCTATGAAATTGAAAGATTCTAAATTATCAAATCCAATCGATTCAGTTGATGAATTTATATTGTTGCAAATTTATTAATTAATCTTATATTATTGTTATCGCATTCTATTGATACTTGTATCTCAATTGAGAAATAAAGATTTTGAATTTAAGTAAATAGATAGAGTAGAATTCAACCGATAAGATTGGAACGCTATGATGATTAGACAGTCAAGTATTTATGCACTTTGAATTTATTTGGGGTTTAGTTTAGTTTAATATATGATTTAGTCAAGGTTTTTGTCAAACTTTTTATCGTTGAAATAAACAAATTAAAACTATTATCTGTTATATACAATATCTGAATTTTGTGACACATATACAACACTTAATTTCTCAATAGATCAAATACGAGGTTTGTCGTGCTTTCCACACAGTTATTACTTTTTTGTTGAATCAACGCCAACAGAGATTCGTTTGTTGTTCGTCTTTTTCCTGTTCTTTATTTATTAGTTTTCTGGTGTATAATTTATTTTGATATTCTCCCGCTTTAAAAGTTTTACGGTTGCTCTTTATAGAAGGAAATACAAAGAATAATAACATTGAAAAAAATATGGTATAAGTTTAAAGGGGAATACATATTCGAGATTTACTTTGAAACTTGTTAATTATGTGGTTTTCGAAGTCTTGCCGAGGTTGTTTATTCTGTTTTCTTTTACTTGCCGACTCTGCGCTTTTAAATTGTGTTTTTCCCCAGAAACTTTTTACATTGTATTGAAGTTATATATTTATGTACCATGCATCACGAGGTTTTATGCACATCAAACAAAAAGTCTTCATCAATGCCCTTTATACATGCTAACTTATTTCTTCTTATTATTCTAGGTATTTTTAATTATGTACAAAAAGTTTGTAATTTTTTTAATATGATTTAACTATTTGTCGGATAATAAACAAATGTATGCTGGGAACTTATGAAAAAATATGTCTGAAATTTACTTAATAACCTCAAAAATTGATGCATGAAAAACTTTTTCTTTCACCAGGAGAAGAAATACATACGATTTATTGCTTCCCTTAAAAAGTAAACGAAAATAAAAATTAACTTTTATTTCAATACAACCTTCCACAAAGTTTTACGCCTTTATAATTGTTTTTTTTTCAAATTGTCGTGATAATAAAGAGAGAAAACGTGAGATAAAATGATAAACGGGAAAAGTGAGCAGTAAAGCGTTATTAGGACATTTTCCGTGAAAAGAGATTAGGATGTGTAATAAAAAAGAAGAGGGGGGCGTTGGCCGCAAAATTATAGGGTAGTTACGCGAAGCTATGTTGACTTGTAATTTTCATCAGGGTTGAAGGTGAATTCCAGAATCATCAATCCGTCCACTTTCAATTAACCGGGATTACTTGTTATCCAATCAGAGGTGGGCAACACAACACACCAGTTCCCTCGGTGGTGTTAAAGTGAATTACGTTGGGAATACTAACTATGCTATACTCTAAGACCTTTGATTACCACCTCATACCCTCATTGAATAAACTTTTACAACTAACAATCCCAACTATATAATAAAATATACTCAACGGACCCTCAATAAAAAACTTTTATTTATTCATCACAACTACTTAATTCCATTTCTAAATTACATCAAATATTCCACTAGAAATATTTCACCGATGAGTTTAATATTTGAATATTAAATCAAAAATTATTTTATACTACAATAGTAAATAGTTATCTAATTATCTAATTTAATGATTAAAGTTTCTTGTTTTACAATTAGTTGATTTTATAAAAAGAATTAAATTTAAACTTCTATAGATCATTTAAAAATTGATATAAAATTAAAGTAATGCGTAGAATTTGAGCAAGGGGATTAACGTTTTTTTGTGAACCTTTTAATACCTTGACGACAACGAGGATTCATGCCTCGATATGCACAAAAATGCTATAATAGAAAATTGTCTACTAAAAAAACAGGTTATTGTCCTACTAAACCTCGTGAAGGAAATGGAAACTGTCAACCAACTTCAAAAAGATAAAATTGCCGCACTCGAAAATTAATGCAGTAATGCATCCTTAAGTGCCCCTCCGCAACATTCATTCAGCCAAGCGGTAAAAAATAGCAATGGGAAACTGTCAACTGATATCTTTATTAAACAAATACGTAGAGTTAAAGCGAGTGGCGAGATAGGTATTAAAATGTACACAAAAAAACATTAATCCCGTTGCTCAAATTCTCCGCATTGATTCCACGAAAGTACTGGCAAACGGATTGATAGTAAAATGTGCTGATAATATGAATAGGATGATCGCGCCAATTACTACGTGGTAATTCATACTTACATTTAATTGAAAATTTCACTATGTTTTAACCACACTTATAATATATAAAAATGTTATATAACTTTTTATTCACAGTTATATAAATTTCTATATTTACATTCACGACTTGAGTTTCGACGTTTGACGGTCATATTTAAGTGACCGTCGAACGTCGAACTTGAATATGACCGTCAAACGTCGAAATTTTAATGAAATTCTTCTCATTGAAGAAATTTTAATTGTATTCTCGTCGAATTCTTATATATATATATATATATATATATATATATATATATATATATATATATATATATATATATATATATATATATATATATATATATATATATATATATATATATTATATACAGTCGAACTTTCCTACGTCGAAGTACTATAGTTCACGAAAAAAAATTGGAGTTATAGAAAATTCGAGTTAGAGAAATACATAACTACTCCACTTTACACAATTTATTCAAAGTAAATGTATACATATGTAGGTATTTATCAGTGTTGGGTATAATTCAATTAATTTTTTAATTGTAGAATCAAACAATTACAATTTTAATTGCAATTAAATCAATTGCAATTAATTTAATTGAATTAACTGTTTAATTGTGAGATGCAATTGAAATCAATTGCAATTAAATCCATTAATTGCGGTTTACAATTAATTTAATTGCAATTAAAATTTTAATTGTTAGTTACAATTAACTTAATCATCAATTGTTTATTATTACAATTAACAATTAATACTATTTGATGAATGTAAAAACTTTACCCTCTTGTCACCGTGTATCCCTCGCTTGTAACCGTGCTTTCCCGCATTGTGCCAAATTAAATAATTTCCAATATTGTAAATAATCTAAATTGTTGGGAAAGATGATTCGTTCTGGACCCTTCACCTCCACTTTCGGCCCCCCACCTCGCTCCTACTTGCGGTTAACACCCCACTTCCGGTTCCCACCTCCACTTCCGGTTCACACTCACACTTCCGGTACCCACTTAAACTCCCACCCCACTTCCAGAACCGGAAGTGAGAACCGGAAATGTGAAAATTTTTGCAACCGGAAATAGGGGGTGGGAACCGGAAGTGGTGAAAATTTTGGAACTGGAACTGGAGGTGGGAACCGGAAGAGGGTGGGAAACAGAAGTTGGGGTGGAAACCGGAAGTGCGTGGGAACCGGAAGTGGGGGCGAGGGTAGGGGACCGTAAGTGGTCTATTTCCCTACGTCCGGTTCCCACCCCTACTTCCGGTTCCAAAAAAATTCCTACTTCCGGTTCCAACTTTTGGTTCGTGAACCGGAAGTGGGGTGGGTACCGGAAGTGTGAGTGGGAACCAGAGGTGTGAGTGTGAATCGGAAGTGGGGGGTGTGAACCGGAAGTGGGGTAGGAACCGGAAGTGGGAAGTTGAGTGCCGGAAGTGGAGGTGGAGGGTCCCGAACGAACCATCTTTCCCAACTATTTAGATTATTTACAATATTGGAAATTATTTTATTTGGCACAATGCGGGAAATTACGGCTACAATGCGGGAAAGTGACTTTACCGCACTGTAGCCGGACTTTGCAATATAGTGAGTAAAATTCTAGTTTCGCTTGATATACACGATGTCAAAGCTAGCTTTACAATTCAGGAGGCCAAAAAATAATTTCCAATGTTGTAAATAATCTAAATAGTTGGGAAAGATGGTTCGTTCTGGACCTTCCACTTCCGGCCCCCAACCTCGCTCCCACTTCCGATTCCCATACCACTTCCGGTTCTCACCCCCACTTCTGGTTCACACTCACACTTCCGGTTCCCACTCAAACTTCCGGTTCCGGAACCGAAAGTGGGGGGCGGGGACCGGAAGCAGGGTGGGGACTGGAAGTTGAGTCTATTTGTTTCTTAAATAATAATTGTCGGCCAAAAAAATTATACAAATTTCGTGCGGAAACGATTTTACAGCGCTCCTGCTAATGCGGAACTCGCCCTTCGGGCTCGTTTTCTAAACGAGCTGTCGCGTTGTAAAATCAAACTTTCTACACTCTAATGTAAATAACTATTTCAGTTACACATTATGGCAAGTGATACATTGGAGTATAATAAACATCTTCTAACCGACATTTATTAATTGTTAATTGTAATTGTAAAAGTGCATCAATCAATTAACAATTAATCAATTGTAATTGCAAAATTTTCCAATTAACAATTAATTAATTGTTAATTGTGATATATTGCAATTACAATTAATTATTTTAATTGTTAGTTGCAATTAAATCTCGCAATTTAATTGTTAATTGTTTTCACAATTAATTTTTGCCCAACTATGGTATTTATACACAAAAAACAAAAAAGAAATATACATTATTAATGTAATGTTATATACTTATAATCAATTAAAAATAATTATAATTAACATATTATTTTTTTAAAAAGTCAGTAATATTTATTTGTTTTCCATTAAGAAGTTCTCTATCTTCAAAGTTCTCGAAAGTAGATAATACACTTCGTCTGGAAGATTGTCTTTAGAACACAGATATTTGACTTACACTTATTTAAATAATTATGCATTTCTTTGTTCGTGGGTAGAATTGGCACTGTTTCGTTGCTAGATAAGACATATTCATCTTCGCGTTTCGTAATCTTGTTATCCATATCTTCATTTACAGATAAATAATCATTAATTGAGGTCATATTATCATATTATCCACGTTATGCTGATTACAGGTGTCATACGCGGACTTCAATTCTGACAGAAGAGGCACTGACAGAGAGACAGAAGAGTGGTATCATCTTCTTCACTCGAGTTTGTTTCGCTTTGTTTTTTAAAGCTAGCCTGAAGCCTGAAACAATATTTTATGGTTGCTTTGCTGAATATCGATGTCCCACGCGTTTGTCTTCAGACAGAATCAGTGTGTCCCAGACTCTCAGCAAAATAAAGAGCCTTTTCTCTAATAAGTGGTCCAGACATAGCCACATTTTTATCCCGCGCAATTTTAAACCATTCCAAAGTAGCTTTGTCTTTGTCTTCGTAGGTACACTTTTTCAAACGTTTGCGATCATAAGTTGCACCATTTTCAGCTTTATTCAAAATTTCTTCGCGGTTTCTTACAATTGAAGAAAGTGTACTTGGAGGATTCGCAATGACTTTTTTTGTTTTTAATACCTTTGTCAACTTATCAAGCTCACTTTGTTAGATAACGACATCGTATTGAGTTTTCTTCTCTGGCCACTCATATTTGCAATTGTAACTGCAGAGGTAAGAAGAAAGAATGAGTTTAATCTCTAAAATTTTGGAAAGTACGCACCGGTTAAAAAAATGGAGATATAGAGATTATTTTCTATGTAAAATTTTTCCATTGTACAAATTTTTACTACGAGTTATGGAAAAATTCGAGTTAAGGAAAATTCGAGTTATGGAAATTTATATGTAAAATGCTATTTAAACGTATGGATTTCTAAAAAAGTTCGAGTTATAGAAAAATTGGAGTTATAGAAGTTTGAGTTATGGAATTTCGACTGTATATATATAATCAGTGCATTGAAGGAAAAAGTGTTCGGAATAAAAAATTAACGGTTATGAGGGGGACAACTTATGCAGTCGACTTTGTCCCCCAGCCCCCCAGGGGGTAAAGGAGGGCCTTTAAAATCTAACAGTTTGTTCTTATTTAATAAAGACGTGACTGGATAATAAACAATTAAAATAGGAAAATAGTTTCGTATGGAATTTTAAATCTATATTATTAGACCAGGGTTGGCGAATCTGCAATTTTCTAGAGCTTTTTGTGTGACTTATTGCAACTTTTTGCTAAAAGAGCAAACTTTTTTAACTGTTACACGGATTTGATCAGCATCCTCTTCGGCCAATAATAAATAATAAGTATAATATAAAATATAAGTATAATAAATATAAGTATAAACGTAAATAATAAGATTTAGATAGAATCAATTTGCTATTCAATTTACAAGAGTTTTTGGTTAGTCGCATTTATATGCAGAAGAATATATAGATGAAGTAGTAAAGTCTAAACTACTTGTATTACGACTACCTCTTACAATTAGTCAAGGTTTAGTAGTGAAGTTTATATAGAGCTAACAGAACAATCATATCATAAGTCGACAAGTTCAGACCAGGGGTGGGGTACTTTGCAATTGACTTTCAAGAATTACTTAGATTTTTGGGCAATGTGTTTTGTTAAGTCAATTTCTTATAGTTGGATATTAACGATTTATATTTACTAGCTGCGTAGTTAAGATTAAATATCCGTGTTGTTTACATGAATAGAATTATAAAATAAATATAGACTTACTGCATTACTATATAAATGTAGTTTGACCTAGACATATAAATTGGCAAATCGCTGATAAAGTCGCTAAACAGAATTCAAAAAGGAATTAAAAATGCACTCTCTGGGTTCAAGGATTTACTAGTTTGTTTACTTTTTGTGATTGATATAATTGCTTGAGGTAGGAGTGCTTAAATTTCGGTGTTCGCAATTATAGTAAGAGTGCCATATAGTTCTTGGAACTAACTGCTATCGGTCTTGCATAAAACATAAACATATTATCTGCCCCAGATACAATTGAAAAAATTATTTACTTACGATAAGCGAAATTTAAAAAATAAAAAACTTGAACGAAAGCAAGAATTTTTGAGCACAATGGAAACCCCTATTTTTTATTGCAGATTTGGATAGTGTTAAAAAGTAGGTAAATATTATTCAGGTTGTTTTCCAAAATTGTTGATAGATGGCGCTGCAAACGTAAAAATGTGTTTTTATGAATTAAATAGCAATATTCATCACATAATTAATTGTTATTATTACTTAAGACTCACTCACAACATACAAGTTTGTTTTTCTCTCGACCCGCCCCAAAGATCCAAAGACTACACCCCCACCCCCCTTCTGCAAAGATGATAACTACTTGAAAATCTGTACTTGAATATCTGTGTGTTTGCCGGTTGTTTGTCTGTGTGTTTGGCTGTTGTTTGTCTGTGTGGTTGCTCGTGTGTTACATGGGCATGTGAGTGTGCGTGTTGCGTGTGTGTGAGTCCGTCGCCATTGCAATTTACATGTACTGCTCAAAATTGTGTCTATGATGGTCTCGACACAATCGTACACGTTTAGCGAAATTCTCCACGCACGCCCGCAACGTGTTTGGAGAAATTTTATGACAGACAATAGTTATTCGCTCCATTATGTACTAGCGCGTGGTTTGAGGATCGCGGAAGACGACGTCTTTTAGGTAACCCCAAAGGAAAAAATCTGGCGACGTAAAGTCCGGAGATCGGTCCCCCCAAACAATAGGTCCCCCGCGACCAGTCCAGTGCGCTGAAAACAGCCCATCCAAATGTTGTCGAGCAACACGAGCGTAGTGTGGTGGAGCACCGTCCTGCTGGAACCACATCGTCCTCCTGGTACGCAAATCGACCTCGCGCTATTTAACACCCCCTCGAAGAAGAAGGTCTGATTATTTGCAAGCCGAGAAGTCACACGTTGACACTCCATCGCTGCTGTTCGTTCACTTGTCGAACCCAGTGGGAATTTTCAGCACTCCAATAATAGGCATTGTGGGTGTTGACCAACCCGGTATTCTGGAAAGTGCACTCGTCGGAGAACAGGACTCGGTGGGAGAATAAACGGTCACGGTCGATCTTCTGCAAAGCCCAATTGCAGAAATCCACGCGATTGGCGAAACCATTTCCATGCAGTTCTTGAACGCGCATGATGTGGTACGCATGGAATTTCGCCCCGCGGAGTAACCGTTGAGCCGTCGATTTCGGTATGCCGATTTCCCGGAGACTGGTACGGGGATTGAGGTATACAGCTCCAAGTATGGCGATGGTCCGGGGGTCGTCATCCACAAGATTCGCTCGAGGTCGGTGTAAACAAAACAATCGAGTTCGACGTTGAAAATGTACAATTTTCACGTTTGCCGTGCCATCTATCAACAATTTTTGAAAAAAACTTGGATAAAATTTACCTTCTTTTTAACGCACTATCCAAATCTGCAATAAAAAATATGGGTTTCCATTTAAGATTTTAAAGTTGCCTCCTGTTCCCGCCCCCTTGGGGGGCTGTGGCGACAAAGTCGACGGCATCAGATGTCCCCCTCATAACCGTTAACTTTTTATTCAGAACACTTTTATAACACTTTAATCAATATTCTTAGAATAGAGGTAATTTTTGAAGAATTTAACTGTTTTGAGAACATCGAGAACCTCTATATAAATTTTTAAAAATAAAGCCCAATTATTTGTTGTAGGAATTGTCTATATACCACCATCAGGTAAACCTTATATTTCCATAAAGAACTTAGATGACATTCTATCCTTTATCACACGTCCTTTATCAAACGGATAATAATAAATTAGCTGCAAGTTTTGCAGCATATGATTATACGCAAAATATGAACCAACCCTAATTATCAATGAAAGTAAAAAAATTATAGATGTCATCTTTGTAGATAATCCAGAAATAATCTCCACTACCGTCAAAGATGTTAAATTTAAGATTCAGATCACTAAAATAGTGGCACCCAAAATAATCTTGTTTAGAGTTCTTTTTACTATATGCATTTAAAAATTCGATGCCGGCTTAAGCTCAATTGATTGTCATAATATAATTTATCTAAACGATATTGATGATAAGAGTTAATTTCTATTATTAAATATTATTAAATTATTCGATGAACATGCTCCATATAAAAAAGCTGTTATAATGAAAGTCATAAGGAATAAAGGTCAAAGCGATAATTAAGGAACGTAAAAAAAACTATAGAAAGTGCGTAAATTTGCTGTTTCTATAATTAGACAATAAAAAAGAGGCTATCTTTCCCATCAAGACAACCTGCCTGATAAAAAAACAATTTGGACAGTTTTTAAAAATCGAAATTTCCAAAAAAAACGCGCGACGACACACTATAACAATCGTTTAACGCTGACGAAATAAACGATTACTTTTTGCGTCTTAGTAATAACTGCATTTTTAGTCCTAGTAATAACTGCAGTTCTGCAGTCACTAAATTACCTGGTAAAAGATACAATAACAGCACCTTTGAGTTAAGATTAGTAACACAGTAGGATTATGATATTGTTATAACATTAAAATCTAATGCTGGTAGAATTGATGACATACCGGTTACCCTTTTTTAAATTATGTGCGCCTATAATTACCATTTACATAACACATATTGTAAATTGTTGTTTTAAAACGGGTTACTTTTCACGTGGTTGTAAAGTAGCATTTGTAAAACCTATACCCAATGTAAAGAATAAATAAAAATCAACTCTGAGTTAAAACCCATTGGCATCCTCCTGACATCTAAAATTCTTGAAAAATTTGTTGTGAATCAAGTATATGAATTGGTTGTCTGCGAGAAGTTAATTCCGGATCAGCTATCAGGTTTCCGTAAAGGATACCTACATAAACCTACCTCGGCACTAGCTGCAATTATTGATGGTTGTATTATAGCCTTGATTTCTCTAAAGCCTTTTATATGTTGGATCACTCTCTCCTGATAGCGAAATTAAAATACTATGGTTTCGATCACTTCTCCTCCCAGCTCTTCCAGAATTACTTAATAAATCGCGGTCAAAATATTGTGCTATGTGTCTCTCTGTCCAAGAATGGATTCAAATGTTCAGGTATACCACAAGGATCAGTACTGGGACCGATTTTATTCCTCATATACACGGCTGATATGTTTCAAAATAATACTAACTCCAAAGGTGGTGGCTATGCAGATGATACGCAAATATATCAACATTTTGATACTGAAAATGTGAAGCAAGCTGTTTACCCTTGACGGAAGGACATTGGACATTGATCGGAAGATCTCAACTTAAAATTGACTAGTAGTAAGTGCACTGTGCTACTAATTCCAGATTCTAAATCGAGTAAAAACTAAAAAAAAAATGAAGTCATGCCATGAACAAATACAGCAAGGAATCTTGCCCTACTAATTGAAATTGACTTTAGATTTAAAATTCATATTATTCTCATATTAGAGAAATATATATTTATTTAAAATTAGTGAAACTACCACATTTTATATTACGGAAAGAAAACTATGTGAATCGTTTGTCCTGTCGCATCTAAATTATTGCTTGATTGTTTTTTATCCATGTTTAGATCAGACAAACATGCGCAGATTGCAAAAAAAAATACAAAACAACTACTGTAGATTTATGTAAAAACTTATTAAACCGGCCAAGTGCGAGTTGTGACTCGCGCACCGAGGGTTCCGTAGAAACTTGTAAGTGAGGTATCTTTAGGAGGACCTAACTGTATGCAACCCATATGCTTCTGGTGTCTGACAATACCACGCAACACATTAGTGCATTTTCATAAGTTTCTAATAGTAAATTCGCATTTTTCTTGTAATTAAACTACATATTTACGGTTTTCAGATTTTTCTCTTTACATGTGCTGTAAAACACCGCTTCTTGCCAAATTTCATGATTCTGGGTCAGCGGGAAGTACCCTATAGGTTTTGATTCCCTTGTAAAATCGCAAAATATGCGACATAAACGGTCATATCTTTTGATCGCGTTGACTTACAAGTTTGATTTTTTCACAGCTGAAAGAGACCGTAGACCCAATTATTTGATACAAATTTCAACTTGTTACCTCTACGCGTTCCTGAGAAAAATGGTCTTGACAGACAGACAGACAGACGGACGGACGCACAGACGGACAGACAGACAGACGGACAACAAAGTGATCCTATAAGGGTTCCGTTTTCGGTACGGAACCCTAAAAATATATGAAATCTAAATTTAGAAAGTTAGAATTTTGAACTTCTATTATTTATTAAAAAATCAGAAAAATCTTACCACGTTGTATAAATATCAGTCAGTCCGCTTGCATGTAATTACGAAAGGCAACTCAATTTTGTCGAAAATGAAAAGAAAGTCATATGTTAACTCCTTAAAATTGTTTATTTTAGTTTAAGAAATACAATTAAAAACAAGTATCTTATATTTATGTATAATTTTGAAGTCGATTTTGTATATTATTTACTGTTGTATCCAAAGTAATTTAAAAACAATTTAAAGAGAATTTCTACAACAGAAAATTTTCCCAAGTTGGAAATTATCGGAATAAATTGTGTAAGGAAACGTAAACGGTCTAGAGAAGCGGAAAATGTCTTTCAGAAACATTAAAAAGTAATAAATCTTTTAAAAACTAAAGCTGTACCCAAAGGTGGAACCGAGCCAGGATGAATAATAAATTTAAATAGAATCAATGTTTCCGACGACAATAGAATCCATACCGCAAAAATTAATCAATTTCTATTCTATTACAAAGTCTCGTTTTCTTTTATTGGCGAACGGGGAACGGGTAGGAAAAGAGGGGAAATGTTACTATTTTCTTTATAAATAATGTAAGCAGAAGTGTGTTTGTGTAATATGCCGTTTCGCTGTTTTGTGTAGAGGCATTTTGAATATTTTACGTATTTTTAAAATGCACCACGATGCTAGGACTACGAATATTACGTTTTTTTCTTTTATATTTATTTCGTGTAACAAAACCAAATATAATAAATGTTATTGGACGGACGGCTCCCGTACTTTTCAAATCGAATTCAACAAAATTCTCATATTCACATTACAAAAAAGAATGATTCTAAGTCAAATTTTTGCTCATAATTCTGGCGATTATTATAAAAAAAATTTAAACAAAAATAAACAATAAAAGTTTTAAATATTATTAAATTTAAAGTAATCATAATTTTGCTTGGTTAAGCAACACGTAACCATGAATGAATTAGATAAACTAGTTAAACTCTGTGCAGTATGCACCAAATTATAAACTGCAGCATACAAACTTTCATTAAATATTTTAAACGGTTTAATTTAATTTAACTACCAGCATTATTTTCCTCGAAATAAGATTGAAATTGTAGCGAAACCACAAAATGGAATGAAACACTCTCTGGCTGCAAATGTTACGTTGACAGTAATTCACTCGATTTATTTCTATTTTTAACTGATTACCTCTAACCGGATCAATAAACGTAAACATTCTCTGAAAAGAGAAGTTAACAATGGAGGCTGAAAATTCTCGGGTGTCACATGACAATACACTTCCTAAAAGATCAAATAAACAGCAACAAAGTATAGCGAATATATTTTCTTTTATTGCAATCACTTTAATTTAAAAAAATAAATTATAAAACTTTTTTTGTACTGATGGCGTAAGCGACTAGGTTGCTTGCTTTATATAAAAATTTCGTAACATTAATCAATTTCACATATAAGAAACCATCGCCAGTGTCGCTCGCTGTGAAAAGCGGGGGCGCAGCGAAAAGAGGCGATCGACTGGAAATAAAGATAAAGAATAAATAAAGACAAAATAAATGTAAAGTAAGCAGCATGACGTCCGTACAAAGCGAGATTTGGTTTCGTTTCAATTGCTATCTCGAGATGCGCTGTACAGTCGCGCTGAAAGGGGCGCCTTTTTCACAGAACTTGATTCTCAACTATCCCAAATAGGAAAAAAATAAAAATAAACGGAGTTTAACAAAATGATCTCAAAATAATTTTTACATTCTACTAAATTCCTATTAAAGAAACAGTAATCCATAACCAAAGCGGAGCTATATAATATAAATTAAAAGCTCATTTACAAATATACCGGTGTATGAGAACAACAACAAACTTTCTGCGCTGATTCTATAATCCAAAATAAGCATGAAGTTTTACCAGTAACAGAAGCAATGGGGTGCAATTTATGGATTAAATTTATAAACATTAAAAAGAGCTACGTACAATTTACAAAAATATTCCAAATTTCGTCCACACTGGGACGGATTACGAATTTACGGCGACAAAAATAAAATCAAGTTCATTTGAATTTTTTGTCTCACATATTACCTTATGATGACATTCTGATGATTCTAATATAAAATTAGTCTGTATTAGATGTGCACGTCGGCTGAAAGACCACGGGTCGATGGCCAATTGTTGTAGTTGTAGTTTTTGTTTATAAGTATTACAATAACGATGTTTAATAATTATTATTATTAGATGTGCACGATTAATTAAAAATGCAAATTTAAGTGGAAACAAAAATTATATGACAAAAGTGCAACATTTTTTTACAAATTCACAACCGATCTTCGTCAAAACCATCGTTATCGTATCATCAAAATTGTTCATTACACTTTAACGAAGAAAACTTTTATCTCTTAATGCAAAAAATAGTTAATTTCTATTCAACGTTTTCTCTTTCAAATGGTGGTCATCACGACTACCTGGAAAAAAGGTGTAATTCTCAGTAAGGTGGAACGATGTGGACGGGATTTTTGCTTTTCTAGAATTGTCAATGTTTGTTTTGTTTTACAAAATATTTAATTTAATGGAACTATGCGGAACTTTTAAAAAAATCAATTTATTGCAGTTTATTAGAAAAAATTTTTTTTTGCCATAATCGTTAACAAAACTTGTTTTTTAACGGTGTTGATTTAAACTTTCTACAAATTTGATATTATCACATGTAAATACATGCTTGAAGCTATATTCTCCATATTTAAAAAGTTCACATTTTTTTAACACAAAACAGACGTAGTTACTTTTTTAAAAATCCAGCGCAACTAATTCCTTTTTGCTACCTAAGAGACAAGAGCGATGTTTAACACGTTCCCACAACCAATGGAATTGGTTTTTCGCATTTATTTGTTTATAGTATTATGGACGGGTTATCTAACAATACATTTTAAGTAGGGTTTCTAAATATCCGCACTTATTCAAAACCGCGGTTTTCGGTTTTTGAAAATTAAAAACCGCGGTTTCGGTTTCGGATTCGGTTTTTGGTAGTAGTGTCTGATATTTAAACGAGATCTTAGTTTTGTACAAAAGTTGGCGCTTAGGGAAAGTGATCTTTCGGAGTAGGTGGATGTAGCTTCAATTGTAGAGAGTGCTTGAAGCAAAATATTTATTTTTTTTGTTCTCTCAGAAGTTTTATAGAAATTTATAGTTATAGTTTTCTTACCATTTGAAAATTACTTTTAATTTCAGCATCTTCTTCGACGTAATACTCAATAATACGTAATAATAATATTATCCACATTTTCTACGTGCGATTCTTCAGTAAATAAATCTTCATCTTCACTGCTGCAGTTGTTTACTACATGAGATGATTTCTTGTAAAAAGGGTCACATACATCGAGATGAATTGTATGGTTAATACAAATTTTTGGTTCAGCAGGACAATTTGTACCATTCTTTTTAATTACCCGGGCATCGTCATGTGTAGTATCTTACTCAATAATAATCCCACAGCAATAAATGCCAGGCTCAATCAAACTTTGAGGTTTTTGAGACCAGAAATTGGAAATCGCGTTGAAATCGCTCGATAACTAACGCCGCGACGACCCGTCAAAGTTAGATCTCTCGAGGATGAGTTGCATTTGCTTTTTTCAAAATTTCGCAGCTGCCACAACAAATTCGACGTTTTGTTAGAGCAAAACGTGGACAGAAAGCGAGACTGAAAACCGCGTTCGTAAATCTTTGACAGCGGCGTCGCGACGCCACCGCAAAGTTCAATTTCCTAATGCGGCTGCTGGTTTTTTTCGCCGTAGTTTTCGTAATTATTAAGCTGGCGAAACAAGTTTGATGTTTTGTTGAAGGGAAAGCTTCTCAGGAAGCGGTAGTGAAAACCTCGTTGCAAAATCTTTGACGGCGGCGTCGCCGCAAAGTACCACTTGCTAATCTAGTTCGAATTTCGGGAACTCGCGGTGGTTTTTCCGTGTAGTTTTCGCAATTTTACAGATAGGGTATATTTTACAAATATTTATATTGTATATTTTACAAATTTCATGTTTTCGTGAAGGGAAAGATCATAACACCTGAAAAACATTTTGGTAAGTTTTGGTTGGGTTATACCGGCCAGCTATTGCTTTCCGAATAAATGCAGATTTTGAAATTACTCCAACACATATACCATCGATGTTTGCCATTTTTGCAACAACAGTTTATTTGCAATGTTTGAAAGAGTACAAATTCAATGTTCAACTAATTCAAATTTTATTTTTAAGTATCTTTAGGTAAAACCGAAAACCGCGTTTTTTATGACGGTTATGCGGTTTCGGTTTTTGCACAGAAAACCGCGGTTTTGCTGTTCGGATATATCCGAACCAGAAACTCTAATTTTAAGTGGTTTTGCTTAATTGTGAGACATTGTAAAATTCTATTTTTATCGCCGCAAATTCGTAATCCGCCCCAGTGAGCGCCGCTGCAATAAAGAACGACGAACGCGTCCAAAAACGGCGATCGACAGTAACACGTTGCAGTAGCTCCTTAAGTGCTCTGACTGTAGTCATGGGATTCAGAGAAGGAACAAACAAAATGTACGTTACTGGTCTGCCGAAAACTCTGAAGTTATATTTGAGAAAGAGCTGCATTCTCAAAAGGTAACTGTATGGTATAGAATATGCTCAACTGGAATATGAGGGCTGTTTTTTTTAAGATGAAATGGGGAACGCAGAACTTGTTAATAATTAGCGTTACGTAGAGATGCTATAAACGTTCTTAATGTATACCATCGCTCAACTCCGATTACCAATAAACGATATTTGATATCAGCCAGATGGTGCAAGGCATCATGTATCCAACATGTTTATGGGAGTGTTACGCGAGTTCTTTCCTGGTCGTCTGATTTCCCAACGCGGGGATCAGTTGCGGCCTCCTAGCTCTCCGGATTTGTCGGCTTTGGATTATTTGAAACCCGAAGCCCGCACCAAAAGAACACTTGGAAAATCATGGGGATTGAAACCAAGCATGGTATACTGGCAATACACTATGGTACTTAGACCCATTCTGACATATGGCTCCACAATATGGTGGACCAAAGTGAAGCAAAAACGGGCCATCAGAGAACTCTCCTATGTTCAAAGACTGACCTGTTTAGCAATTACGGGAGCGATGAAAACCGCCCCAACTGCGGCTCTAGAGGTGATCCTAGGCCTTCCTACCCTGGATATCTTTATCATGGGCGAGGCAATGATGGGAGCTTTCAGATGCATATGCAATGGCACATGGGAATCTCTGGCGAGGTCAGGACACACCATGTTAACGAATGTTATATCAGAATCGTACCTCAATATAGAGGGGGATTCGATGCCCCAAAAGGCTGTCATTCGATCTACCCTTCAAAACACATCTACGATGAACAGAAGGCAACCAAATAACCACTTGCCAAGGAGGACTAGATTGGTATACAGACGGCTCCAAGAAGGACAGTGGTACTGGCGCAGGAATCTATGGACTGTCCCTGGGGTGCAGCCTATCTCTACCCCTGGGGATACATGCCACAGTATTCCAAGCAGAAATACACGCTATCATGGTATGTGCCCGTGAAAATTAGAGAATGGACTACAAAAGTAGAAACATATGCATTTTCACGGACAGTCAGGCTGCGATTAATGCTCTAGCGTGTCACGAATTCAAATCTAAGACAGTTTGGGACAGTCTTCAGGACCTAAAAGCCCTGGCAAAGCATAACAAGGTCACACTTGCAAACATCATTGCTGAAAGCCTACATTACCAAGTAGGTAATGGTAGGACCCTACATTACCAAGACCACGACCCGAAATAAAATCTGTAAATGGGTAGCAACTAAGCACCGTCTATAGTGGGTGAATTTGAATGGTCTGACACACAGCAAAAGAATGTTAGCAAACCTATCGTAACTCTAAACCTAACCTAACTCTAACTGCTGAAATCCTGCAACTTCCAAAGATGCAGATCGCAATTGGGGTAGGCCTACTTACAGGACACTGCCCTCTACGAGAACACCTGCATAAAATGGGTATCTGGAAGGATGAACCTTTATGCAGGTTATGCTATGAGGAGGACGAAACCGCCGCCCATATAATCTTCCACTGTGAAGCAATCGCACGTAGGAGACACAAGCTTGATATTACAGCTGAGAGGGTCCCCGTGAAAAACATGGCACATAGAATCATGGACCTAATAGAGGGACTGGATCTATTTGCATGAACGAAACAATGTGAGGAAATACAATAGGCCAATATGCCGCAGTGTTTTAAGGGCTAATTGGTTAGAGGACAAAAAAAATGCGCTAAATAAAATGGTTTTAATTTGATGGGTAGACTGTTTGGTAATAGCTCATCTTCAATTCACCTTCATCACAATTGATAAAATAAAATTATTTGATTTAATATGTAATAATAATAGAGATTATGTAGAGCAATATCTATTCATTTATTGTTATGTACATTTTCTTAATATGCGATAAACAATGTGGATGAACCTCACATTCTGGATAAAAAGTCACAACTCTCTTCGCTGTTTTGGAATACTGCCAATTGTACTACCTTCTTGGAAAAATATCACTTTGTTACATTCTGTGCATTTTTTTGCCTGTAAACGCATGGCAATCTAATTAATTTCTCGGAAATTTATCTGCGTCTAGTCTGCTGCTGATAACAATTTGAATTTCTTAGAAATTGTGCGTTTATTTTATAATAAGCATATTCATATTTTGATTTACTGTCCGGTTTGTCGATTAGGTGAAAAGTGGATTACACCTGGAAAAGTGGATTAAAGCTGATTGAAAGCTGTTTAAAAGTGGCTTCAAGCTGTTTAAAAGTGGATTAAGGCTAATTAAAGCTGATTGAAAGCTGTTTAAACAGTGGATTAAAGCTGATTGAAAGCTGTTTAAAGCTCATTGAAAGTTGTTAAAAGCTGATTGAAAGCTGTTTAAAGCTGATTGAGGTTACATAGACCTCACACCCTGTTTAGCGTGGGGTTACATAGATCTCACACCCTGTTTAGCGTGGGGTCACATAGACCTCACACCCTGTTTAGCGTGGGGTTACATAGACCTGACACCCTGTTTAATGTGGGGTCACATATACCTCACACCCTGTTTAGCGTGGGGTTACATAGACCTCACACCCCTGTTTAGAATGATGAAAAGTGGATGCAAGTAGATGAAAAGTGGATGCTAGTAGATGAAATGTGGATGCCAGAAAATTGAACTCTTTGGTATTTATATAAATAAAAAAAGTTAATGCTATCTGGGTCACAGACAAGTTTAAGAAATTTCGCTTACACATTGGAAATTATTCGGATAAATATCATAGGAAATATACCACATATTTCCTATGATATTGTCTTGTCTGTATAGTCTTGTCCGTTCTTGTACGACCTTGTTCGGTATTGTCCGATTCAAATTGTTATCAGCAGCAGACTAGACGCAGATAAATTTCCGAGAAATTAATTAGACTGGCATAATTTATTGGTTCCGCGCTTGTATGTAGCTGATAAGATAGCAGGGGTTTGCTATCTACGACAGACATTCGGTCACGCCTAACGGTAAATCAAAATAAAAATGCAGATTTTTTTTCCGAGAAATTCATTAGACCACTATAATTTATTAGTTCCACGCTTGTATGTAGCTGATAAGATTGGGGGTTTGCTATCGACGGCAGACATTCGGTCACGTCTAACGGTAAATCAAAATAAAAACACAGATTATTTTCCGAGAAATTAATTAGTTTCAAATACGTTTACAGGCAAGTTGAGAATGAAACTCCTCACGGCCGTCCTCACCGCGCATTTTTGAATATATCCTAACGCCATCTACACATCTACGCTCGGCTGCGTTCACAACTACTGATAAATCGCGGCGCCATCTACACATCCTCGCTCGACCACGTTCAGAACTAGTAGGTCAGGGTAAGATCAAGACCACGGTCAGGGTTAAAGGTCAGGGCCAGGGGTCAGGGCCAGGGGCTGGGTCAAGGTCAGAGGAGGAGGTGGTTAGGTCAGGGTCATTTCGACATCAAAACTAGGGTCACAGGTCAGGGTGCCAGGGGTCAGGGCTGGGGGTCAGGGCCAGGGGTCAGGGGTTAGGGGTCGGGGGTCAGGAGCTAGGGGTCAGGGTCAGGGGTCTAGGTCGAAACCAAAGTCAAGGTCAGAGGGGGAGTTGGGTCGAGAACGTGACATATATCGCTACTTACAGGCTCCTAAAATTTCTGCTCTCAGTATCATAATTGATTAGAGATTGATTAGCATATCTATAGGCTTCTTCAACAATCAGTTTTATTATATTATCTGACAGAAATAAATAATCTATAGAGTGAAAATAGATCATTGGTAATAATATCATTTCCAATTCTTCGTGCTGCATATATTATCAGTGTCTATTCTCTACAAGGATACTTGATAGTTGAATATCTTCTGGAGAAGAATTTTTAGAATCCGTATTAGTCTGCTCACAGTTAATAGCATAAACGTTAATATCTTCCGAAGAGAATACTAGCAATCGTGGCTTTGATTTATTTCTTCTGGTGACAATAATTAATTCATCCGAAGAATTTTCTTCTTCGTGTTAAACCTTCATTTTCTTGTATTCTCGTGCCACTATAATTTCCTCACAAAATACCTTGCTTAACATACATTACTTATCATTTGCTTATTCATTACCTAATTTAATGTTTATCATTTAACACACATTCGTTCCTAAAAGCAATAATATAAATGGATGTTTACATAATAAATGAAATAAAGTTTATTTAATTTTTGTAAATTTTCTATTTAAAATATCTTTAAATAATGTTTACCTTAATCAAATACCTTACTTATTATGCAATACTTACCATTTACTAATACATTAATTAAATTAATACTTATCATTTAACAAGTATTATGCGTAAAGCAATCAAATATGTTATATTTTTGCATAAGAAATAAAAGAGTTCCTATAAAAAATTTAAAATAATGTGTTTAATTTTGTAAAACTTTAAAATGAGTAAATTTTAAGTTTATTTAAAATGTTATATGTCTATTTAAAAAATTTTAAAATAATCTTTTTAAATTAATCTAAAACAAATATTTTCCATAATTGTGGAATATAAATAAAAAATATATAAAATATAATTGTGGATGATTTTTTAAAAAGAAAATATATATATATTGTGTTCAACCTGTCGGGTTTATTTCTTACACAAAAAAATCCCATAAAAAGATGATATCAATTATTTATGTTTGTTTAACAAATTGGCAAATTTAATATAAATCGAAAACGGTTGTCCTTCATATGCGAACCGTTCAATAAATTTTACGCGATAACATGTTGTGCAAATCTGTACATATGAAAACCATTGTCATTCGCATGCTTATAACAATAAATAATAATACACATAATTAAAATCGGCCAATATTCATAAAGTTCTGAATCCATTTTAAAGTCGTTTATCATTCGCCCGCTTCGTACGAACGTTATTAATTCGGTGTCAATATCATCGGATTGCATAAATTATAACAACCGAAATGATTTAACGTTTCGCATCCGCATTATTTTTTTTTTCTGTAAACTTTATCGCAATTTAATTTAATTTTCTGCAAACTTTCTCGGAAGTGTATTTAGTTCGTTCGCAAGATTTCTTTTGAAACATGCATCATAAATCACACAGTTTCAAATGCGTTTTAGGGGAGCCTTCGTTTGCCAGCATTGGAATATAATACATATTTAAAACTAATTTAAAAGGAGAAGGATATTTTCTTATTTTTCTATATAAATTTTTCTATATAAAAACCCGTATTGGTCCTGTAACTGTATGGATGCTTTATTAAATTTCTGATTTGTTTTTTAACCCACCGTTTGGCACATAGTCCGCTAACCTTTGGTTTGGCACATGTAGTCTGGCCGAACCCCCGTATATCTCCATACAATTTATACTTTATTTCTGTCATATATATTTATATTTCTTATATACACTTATCGTCTTATAAATTCTAATTCGTGCAAGTGACTCAAGTATAATTCACTTTTGAGTGTTCTCGTCCAAACATTTAGTGCAAAAGATATGTGTTTTTTAAGCCGTAATTTTTCGCTTCCTTAGGAACAAAGTTTGCATGCTCTCTTCTTTTCCATTGTATTATCACGAATTGGTGTATATTTTTCTTATTCCACATATATCACGAATTGGTGCGGCTTTATCTGTTGGCGAAAAGCACGTTTACGCCTATCAAGCAAACGGATATATCGTAGAAATGCAAGGAATCGCTTATGAGACATAGCAGATCGGAATATAGGTAGGCCGTCTGTATGGCAAAGAAATTGTAATTTTTGCATGTTATTGTTTGAAACTCCAGCGGCCAAAGGTACACCAATAAATGCATCTAATTCAGTGCTCGTTAGCTCTTTCCAAACCCTTGGTTATTATCGGGATTTGTCAGATTCCACCTTTGAAATGTATCTTTCGCATAACGATTCGTTTCGGTGATGATTCGAATCGGTACTGAATTTTGTTCTTTGGGTCCAGCTCGAAAACGCATAATATTGTGATGACACAAACGACCAACATCATTTGCTGGTTCATTTCTATTCCTTTTTGTAGCGTCTTTGCCAAAGAAAAATTCATCAATTGTAGCTTGTTGATTTTTAGAATGTGCTTATCCCTCTACTTCCATCTTCTTCGTCACTATCTAGAATTCATTTCGTATCTTTCGCATCTTCTTCAGGTACATATTCCATATCATTATCATCGTTATCGTCTCTGAATGGATCATGTTTAACATTTTCATAAATCTCTTCTTCAGGTTTACAATCGTGAATGAAAATCTGTATCCAAACTTTGTCTACGTAATCGCTTATTACACTTCAAAAAAACACACAAGAAAACTTCGTCATTTTTATGAAGCAAACAAAAATTTCGCAAGATGCTAAACTGATGGCTCGCGAGCTAGATAGACCAAAGGACGAGTAATACAAAAGCTCGAGGGGACGCCTCGGGCTGGCTCGAGATATAGAGGAACTACAAAAACGCGGTAAAATGTTCAAAATACATTTTTTGTCATGTAAAATATATATGGGTCTGGACAGAGCACATGTGCCAAACCGAAGTATATCCAAATACATATTCTTGTTTTTACCCTTGTATGACATGTATCCTTTTATTTTTTTCAATTAAATGAACGCTTATGAAATTTTAGGAAAAGTCAAGGAAATTTAAGTCGATAGCTCAATTAAAATTATATTAAAAAGACAAATGAAATCGAAAAAGGTCTGGCTGGACCCATGCACCAAACGGAAGGTTAAGAAAACCTTTTTAAAAAAACTTTACATTACACAATACACAATTACACAATAATTCTTCAATTCTACATCCGGCAGTTGTCGAATCTATATCAGCAGTTGTCAAATCCTACCGTGGTCGAGTTTTAAAATTAATTAAAGCAGTCAAAAGTACATTTTCTGTTACATTTTCCTATATCAGTGAGGTTGTGTTAGGCCCCGTTCACACATGCAATTTTCAATTGCGCAACTGCATTTTTGTGTCTCATAGAGTCTTATGCAGCTGTGCACACTTGCAACTGCAACTAAATCACCAGTTGCAGCAACTAAACAGTTTGGGTTTTGACAAAAACTTGTTTAGTTGCGCAATCGTTTTGTGTCTCATGGGATTGAATGGAGGTGTGCACACTTGCAATCAAATAGTTGCATATTGCAATTGTTAAGACTCAAAAATTGTACTTTGTTGTAGTTTTACAATAGTTTTAATGTTAGTTTTACGAGAGGGAATTAGTTTTCTTTGGAAACTCTGTTAATACCATGTGCCAAATAAGTGGTATGAATTAAATTAGGAAAAAATATTTTTCCAACATGTGCAATGAATGAACCATTTTAAAAATCTTGTTATTAGGCCTTTCTCAGAAATCTGTACTTTTCAGAATGGAAGATTTATAGCCATTCAAAACGAATTTAAGAAGGAAACTAATTATTTGAATTCACCCTACAAATTTTGTAGCAAACCAGTTGTTTTCTCTTTAAAATATGTTGTAATCGGATTATTTTCCTTTAACGTTTCCTTAACCTATAACTTTTAACGAATTTTGAACCTTAAACATTAGATATGTATAGAAACTTATTTCTTATTGATTACGGCTTAATAACAAATATACATTTTGCATATAATCCGAGCTTTAATAATAATAAATTAATTTAAAACAAAATAATTTAATTTATTTTTCCTTCTCATCTCAAGGGCACACAATGCAGCTACTTCTATGAATTCCATGACGCAACTAATTTATAATTGCAATTGCATGTGTGCACACACCATGCAACCAAGCTATTCAGTTGCAGTAGTGTGCACGTAACAGTGCAACTGCGATTAAACAGTTGCGCAATTGAAAAATTGCATGTGTGAACGGGGCCTTAGTGCATGCTTTGTTAGGTTATGTTAGGGTATGTTACGTTATGCTACGTTGTGTTACCTTATATTACGTTATGTTACGTATTGTTACGTATAGATTAGCTATTCTGCATTACATTAAAATTCCGGCAGAGCGTAGTAGCAGCAGGACTTTTTTCACATAACTTAAAACTATTTTCAACCGTGTTTTCGTGTGTCTTTGGATTCCAAAAGTAACTTGGTTTTAGTGACATATTTGTGATATTTATTTACTGTGGTAAGCAATAAATTACTCTGTGATGTTAAAAAAATCAATTATATTTAAAATCATAATAAAATCCGTTAAAAATAAATTGTTCTCATGTGGGGACAATGGACACATTGCCGTACATTTCAATATTATTATATATAAAAAAGTTAATTATTTTAGTTTACTTTTAGAGTTATTTTACAATGGAAATCAAGCCCATTAGCAGTTCTATGTTTTATGGTCAATTTTATAAAACGTTAGGACATCCGTGGGTCCAAACGGGTTAATATGAATTAATAAAATTGTGACAATTAAATAGGGAAAAATGTTATAAATCAGGAAAAATATTCACAAATTTCGATTCAACATTATTGAAATTAGACAAAAGGGAGGCAAAATTGTGACATGAAATGTAAATATTATTGTTTTAAAAAATTAATTGAATTAATTATTTAAATATATAATTTAAATTAATTAAATAAATTAAATTAATATATGTTAACGTAAGTAAAATTAGATCTTGTTGGAAATTAGACACAAATTGTGGCAATTAAGAAGGGAGCCCATAGATTGGAGCGAGCCCAGAGAAGAAGACTAGAGAGGCTAAACATCACATCTCAACATACAAGTGAAACAAGTCCATGCTTACAATGTTGACCTGCAAGACCAAACAAACAAAATAAGAAGTCCAAACAAACAAAATTGGACAGACTAATCAAGGCGGTCAAAGCTAGGGAAACAGCAGCAAACAGCTATGTCTAGTTAGACAGAACTAGATTCACTAGACCAAAAATAATACTAATTTTTGTACAATGTAAGAAATTATGTATACAACTTTAATTTGATTAACCCTCTAATGCCCAATTTTTATATCGTCGCGCAAAAACTCTCCTTACACAAATGAATGCCGCTGAAAATAAATCTGTATTCAATTTTTTGTTATCGGTATATTGTTACTTGGTATATCTGCTAAAGGTATGCCCGTCTTGAGGTGGACCTGGGCAGTTATGGCAAAAAAGTAAATGTAAACAGTAAAGGAAAGAAAAAGGTTTTGAAAATTGTTTATTTAATAATTATAAAAAAATATACCTAAGCTTTATTATAATTATTATGAAAATCAGCGAAGCAATTTTTTGCCGCTGCACAACAAATATTTATTTTATATTTAGAACATATACACTGGGTTTCGGATTTGCATCCAGGTCATTTACATTGCCGCTTCCCTGAACGATCTAACCATTCGGGATAATGATTGAAACCGTCAAAACGGGTATCGGCGGTAGGTACATATGTTTTTTTGCACTGCTTTTTGGCAGGCGGTGTTCTTGGACGTCCAATTCTTTTTCTGGTGTCAGCAATGTTTTCAGGTTTGCATAGCATGGCAGCAACTTGTCTTCTAAACATTGGTAGTTGTATGTTGGACTGTCTTCGATTTATTTGTTTATGTAACAAATAAGCATTTACCATTGCCATGCCTATTATGTGATAAAACAATCGACTTGTCCATTTTCTGGTTTTCATACGGATATGATAGCGAGCTAGCAGTCCATCCATTAGGTCGACAGCACCCATGTGTGCATTATATTTATGAATAATGTTTGGACAGTCTACCTCGACTCGTTGCTTCTGTGTTCGATCAAAACGTGACTTCTTTGGTGCATTATCTGGTACTACACTACCCATTTTGAATGGTTGAATAACCACATAAGTTGACGCTAATCATACGCATTTGTTTTCTTTCCGCAGTATGGTCGATACATCTATGCCATGGCATGAACCAACATATTCTTCCGAAAATCCACGTTTATGTTTTTCTGCCTCCTTATCAGTAGATAATTTGCAGTTAGGAAGACGATTCACTCGTATTGTTCCCAAAGAAAATATTCCCCTACTATATAAGTAAACCATCAAAGGCGATGCTGTATAAAAATTGTCGAAATAAATAATATGGTTCTTGTGTGTAGGAATTATTTGCGACAATCTGGACACCACATTTGCCGCTGCACCCAAATCTGGTACTCCATCTGGTATAACATTATCACCTGCACCAGTAAATACCTAGAAACCATATGAATATCCATAGGAATCACATAATACAAATAATTTCATGCCCCACTTATGTGGTTTAGCGGGCATATATTGTCGCAGATGCGAAACCATTTTTGTGGGGCACATTTGTTCATCCACGCATAGGCGCTGGCTCAGGTACCAATTGAAAACGTTTGTTGAAGTGATTTATAAGTGGCTGGACCTTAAATGTAGCCTTATATTTTGGATGATTCTTTGCTACTACTTTTGAATTGTCATTGAAATGTAAGTAGCGACAAATTACCTCAAATCTGTTTCTTGGCATTGTTTGTCGTATAGGCTCGAATGAATTTTCACCCCAATATTCTCGGATATTCGGATATCGATAGATCGACATATAAATATGGATCCCCAGATATTTTCGTATCTCCTGTGCCGAAGTTATAAACTTGTAGAAATATTCATTTGATGTGCGTATAAATTTGTTTGGTCGGTCATATGCGTGAATAAATCTTCATCAGCAAAATATGTGAAACATTAGTAAGGCGTTTTCAGTTCATAAAAACGATCAGGTTCTCTTCGCTTCCTTTGAATGATATTTGTTTTTTATCAAGTTGGATATGGTCCCTCCGCCATATAATTTTTTTTGAATTCTGGACTTTTTGTGTCTATTTCAAGAGCAGAACCAATGAATGCACTGAGTGGTATACATTCTTCTTCATGCCGATTTTCGATTGGTTTGACATGTTGTGCTATAGTGGGCAGCGCTTCTGCGGCACATTGACCATTTGACTCAAAATTAGAATCAATAGCAATAGGATAGTATTTCGATCTATTACTTGGCCCAGGTATTGGCTGAGAAATTTCGCCGTCGCTTTCATCACAACGAGCTTTTTCTATTGCCGTTTCACAGATGGTATTAAAAGTAGGGTCTGCATCACTGTCATCCGACCAGAAGTCATCATCATCAGTAGCATGGTCATCTAGATCCACAGAATCCAAAAATGCATACACATCTTCATCAGTCATTTTTGACAAATTGTACATTTCTTGTCGATCCATGGCTAAAAATAATTATTGCTCTTTGATACTTCCGATAAAGGTCATATATTTGCTATATATATATATATGTATATATATATATATATATATATATATATATAATTATATATATATATATATATATATATATATATATATATATATATATATATATATATATATATATATATATATATATATATATATGTGCAAATACCGCAAAGAAAATAAAAACGTGCTGTAGTAAACTCAGCCTTATACAAGTCCGCCTCCAGACAGTATAACTTTTTGGGCAGGTTACCTGAGCGGATTTTCTTTTCAAATAAATTTACTAAAAAGAGAATAAGATTTTTAACTTTTGTACCAGTAATTTTTATTTTCAAAAACTATCACTGATACTATTTTATAAATATTCTTCTAATTCCTGAATAATGTGTACGTCCGTGTAGTAGCACTTTTCACAGAAAACTAACGATTATAACCTGCACATATTATTGCCGCGTGAGATATTTCTTGCGATGCACGTCTTCTTTATAGTGCATAATCGTCGTTAGTTATCGAACCTATACAATATTTGAATTTAACATTTATGGGATTTAGTGTTGTCCGCCTTGAGGCGGAGTTGGGAATTAGAGGGTTAATTTGTAAGAGATTTGTTTTAAATTATAAATAGCTAATTTCATTAGCTATTATAATATATAAGTTCATGTTCATTAAATTGTCGTTTCTATAAAGTACAAAAAAAATTATCTTATCTTCTAAAGATAATTATGAGAAGTATTTCGAGATCAGATTAATTAGGGATTATAAATTTGTATACAATAATATAATCTTTAGGTATAAGCAAATTACCCTCTACGAGACAGACTTAAGGTATTTTATATGTTTAATTCTTACTGTATAATTAGTACAGAAGTGCTTTTATGAAAATTAGACCTTTTCGTAATTCAAGGATGTCTTGAATTATTAAAAGAAAAAATTTCAAGAAAGTGTATAAGAACAGTTTCTTTAGAACAAATTTCTAGGAGAAGAGAGAAAAATAACTGGAATTTACAGTACTAAAATCAATTATTTCATTTGTATTTTGAATAAATATATTTCAATTTGTGTTGAATATATGCATTTTTAAAATAAACCATTTTTATAAAGAAATCATTCTGATTTGAAAATTATATTAAAATGTATAATAGAAACTATAAATCAGCAACTAATTACAGACCAAATTCTGATATCGTATAAATATATATTGACTCAATTTTAACCCCTTGACATACGAATAAAATGACGTTGACGTGTCCATATACATTAGGGCGGAGCGTTGCTATAGGTGGGGATTTTTTTTTTAAATTAAAATTCCTGTATGCATAAAAATTGTGGCTCTATAAAGGAAGATAGCTACAGTTTCCTTGATTTTTTTAGCCAACTCCTTACACCCTAACGCCATCAAATTTGGACCAGGCGGAAAATTTAAAAAATAATTTATTCAATACGGGTGTGTACATGCAAAAATTGTACTTTGGTATAAAAAGATTGTTAATTACTATTTTTAGAATCTTTCGCTATCATCCTTCACCCCTTCAACTACCCCCAAAAACGAAATTTGTAGTTTTTAAAGTTTTTAATAATTAACACTCTTTTTATACCAAAGTACAATTTTTGCATGAACACCCGTATTGAATAAATTATTTTTTAAATTTTCCGTCTGGTCTAAATTTGATGGCGTTGGGGGGGTTGGAAGGAGTTGGCTAAAAATTTCAAGAAAACTGTGATTAAATATTGAAATCCTTCTTGGTTTCAAATCTTGGCATAGTTGCTCTGGAATCTAAAGTATTTCTGATGACTCCGTCCCTTCTATCCCTGCCACATACTGTCTTGGAAGCTTGCGTGACCAGCTTCACTGCCCTTTCAACGGCTTGTGTGTGACACGGATAATCTTTAGTGTAGGAAATTATCGAGAACTCAGGTTGATCTACAACTTGCTTTAACTGATCTTCAGATAGGTCTGTAGTAATGGGAGGTTCATTATAAAAAATAATCTGCAGGACCAAAGTTGATATTCGGAATAATGAAGCTTTGAATGCCGGTATTCTTGCCGATGTTATTAATACTTATTTTCTTATTTCTATTACTTCTTGCCTTCAATATTCTGTGGAATGCAAGTTTTCTAATATGCTTTCGCTCATCCGATAGCATACTGAGCAATACATTTTCGGGGTAGCCGAAGTATCCATTCCTTTGAATGACACCATGCACTACAGTTTTCAGTTCCTCTGGTAAGTACTCGCATAACTGGATCGGTTCAAAAACATGCCTTGCTCCATAAATGCAGACGAATGCAGCTTGATTTTGAACCACATCGGCGCATATACTTTTACTATAAATGTCGTTAATGTTACTAGATTTTCCGATGGATTCACACTAGCCATATATAAACGGAGAATTCTATTACCAGTAGTTAACCATGGAGAATGATTTAGTTTTCCAGGGTTGCGTTTGGACATGCTTTCGGAGCAAGTGCCACTCATAATTACTTGGCATATATCGTACATATACTTTTGATCTGAGCTTAACTCGCTGGCCTAAATGTCTGGAATGATACTCTGGATTATGTCAAATTTTACCACTGGAAGCTTCTCACATTGGTCTCGAGCTCGTCCAATAGGACCATGTAAAGCGCGAGGACCAGTCGTATTTCCGTCCAAGCGCTGTACTAAATGCCGTAGAGGCAGTTCATTCGCATGCAGCTGGCAGATGAACCACTGCAAAGACCTTTTCAGGCGCTTCTGCAACAATATAATAGTTCCACCCTTATTTCCCGTATTGGAATTGGTTCCATCACAGCCAACTACTTTCAAAGCATATGTTGTAATTGACGAGGATTTCAGAAAATCGGCTATACTATTCAAAACATTTTGCGCAGATCCACTCAGGGGCGAAATGTGTCCAAGGTATTTGGAACCACGCTTTTCTACTAGAACTATATGTTCTTCTACAATAGTTTTCATTCCGTTTCCAGAGAAAGTTAAAGTTTTATCTTTACGGGCATCAAAATACAGGCCACGCAAAAATAGAATAGAGTTTTGCACTTTTTGGAGTTTTTCACGTTTATTTTCACGGGCCCTTCTAATCTTGTGGCGGTCAATAACATTTTGGTTGTCATTAGTATTTATAATCCCATAATCTTTAAAACGGCTAATGCTATAGCTGCACCTGCCCTATCTGATACTCCATATCTGTCTAGAGTTATAGCTAAGACTGGAAGATTAGCTAAATTTCGGTTGAGAATATTCGGTTGCAATGGGCTCGTCGATATACTGGGTTGTTTTGAATCAGGTTTATGTCTTACACACTTTTCACGTGCAGGATCAATTTTCTCGGTATTGCAAAAATTAATTCTGGGCTCCGAAGACTTTGAGGTTGAAGCTGCTGCAGCAACCTTAATGGTAGTTCTACTATCTCTCTTTTTTTGTTTCTGTAATTCTACCCGATCAACACCGGCCATTATCATCTTTCTGGACGATCTCAGATCTAGAAGAAATGGCTGTTCCTTCAGAGGTACCTGTAATATTATAATTCAGATTTTAAATAATGTAATCGACGCTGAGAATTTGTAGAATATAAAATCAGCATTATTTTGTTACCTAGCTTATATTGTTTTCCACAAATACATGAACCAAAATCGGCACATTTACACGCTGCGACATCAAATCATCGTTTACTGTTTGCTGCAAAGGCATCCAATTTAGATTTGTACGAGGCAACGTCCTTTCCCTTTTTGTAAGGTTTTAGCAAATTTTGAAGTTTAACATTGTATTTTTTAATAAGTTCAACAATTCTTTGGTGACAGGAATACTAGCCTTCAACGAACTTTAATCAATGTTTTTTATGAAAGTAAAATATTTGTATTCATCTATAACAACTTTCCCCTATACAGGCATTTCAAATTTCCAAAATTCAAAATGTCGCACCTCTCTAATATACATGTGATCTTATGAGATATACATGACGTCTTAGAGACGTCATTCTATGTCAAGGGGTTAATAATCATTATTTAATTGCCACAAAATTTAGTCGATTATAATTGACTAATTACTTAATTAGAAATTTATGTCAAAATACGTCATTTAAATAATTATGACATACTTTGGTGTTTTAAATTTTAATTGTTTTTTAGGGTTCCGTACCGAAAACGGAATCCTTATAGGATCACTTTGTTGTCTGTCAAGACCATTTGTCTCAGGAACGCGTAGATGTAACAAGTTGAAATTTGTATCAAATACTCGGGTCTGCGGTCTCTTTCAGCTGTGAAAAAATCTAACTTGTAAGTCAACGCAATCAAAAGATATGACCGTTTATGTCGCATATCTTGCAATTTCACAGGGGAATCAAAACCTATAGGGTACTTCCCGTTGACCTAGAATCATGAAATTTGGCAAGAAGCGGTGTCCTACAGCACATGTAAAGGGAACAATCTGAAAACCGTAAATATGTAGTTTAATTAGAAGAAAAATTCGAATTCACTATTAGAAACTTATGAAAATACACTAATGTATTGCGTGATATTGTCAGGCACCAGAAGCATATGGGTTGCATACAGTTACGTCGTCCACAAAAAAAGATACCTTACTTACAAGTTTGTACGGAACCCTTGGTGCGCGAGTCACAACTCGCACTTGGCCGGTTTTTTTGATATTAAATCCGACAGTTAAACGACGGTGGCAAAATATATTTTTCAATTTTTGCAAGCAAGGTAAAAACAAAATTGGAAGCTTACAATTAATGGTATTTGTTATGTCAAATTTGAAAATTTTGTATGTAAATTTTGTTTGTGTTTTTCTCCTAATCTTGACAATACACCTTATTGTCGTTTTTTAAAGTCATAGAGATCCTTAATATTAATAATTATTTCAAAAACTACCTGATCTGTGCAGTATTGATATTCATTTATATTTTTTTTAACTCTAATGCATTAAAAATACTATCTTGGCGCACGTTTTTTAGTACGAGATATAGATACGACAAAAGTGGCTTTGGTTGTATTACCACATAACCTGGGTAACGCACTCAAATATTCAATATCGCTAGCTTACATAAAATAAAACAATTAAGTAAATGAAATAAACACATGGTGCTACTAGGCAACCGCCAAAGAAGTTAGACATGGAAAAAATTTGCTCCTAGAAATTGTGTATCTTGAGTGGTGTAAAGGTCATAGGGAAAGAAGATTATAGTCTGAAACAAATAGTTAACATTGGATTGGTGTTGGTGTAAAAATTTGTGTAAAAACGAAGTGAATTGGTGATTTCTATTTTGACAAGAATTTCCAAATTTGACGTTTAATTAATTTGACATTTTATAAAAGAAACCTACTAGAAATTATGAATAAAAAGAAATAATCTAAAATAGATCTGGACCCAGTACTATAATAATATGTGCCCTTTGAACATCGTCGGTAAACAATGTACCCAGAGCTTAACACCTGGGAAGGGTGGAGTGGACACGGCTCCTTTGCCGTAGTGATGGCGACCTGTCTAGGGGTGACAACCCCGAATAATAAGCCTCCCAAGCTAACAACTTGGGTAGTATCTTGGACAGTGGCTCGCCACTGCCCCACGAAAAATATTCTTCAACTGAGCATTGAGGAAAATTTCGCTGAATGGACTACCCCAGGTAGTAACCAATCCACCGTAATCTATGGTGACGTTGGGAGTCCGCACTAACATGCTTTAAGGATGATTCGGAGCATCCTGAAATCAACGGCCGTAAACTCAGATCAAGTCGGCAAAGCTTCTTCGCAACATTTAATGCTAACTCATTGCTAAAAGTGGGTAAACTGAAACACCTGTCTGATTCACTAACACGACACAACATGATACTGACAGCAGTACAGGAAACCAGATTTACGGACGAACATGTTTTCGAATCCCAAGGCTAAAGAATCCTCAAAGGAAAAGTGGGTCAGCGCGTAATGAAGAACGTACCACACTTAGGTACAGGATTTATAATCAGTCACAGGATACTGGATTCAGTTACCGACTTTACCTTCCCGAGCAGTCGTATATCCATCCTCTCTCTCAAATGTGCAAGCAAGGGCTACAGTATAGTCAATGTACTTGCACCAATCAACCAGGACAACAGACGCAATCCAGACAGAACTGATAAATTCTGGAAAGACTTAGAAGATATTATCTCTAAACTTCCAGAGAGGCAAACCGTCATACTGCTTGGTGACTATGGGAATGCTCAATTGGGAAGAGAAAAAGATTCATCGAAAAAGAAGTAAAGAAATCAAGGAAAATCTGAACGTACAGGACGTGGTGCGATGGAACAGAGCCAGACGAAGGGAGTGGGACAGACACGTCGACCGGAAGGGCCCAGAACAACTGGCAAAATGGGCCAAAGTAGCAAAACCCAACACAAATCTACCCATGGGAAGACCACCGAAGCGATGGAACGAGTCATGGAGCTCAAGGTCGCAAGAGACGAGAGATGCCTAAAGAAACAGGACAATGTCCTAAAAAGAAGTAGGAGGAGGAGGAGGATATGAACATATTATAATATGAATATATGTACAGGCTCTGAGACTACAAAGAAAAGAAGGGTAGCTTTCTATGTCGACGTTTCAAAATTGCCTCCAAACCGCCTAACTAACCGTATCTTCACCTTCTGGCAAAACAAGAAGGTTCGTACCACTTGGTTGATAAACCGAGATGGATATTAAAGAACTGGGAATAACAGATCTCCAAAACAGACAGTCTGTGAGATGCACCCTGAAGGAAGTCCGTGGATGAAGTCCGAAAGAAAGGTACCCCCGCACAGAAGAGAGAAAGTTGTTACACCGGCAGAAGATGCGACAATACTGGGCAAGGATCAAAGTCCAACAGTTGAACAAGCGTGGTCCAACGTAGGCCTATTCGAAACAAGTAGAAGAAGAGGAAAATAAAACTATCAATACCTCAATATTAATATGTGACGAATAAAAATTAAAGAAAAAGTTTTAAAATGCGTGTAAATTCTATGGTGATACCGTAGACTGAGCAGGGTTCTTATGACGAATCCACACCACCGGAGACACTTAAAAAACCAAATTCTTCATTTTTGATTCTATTTTTTTTATGGCATCTGGATCAAAAACTTGTAAGATACAACCCCTCGCATGAGTCGTAAAAAATATTGTTTGCTAGACGGGTGGTATTGTCAATTTCGCTTCATGTCCAATTAACAACCTACCGCCCTTGTTACAAAATATGCTATTTAATTATAACTTACTGGTGTTTGGTATGACAAATTTGATAATTCATTTGTCGATTTTTCTGTGGATTTCTCCTATTATTGGCAGTACGTCTTATTGTGATCCTTTACGATAATTTTTAAATGACAAATTTTACATTTTTAATTATTCAGTATTTTTTAAGTATTTTTTAATTATTTTTTGGCAGATATAATAAATAATTAATCCATTTGTCGTTACATGCATATTTATTATGTCCTTCAGGATAACTAAAAGCCAAATTTGGAAGGGCGTGGACAAGAAGCTGTACTGAATGGTCGAATGACCAGGTATCGCGAAGTCAAAGTGGGGCTACCACAAGGTTCTGTGTTGGACCCTTTTCGATTTATATACTAGAACTAGGGTCTGTAATCAAATGTTGTAAGCAACAGTATGCCAATGAACCCAAGTTGAATACCAATTCACACCAGATAAATTGGCTGCAAATGATATTACAAGGACCTATCCATAGGCTGTGAACCTGGGTGATGACAAAATTGATGACAAGCTAAAATTTCGCTCTCTAAACGATTTAATATAAAAAGTATATATAAAGTGAGAAAGACTATATGGATACACAAGTTCTGTCTGGCTTAATATACTCAGACAGTAGGCAAATATAAATTGTTACAAAATCGCTGTATCCGATATGGGCATGGGCTCCATTGGAAGCAGTATATCAACGTCGAAACTCCATATGGATATGCATGGATGTCGTACATGAATATTACAAAACATGTCTGCTTAATAAAAATAAAAAATAAAGTGACAGTACAATAAAATAAGTTTCAGAACGGATGTACACTACATAAATATAAGGAGCAGAGGCCTTTTGACCTCGTCAGAACTTTCAACGGAGTGAAAAGTTTAAATGTTCTTATACACTTCAAATAGCAAATACAATTAACCTACTCCCTGCCCATATAAGAATGTTAAAGTTAAATAAATGATATTGAATTTAAAAAGTACTTTCTAATATAAATTACAATAGATAAACGCTTATATATTACGCTATATTACGAATAGACGCTTATTTTGCGAAATACTCGACCAAAAAGCAATAGACAAAACATAATGTGAAGCGATTAATTTGTAGAAAAAGGTACAAAAAAAATTCCCGCTACTTTTCGAACAACATATGTCCACTTTTAGTTTATTAAGAATTGTGTCTTGTGCTCATAAACCTACCCAATAGTGTTACAAAAATCTGTTCTTTCGAAGAACTGGCAGATTATACAGCTGCAAGGATTTACGGGGAACGTCTTACGAATTAGCAGCAACCTTATCATACAACTTTTGCATCAATTCATCTACGTCGGTGTTCTTCAACCGGTGTTCCATGGAACCCGAGGGTTCCACTAAAACATCCAGGGGTTCCGCGAATCAATGCTAAAAAAATCTGAACTTTAACCGGCGCGGCGCCGCTCTCTGGAACACGTGTGTCGATTGTAGATTAGAGTTTCATATTGGAACTATTCATTTCAAGTCTTACAAATGCAAACGGTAGTAAGTTAATTATCTTATAATAAATTGAGTTTTGTTTTAACTTATTCTAAAATCCTTTAGAAATATAATGCAGAATTTACTTAAAACTGGGAAATTGGAATCAAAATCCAAAGAACCAAGTTACTTGCTCTCTTGAAAATTGCACCAGTTTTCCGCCAACATTGGAGCTGACGGATAATATTGAAGAAAAAAATAAATCATGATCTACTAGCCGAAAAATACGAAAGTATGATGAAGATTTGTTGGATTTACCAGGATTGGTGATAAAAATGAGCCAAATGGGTTTTGTGTGGTATGTGAGCAAGTAGTTAACAACAGCGGTTTAAATCCTGTAAAGTTAAAGCGTCATTTGGAAAATAAACATCCGACTTTTAAAGCTAAAAGCGAATATTTTAAAAGAAAATGTCTTGAACTACAGCAGAAAAAGAATGGGTTTGAAAGGTATGTTCGTGATGATAATTAAAATGTTCCAAAAGCATCTTATTTAGTTAGTTTGCGCGAAGCTCATACGATTGCAGAAAAATTAATTAAAGCTTGTACAAAAGATTTAATCAAATGAATGATGTAGTGAAAAAATTGCAAACAAAATTGACCTCGTCCCATTGTCTGATACGACGATTTCATGACGAATTAAAGATATGTCAGATTACTGCGAAGTGGAACTAGTAAGTCGTTCCAAAAATCCTAAAGATGGATTCACTCTGCAAATGGACGAATCTACAGATGTGGCTGGATAAGCAATTTTGTTAGTTTTCGTGAGATACATACACGAATCCAATTTTCATGAATATATGCTTTTTTGCGCAAAGCTCTGCCAACTCAAACAACAGGTGAAGAAAACATTAATTTTCTTGGAATTTATGTCATCATATATGCACTGATGGAGCTAAAGCTATAGTTGCTATTATAAAGGGCGTAATAGCACGTTTAAAGAAACTAGTTTCAGACATCAAAGCCAGCCATTGCTGTCTTCGTCGTCATGCTCGTCTCGCTGTTAAACGGACACCAAAAGCATTGCAGAAGTTCTCAATGAGGCCGTTAAGATGGTTAATTTCATCAAAATCCAAACCCCTAAATACCAGGGTATTTGCCCTATTGTACGATGATCTGAGAAACTCACATAAAAATCTCCTTCTTCATACTGAAGTAAGATGGTTATCCAGTGGAAAGGTTCTGACCAGACTCTGGGAATTGCATGATGAAATTCTAATCTTTTTATCTGAACGTGAATTTTCTGGAAAACTTAATGACACTAATTGGCTTCAAAACCTAGCCTACCTTGCATATATATTTTCGTACATGAACGATGTTAATCTTTCACTTCAAGGACCATATACAGCTGTTTTTAAGGTCAATAACAAAGTAAACTCAATCAAATCGAAAATTAAGCATTGGGAGGAATGCACCACCAAAAGTTGTACAGACTGTATTTCTAACTTAAATGATTTCCTGGCAAACAATAATATCGCATTCGGACAGAATTTAAAAATCATATTTTGGAACATTTAAAGGGATTGCAAAAGACATTTTTCGAATATTTCCCCCATTCGCAATAATTTAAGTTAAATCGAAAATTCTTTTTTCTGTCTATAATGGACTCATAACAGCACTAATATGCGTGCGGTTTGCGTCGCCGCGTCGCCGAGTGCGACACAATTCTCTCAATATGTATCGGCGATTTTTTTATTTAGAAATGGCATAAAAGGGCGCAAAACAGACAAAATACTATAAAAAAACTCGTTCGTAAGGCGTTTTTCAGCACGTGTCCATTAGGAACTCCTCCCTCCGCTCGCCGTTTTCCAAACTTGGACGCGTGCTGTAAACTCACGCTTACTGAACTCGTCCTTTAATATACTATTAATGAGTGTTGTGATGTGGATACTTTGCCAATTAAGGAAAGAGAGCAATTTCTAGATATATGTACCGACACTCCATTACAATTTACATTTGGACCGGATGGCATTGGCCCGTTTTGGATAAAATTAAGGGAAGAATATCCGGAAATTTCCAAACGCGCGGTTAAGGAATTAATGCCTTTCGAAACAACCTATCTCTGTGAGAAATCCTTTTCCACATACGTCGCTACAAAAACTAAGTAAGTATAGAAATCGACTTGATGCCGAAAATGATATGCGTCTCCAATTAGCACCGATTCAACCAGATATTGATAAATTTTGCAGTCATAAACAAGCACAACGAAGTCATTATTTTTTTAAGATTTTTTTATTATAATTTCATTTCTATGTATGTATAGTACAAATATTTTATATTATATATGAAGTTATAATTTTGTTTGAATAAATTCAAATTTATTTATTATGAGACTTAACAAAAATTTTATAAGAATTGCAAGAACGAACCTTGTTCATAACATGTAATGCGATTCCTCCCCTTAATCAAAGTGCTACTAAACAGAGGGTTCCATAAAAAGAAGATTCTCAAAAAAGGGTTCCACGGGATGACAACGGTTGAAGAACACTGATCTACGCCTTCGAGAAGTGAAAAATTTGAGAGTTCTATGACAGATACAGGACGAGATAGAACGGTTAGTACTGTAGCATTCGAGGACAATATCGTGGATGCTGTTGCTATTAATCCGAGAACTAGTGTTCCAGCTGTTGCACCAGTGAACCAGTGCTTCAAAAGTGTGGCTAGTTCTTCGGGAAGAGCTCTTACACCGTTTAAGGATTTACAAAGTTCAGGCACTGAACTTTAATGACATTGCGCCACTAGTGCAGTTTTGTAGATGTTTGTTGAACAGCACACAACAGAATGAACGGTTTTCAGAGTTGATACTTTTTACCGATGAGGCTGCGTTTACAGGGCAAGGAATGTTCGATAGCCACAACATGCACTTTTGGGCTGAATAAAATCCTCACGCAATGCATGGTAGAAGTTTTCAACACAGATTTTCAATTAATGTTTGGTATGGAATTGTTGGCAACTATTTGATAGCTCATTTGTGTTTCCGGATCGCTTACAAAAATTTTCGGGAAAATGACTTGCTCAATAGATTAGACGCGGTCGATGTATTAGACCGGTGATGCCAGTGTAACAGCAAATAAAAAATTGTTTGACAAGGAATTAGGTCCTACAGAATAGGCCTAAAGTTAAATAAAAATTTCTAAATTCATGTTTCAAAAATCCTACAGATTGGGACCAAAGTTAAATAAAAATATCTAAATAAATGTTTTAAAAATCCGTAGATAATATCCATGAAATAAGCTAGTTATAGTATACAATGTTCATGGATGGATGAGCGAAAATGTAAATGAGCTTTTGCAGTTAAAGCCGTTTTCTTGTTATTTTCGGGCACGGTATAACAAATGGTGTATAATAATCTACAGGTATTTATTTCTATCAATAAATAATTTAAAAAATTCAGAAAATTATTTTATAACCCAAGGTATTATATTGCCCAAGATATATTTATTTGTAATTTCTGCATTGTAATCGAGAAGCATGCTAGAAACGAAGTTATGCTAAAAACTTTCGAATAAAAATTGTTTAGTTCAGTGAAAATTATTGACATGAAACTTATTTCTTAGTTATAAAAAGTTCAAACTCAATTAACCCATATTTTTAAAATTATCGACAACTTTAAAGTTAGTAATTATTCTTGTTACATTAATTATGAGAGCTGGCAATAGAGGTTTAGTATAGAGCAAATTTCAAATGATAAAAGGATTTTTCAAGAAAGAAAACTAAAACCTTGTCTAATATCAGAACTTAATATAATATACAATTTAATTCAAATATTTCAATACATTTTATTTTATTGTATTTTATAAAATCTCTGTCCCTATAGAATTTTATTAAGAAATATTTAAATTTTACTTTTTATGTTACATTATTCTACGATTCATTATACATCAGATGAAATATTCAAGCTGCGAAATTTACAATAGCATTTCAAAATATTGTTCGCAAAATCTGTTTTAATGCGTTTTGTATGCATCAGAACACATCAATTGACTCGTTAAAAAATGTATACTTAATTTTATTTTAAAGCTTTCATTGTATCTAGTTTTAACAAGTTCATTAATAGTGAATTTAGAAAAAAAATATGTATTTTATAACGAAAATCTCTTTTGATAATAAAAATGGGGCCTTGCAAAAAAATATATTTTTCCCGCACCGGCGCTAATTCTCAAATATAGTACAAACGTAAAAGAAACCTGTGCAAAAACCTGTACCTTTATAACCCGCAGTAAATCCGAATTCACTTCTATTTGCTGGCTGCAATCCATCACTCACGTTTCGATCACTGGTCAGAACTTGCCCGCATAATCACCTGAAACGAGCCCGAAAATAGTGAGAAATACGTATATAAAACAAACAAACAGAATGAGTGTTATATATTCTGTTCGGTGTAATAAACGTAAATTACAGCGATCAAACAAGAATTTATTACATGCTATTTGTAAATTGACAGGAGGAAAATATTTCTATTTATAAATCATATTGTTTTTGAAGTTAACAAAAATGTAAATAATATACAAAAATATTTTTTTTTTGTAAAACTCTTTTTGTAACGACCTATTTATTCATTAAACATGTAAAGATTGTAAACCGGTCTTATAAACAAATCAGAAACGGAAAGTTAACTTTACATTCTCTAATAAAATCTCTATACTCGCAAATTTTATAATTTAAAATTTTGTTTCCGTTTATATGGACAAATTAATATCTATATATACTGTTAATGTTAGGTAATGTTGTACAGAAATAGAAAGTTATTGAGCAATTTTTGCTGGACAAAATAATATTTATATCAATATCACAAAATATTTCTTTCGTGAAAATATTTTCTCAAATTTTATATCCAGTTGTATGAACTAATTAATATTATCCATATCCATTATCCATTTGTATGAACTAAGTATAGAATGTTAATAGGAATTGATAAATTCGCAATGTTTTAACCACACTGACACACACTTTTAACCACACTGTGAAGTTAAAACATAGTAAATTTATCAATTCAGTGTAAGTATGGATTACCACATAATAAATATCGCATCCTACTCATTAGAATGTTATGTGATTATAGAAAAGTTACGAAATTTCTTTGAATGAGTTTTGAAAAAATGAAATAGAGATAAGACTAGAAAGATACTACCCCAAATATGTGAGTCTAGATCAGGGGTTTCCATAGTTTTTCATAGGCAGGCCAATTTAATATTACCGATTTTTTTGGCGGGCCAATTTAATATTATCGATTTTTTTTGGCGAGCCAAAATAAAACTTAAACTATTAAATAGTAACATTTGTATCTTTTCTTCAAAGAAGATAATTAAAAAAATATAATATATCGTATCGATATCGCGGACCGAATTCACGGGCTTTTCGGGCCGCATTTGGCCCGCGGGCCACACTTTAGGAACCCCTAAACTAGAGAGACTAGACTGGACAGACTAGACAAAAAACTATATAGACTACGACAGATTATACAGAATAGACTAGACATACTAGGTTAGACACACTAGACTAAACAGACTATAGACCGACTAGTCTAGTCTAAGCAGGCTGCATAGTCATAGTCTGTCTAGACTAGATAGACTAAACCAGTTGGGCTAGACAGTCCAGTCTAGTCTCTCTAGTTCAGAGGTTCCCAAAGCGCGGCCCGCGGGTCAAATGCGGCCCGCAAAGCTCGCGAATTACCTAAATAGTGTTTAGTTGATGTCTATACTTTGTCTATACTATATTGTTATCTAGATATAGTTTAGTTGCTATTTAAGCGGATTTTAAGTGTTATCTAGATAGATTTTCGTCGGTATCTCTATAATGTTAAACGGTATCTAGATAATGTTTGATTTTACTGCGAATTTGTTCTCTAGATAACGTCTCGGCGTTATCTGAATCTAGCTAATTCACATTTATTTTTTAACAGGATTCCTTTGTTTTCTGTAGAGCTAATTAAGTCAAAGCTTGTGTCAAAGCAAGTAAATAATTTTTAACCCACTATCATATTTTTTAAAGTTTAAAGTTATAGATAACCCTAGATAGATTATCTCTAGATAAATAAGTCTATATAAACTCAATGAAACTAAATGGAGAAGCATAGACTAGTATAGATACAAGTTGATCAAACTAAACAAGACTAGATGACACTGAATAAGGCAAAGATTAAAACTATTGACAAAACTGTATAATAGCTGACAAGACCACATAACGGTCGACAAGACTAGACCAGTCCATACACGACTAGATAAAATAGATTTGATAGGGAAAAGCCAGGTTAGACAAAACTAGACAAGACTAAACTAGTCCAACAATTATAGATTAGACAGACTGAGTCAATACCCAGACACATTAGACTAATCAGGCTATAGACCGGGTCTAGTCTATGCATTCTATGCTAGACTATATAGATTAGACTAGACAAGTTGGAGTAGACAGACTGGACAAGACAGGTTGGACTAAATACACTACACTCAACACAATAGACTAGATAGCTTAGATAAACTAGATTTGACAGATTAAACACTCGAGACTAGAGCAGACTAGTTAGGCTAAACTAGACGTTTTATACTAGACAGACAAACTAGATAGATAAAACAATACAGACTAGATTAAGCAGACAAGACTTGATAACTGTTGACAAAATTTGACAAAACTAGATAATAGCTGGTAAGACTAGATAAGACTAAATGACAGTTGACAAAATTGGATTAATAACGAGAAGGCTAGATTAGACAAGACCAAACTAGATTAGTCAGGCTAGGCAGATAGACCAGACAGACCTGATTAGACAGACTAGACTAGACTTAACACACTAAACTAGACAGACTATAATACTCATGACAGTCTAGTCTAGTCTTGAGACTGGACTACACTAGACAAGTCAGATTAGAGACTTGACTACACGAGAGAGACTTGACACACAAGAGTAGACTGCAGAAGACAAAATAATCTAGACTACACAGAGTATTCGAGACAAACTAGACTAGAGATTCTTGACTAGACAGACAATAGCAGAAAAACTAGACTAGACTAATCAAGATTGACAAGAGTAGGCAAACGTTATTAAACAGACAAGACTATACAGATCTGTCTAGTTTTACTAATCTTGTCTGTTTAATATAGTCTAGTCTATTCAGCTCTATCTAGTCTACTCTAATTTGTCTACTATTGTCTATCCAATTTAGTTAAAATTTAGCCTAAATTACATTATGGACTAACTTCGTTTCTAGTCTTAGTCTAGTTCCCTATGCCACAGTCTAATCCTAATTCACATTGAACGTTCTTACAGCCGGCAGTAGATCGGCTAGATTAGACTATATTTAGTCTTGATATCCGATAATAATAAATTGAGTTTAATATGGATTAGACTTAGCCCTAGACGCGGACTAGACTAGCTCCAACGACCTGCTCAATTAGCATTTTTCTAATCCCTATGGATAAACTCCTTAGTTCCAAGCTAATAAAATATTTAGTCGGGATTAGACTAAGATAAACTGAATATAAAAGAGACAAGATTAGACAAATTTAACAAGACTTGACTAGGCAGATTCAATTATACAGACTAGATTAGACCACACTGGACTAGACATCCTAGACTAGAAAAGACTGCATTGGGCAAATTAGACTTTACTAGATAGACTAGGCTGCACTAGACAGACTAGACCAGACTTAACTAAATAAACTAGACAGATTAGACGGACTAAACAGACTAGGCGGACAAGACGGACTAAACAAATTAGTCAAACTACACAGACCAGACTAGACTAGACAGACTGTACTAGACAGACTAGACAAATTTCACAGACTAGACAAGATGGATTAGAATAGGCGGACTAAACTAGACAGACGGCAAAACAGAATAGATTGGACAGCCTAGACTAGGCAGACTAAACTGGACAGCCTAGTCGAGACAGACTAGGGTAGACAGACTAGACTAGACTAATAGCGCTTAAGACTAGATAACAGTCGACAAGAATAGATAACAGTTTACAAATCTAAATTAGACAAGACCAAACTAGACAAATAAAACTAACAGACTTACTAGACACACTAGACTAGACAGATTTGATTACATAGACTGAATGACTAGATTAGACAAACTAGACTTGGCAGAAAAGAATAGGCTTGGCAAAGTGGACTAGACTTGAAAGACTAGACTACACTAGAAAGAATATACTAGGCTACACAGATCAGACTAAACTAGACTGACTAGTTAGACCAGGCTAAATAGACTAGGCAAACTAAACTAAACAGCCTAGACAGACTAGACTAGAATAGACAAATTCCACAAAACAAAATAGACAGAACAAACTAGGCAGAATAGACTAGACAGATTAGACTAGAGCAGGGGTACCCAAAGTTTTTCTCAAAACGGAATAAAATCTAAACAGTAGCCACGTTTTTTTTTGTTTTAAATACATTTAACCTTTTCGCTTCGGTGTGCTTTTCTGCAAGTCCTGCCCTGTGTACGGGGTGCTGAGAGGAGTGCGGATTCGTCCGGTTCCCGTAGTTAGGTACTTAGTTTTTGAGTATAAATACGGTTCCCGTAGTCTGTTGTAGTTTCAAATTAATTTATTTTATTTTATCCGTTTTATTTTATTTTCTTAATGGGTAACCAAAATAATACGCCATTCAGTTCTTGGTAGGGTTAGCATACGTCCGGAATTATAAATGAAAGGATGGACAGTTCTGGTTTATGCGTTTTTTGAAGGGGCTGCAGTGAAATGATGAAAGTGGATTAATACGGTTCCCGTAGTTTGAGCCAAAAAAATTGATTACTCTGAAATCAAGTTTTTATATGCCTATAACATTTCTAGTAGTGTATATGATAATTATAATACAGTGGATCAAGTTAATTTTCCATATTAAGTACAAAAAAACCCTTGCGTATTAATCCGGTTCCCGTACACAGGGCACGAAAATATTTTACGGCTTTATCCGGTTACCGTAGCGAAAGGGTTAACTATTAAATAGTAACATTTGTATCTTTTCTTCAAAAATTCAATAAATATATATATATAATAATTCAAAAAATATTATATATCGTATCGATATCGCGGGCCGAATTCACGAGCTTTGCGGGCCGCATTTGGCCCGCGGGCCGCACTTTGGGAGCCCCTGGTCTAGATTGAACAAGATTTGTGACTCAATATCTCTTACAGTCCAAAAAACGTTAAAATTTATGTTTAACAGTTAAGTCTAGTTTGAAAGATGATCGCAAATTTGAGTCAGATTTTCAAATTTGCTATAATTTGAATATCGTCGATATTGTATATTGTCCAAATTCTATATTGTCGATATTGTCTGTATTGTATATGTTGTTCTATATTAATTTTTCCATATTAATTATTTTATGTACAGAATATGATATAAAATTTTGACCGAAATATTTGAAATTCATTATTCAATAAGAACTTGTGGATAATCAATATCAAATTGGGAATAATCAACTTTATATTGTAGGAAACAATCAAAATCGAATTGAGAATAACAATGTAATTGGGATTAACTAAAATAAATTGGAAATAATTAAGACACGAAACATATTTGTTTTTGTTTTGAAAAATGAGTAATTTGTTGTGAATAATTAAATTTAACTTGTTAATAATCAAATTCTTGAAAAACAAGTTTGGCATTGAGGATATTACATGTCTTTATTATTCGTGCCTTTGGCGATATCAAACGTAATAATACAAAACAGCAAATTATAATTTACCGACAGAACTCCTTTTTCGAATATCTTCAATTCCCTTATTCTCAATTGCAAATTTATTTAACCTAAGTTACCTATACACCAAACGTCTCTCATAATTAATTAAGCATTTTGTTATTCATGCATAAAATCCAAGGCAGTTAGATATTTATCTAAGCTGCATGAAGATAGCCCCCCAAAATTGAAAAAATTAAAATGGGATACGTTTGACCAAGATTTGACCATGATTGGCCACCAAATAGTTTTGTTTGCCCCCATTCCGTTCAAAAGATATTATAAAAAAATGATTGGGGGCCTAGCCCCCCAAAATGAATTTTTTCTATATTTGATAATGCCATCTTAAAAAACTTCGTTTGGCCATGTTTGGCCACTATTTCTTTTCATTAATTTTTTTTTTTTTTTTTAAACCCAGAATCGTTTTTTTTAATATATTTTTTTATTATTTTTATTGTTTTTTTCGTTTGGTGTTGAAGAACTTTGTTTGAGCATCATTCTTTTTCAATTCAAAATACTTTTAAGAGCCCCAAAATCGTTTTTTATAGTGTTTATTAAAAAAAAAAAATGTTTACATAAGGGGCGACCCAAAAAATGGGCATACCTCGAAAATTAATGAAAACATATTTCACGTATGCGAAAATAGTTTTTAAGTTTACGCCACATTTTTATATCCTAAAAGTTGAAAAATTGTGCAATACATAAATTTTAATAGGTGTCTTGTATTTTCCGTACTGGAAGCACATTATAAATATATCAGTAAGTACATCAGTCAATACTAAAGAAAACAGTTTTCTTTTATTTTATTTTAAATGCCATCTGTTTATTTACAACTTGTTATCTTCTTATATATAAGTTCCATTTTACATTTTTGATTTTCTAATTTCCATTTCCTTTATTTTTCGTGAATTTCTGTGTAAAAAATGATGAAAAATGAAACTTTTATTTTACACTTCTGTGAATTATGAATTATGAAAATTTGTGTTTCCTTGCATAGGTCGTTGCGAACTTCCAAGCGAATTGTAATTCTTAGATATTACAACGTAATGCCCGTTATCTCTCGTTCCTTTCAATTGTCTCCGAGGTGGTTCGACATATTCTATTTCCCCGTTCAGAATATAAGTTTTGCCCCTGATTGCAATTTTTTCGGGAATATCAACGAGCAATTGCTTAATTTTTTATGGTGACTGCTCGTCAATGACCATTCAACGTCTAGAATGATGTTTTTACCTGGAATGATTTCCGCGACGGATCAATTGCGACAGTTGATGCAGATCCGTGTATTTTTGAAAAAAAAAATCATCGAATTTTTGTATGCAGTTTTTGAATCCGAATTGGATAATAGTTTTTGCGTCTACTTCGATTGTAATTTCGACTGGCAGATCGTATATGTCATTTGTCCTGCAGTTGGATTTGCAAGAAATAGTTTCCCGGTAAGATTGCTGATGTTTTGCTGGCAACCAAGGACGCCATTGTATTCCTTGAACATGCTTGCAACAATTACTCCTCTTGCGTTGTAAAGTCTGGAAGTTGGTCCATCCGATGTGTATGTTTTTATGAAAGATATAGTTAGACAATTTTCCTCCAAATTTTGCAAATATTCTTGCAACAATTCATTATCTGTGTAAGCTATCTCCGGAACTACAATAATGCTATCAAACAGACAAGTGCTTTTTAGTTGAATCAATCTTTGTCCAAACCAAACTGGTCCCACAATTCCGCCATTTCTTAAAATCATCTCACTCTTGTCCCTCTTCATTGGTCGATCATGAATGAGTCGTACATCTGGACACAAAATGTCAATTTTTTTTTTATTCGTGTCTTATTTTCCTCTGGATTTTTTTTCCTCTTCTTCCGATTTGTGGAATAGTATTAATTTCCGGTGTTGTCTGTGCAAAATCCAGAGAAGAAAAATGTGAATCTTCTGGTGAGACCAACGGGTTTTTGCGATCTTGATTTGTTGATTGCAAACTTTGTTGAATCGAACTGTTACGACCAGGGGATGAATGAACCGACAGGTTTTCTATATTTGTGCCCGCGCTGGTTAATAATTTTTCATCAATAATGTCATCGAGTTTTGTATTTTTTCCTTTCCAATTTTCTTCTTGAAATAAGTATTCCTTCTCTTGTAGAAATTTTATGTTCTTTTTTAATTTTTGAATAATTTTCTCAATGAATTTATAACGTTTTTTTTTGCAAGCAGCTCGCTTCAATTTACTTGTCGCTTCGATGGAAGGTATATGTTTGACGATAAATTTATCCGCTCGAATTGGACCAGCAACGTCGGCCATGTCAATGTTTTTCAAATTCTTGAAGTACGATTCAACATTTGCTGAACTCCCTACATCGTGTTGTGACCCGAATTTATTTTTCATTACATTCGTCCAGAGGGAAAAGAATCGGGCCAACTTCAATAGAGGTTCAATAATTTCCGGAAGATAATAAGCGTTTGGTCGATCAAAATTGGAAGATTGTTTCGCTTCTTTTTCAGCACAAATCCGAATGCTTTCTACGAAACGACGTACACTTCAAGTTCAAAAAGCTCTTCATCGATACACTGCTCTCCATCTTCTAGCGATGAGTCTTGAGTACTTCCTTGCAGTTGAAATTTTTAATCCTGTCGAATAGAAATATTGCCCTTTGTTTGAGCTATTGACCTTTGAATGACAATTTCAACTCTCATTTCATCCTGACCATCGCATTCGCTTAGAGCAACTACAAGAACGGCGAGTGGAAAGTTTTCACATTCTTGCAATGTTTTACAAATTGTAATGACTCCAGTGCATCAGAGGTAAAAGTCTTTCAATTTTCCGGATTTTCCATTAAAGACTTTCTTCCGGCAGATCATCTTGATGAAGTGGGCAATATCCAGTCGAACGAAACATTGAAGCCGATGTTGGAGGTTGCTCATGTGCAACCACTTGAAAAAATACTGATATATATACACGTCCAAACGATATTCGTTGAAACTCTATGTGATTGCGTTGAGTATAGCCAGTGAAAAGTCACATGAAACTTCGTTAGGCACGTGATCTGCGAATTTAAAAAACATTTTCAACTAATATTCCCTATTAATGACACAATCACAAAAGTGATGACGAGGTCGTGATTTATGGCTTCTTCGCGGAGTTTTCTCAAAACTATATCGTAAAAACTCATTGAAAAACCATTAGTGGCCATAAACAGTGTCCAAACATAGTTTCATCAACAGCTTAAAAAAAGGCACTAAATTACCATTCACGACACCACGACCAGATGTTGGTACCTATTGGCCGCTCTACCCCAATCTAATCTCATATTATCTAATTTTAAAAACCAAATATATAACATAACCCAAGAACATCTGTATCTTTCAACTTTTCATCTCTTATGCAGGTAAAAAAAATCAAGGGTGTATACGTAACTCTTTTAGTATACGTGAAATTTCATTTAGTCAATTTTTGAGGTTCACCCATTTTCCTTAAAATTTCTCCACCTGTATGTTTCAATTTTTCATCCCGTATTAAAATGAAACGATTTTCGAAGGGTGTGCAGACATCAAAAGCTATTTTTGCATGTGTGAAATATTCTACGAATTATCAAAAATCGCTAATTTTCCGTTTGATAGAAAACCTCAGGGAAATAGGTATGCAACTTACAATTAGGGTATATTCGATTATCGTCGGAAAAGTTCGGCAATCCATTTCTTTTGGAGAATCGCTCATATTGTTCATGGATATCAAACACTAGAAAAATTGATTTTGGGGCTGTTAAAAATATGTTGTATTAAAAAAAATGATGGGCAAACATGGTCAAACCAAGTTCGTCAACGCCAAACGAGAGAAAAAACAATAAAAATAAAAAAATAATAATAAATGTAATATTAAGAAATCGATTTTGGGGTTCATAAAACAAAAATTATGGAAAAAAATGGTCAAAGCATGTTTTTTAAGATGCCATTCTCAAATACAGAAAAAAATGCATTTTTAGGGCTGAGCTCGCGATCATTTTTTTAATAATATCTTTTGAACGGAATGTGGTCTAACAAAACTATTTGGTGCTCAATCGAGGTCAAATCTTGGTCAAACGTATCCCATTTTTATTTTCTTTATTTTTTCATGTTCGGGGGGCTAACTTCACGCAGCTATTTATCTATCTAAAATTAATCTAGGTAGAGAAATAACTAGGCTGGTAACTATCTAGTTAGACAAATAATTAGGCTAGTAACCATCTAGTCAGACATATTTTATAGACATAAATATCTGAAACATTGAAATTATTGAACAATAAATTGAAAATGAAGGCTAATAAAGTTACAAAACACAAAATTTTAGTAAACCAAGTGAATTAGACATAGGTAGGTAGGTAGGTTTAAGTGGCAGCTAATACTCACATAGGCCTCAGATGGGCCCGTTGTGTTACCACGGTACTTGGAGTACAACCCTCCTCAGTCTGCGCATCTAGTGATGCGAGGTCAGAGAGATCATCCAAGAAAGGTCGGCCTAAGAAGAGCAATCGTGTTGCGGTCAGAGAGGGGCATTGGCATAGGTAATGCTGAACACTCTCCTCTTCCTCCTCGTCCAGGCAGCCTCGGCAGTAGTCCCGCTTCGCTATGCGCAGTCTCTCAGCGTGCTTGCCAATGGGACAGTGTCCCGTGATGACTTCCACTGCCAGTCTGATATCGTTTCTTTATAGAGAGACGATGTTGGTGCTTTTTTTTCCTGTTTCGGTGAAGCCATATTTGCCTGGCTACCTCGCAGGTGTCTTCATCCCTCCACCTTCGCTCCGCTAGGTTCGAGATTATTTCGGCTATGGGCTCCTTGCACGAGGCAAATGGAATACCAATATCCTGTAATACTTCGGTTGAGTGCAGGCTTGTGCCGTTCTTTGCAAGCTCATCCGCTTTTGTGTTACCTGGGATCCCGCTGTGGCTTGGTACCCACATGAGTCTCACGTTTGTTTGTGCTGCGAGCTTATTCAGCTTTCTCCGACAGTCAGAGACCACTGTTGAGTTGGTGCACACGCTAGTAATTGCCCGGAGAGCAGCTTGGCTATCGGTGTAAATCTGGATCTGTTCACAAGGGTCCCCATTTACCATCAGCCACTCTGCTGCCCCTTTTATGGCGGTTACCTCCGCCTGTAGAACGCTGCAGTAGTCTGGCAGGCGTAAGCTAATTCTGAGGTTGAGGTCGTTGGAGAAAACTCCGTTGCCCACTTTGTCCTCCCTCCGTGAGCCGTCTGTAAAGACCTGCGTGTGTCCTGCTGGTACCTCTTTCTTTTGCATCCACTCCTCTTTAGAGGGTATGTGGTATGAGAAGTTGTTGCCAAAAGCAGGTGTTGCTAGACATCGGTCTATGTTTTTGGGCACCCCTTTAAATTCATTGATTATTCCGGCGTGTCCACGATAGTCCGATGTCAACATTCGCACTGACTTTAGTCTAAGTGCTGTGGTAATGGCAAGTTGCCTGCCCATTAAATCGACCGGGGCTATGTCCAGGATTGTCTCCAAGGCTTTCGTAGGCGTCGATCTCATGGCCCCCGTTATCATGAGCGCCGCCATTCTCTGCACTTTTGTAAGCGCCATTTGATGGACTCTTTTATTAAGTGCCGGCCACAATATGAAAACACCGTAGTAGAGTATTGGTGTAACTACGGCTCTGTATAGCCAGAAGGTAATCTTGGGGTTGAGGCCCCAAGATTTCCCCACCGCTCTCTTGCAAGAGTACAGCGCCACCGTTGCTTTCCGTACTCTTTCGTTTATGTTGAGCTTCCATGATAACTTTCGGTCTAGTATGAGACCTAAGTACTTGGCGCTCTCCTTGATCGTCAGTTCAGTGCCCTTTAGCCTTGGGAGCCTGAATTCTGGGATGTTGTGTTTCCTTGTGAAAACGACTAGCTCGGTTTTAACCGGGTTGACATCTACGCCACACCTTTTGCACCATTGCGCTAGTTTCGATTGGGCCCCTTGAACAAGTTGCGACATTGTATTGAGGTGTTTCCCTGAGGCCGCTATTGTTACGTCATCCGCATAGGCGACGACCCTGCAGCCGGATTTCCTAAGTTGGAGGAGCAGCTCATTTATCGTGATTTTCCAAAGCAATGGTGAGAGAACGCCTCCTTGTGGGGTTCCTCTACTCACCTTCCTTCTTATGTAGGATTCTCCCATTGTGGCCCTAATGTACCTTTCACGGAGCATTTTTCCGATCAGGTGACATAGAGCGTTGTCCACGTTGTTAAATGCCCCTTCTATATCGAGGAAGACAACCAATTAATTAGACCTAACAAAACATTATTTGCTAAGAAATCAGATAACTAGTTGATAGACAAAACTATATAAGACTAAACTACACAAGACGAGACAATACCAGACAAGACTAGACAAGACCATACAAGGACAGACAAAACCATACAAGACGAGACGCGACGAAGCAGGGTCAGACAAGATCAGACAAGACCAGACAAAACCAGACAAGGCCATACAAAGCCATACAAGACCACAGAAGAACGGACATAACCAGAAAATAGCAAACAAGCCAGAGAAGACGATATAAGACTAAACTTTTATCCGGTTCTTGCAACAATTTTCAAATATTATTAAACCCGGTCGAGTGTGTAGAATTCATCTTCACGGTTTCCTAGGTTAAGCGGATTAAATTTTGAAATATGCAACGGCACTCGCATATTGCTTGCATTACAATCATGGGACATTATTGAGGATGCCAGGTTTCATTTCTCGTTTATTAGCCTCCCAAAATGTCCCAAACAAATTTGAAATATAAAATTCCTTCTGACACTTACTAAATTTTCTTTATATTCTTTTTATCTTCTTTTGCGCAAACCAAAGATAACATCCGTCACCTACAATAGTACGACGAATAGTACATGGAATCAGACGATTTACAGTACTATTTTTAATATCTTTTTTTTAAATAATTTCTTTATGCGCCTTTTAAGTTTTTTACCAAGTTTTAGATTTGAAGCTTTTATAATAATATATGTTTTTCACATCTCTAATATCTCTAATTCTTGAGATATAGGATTTCCAGATTGAGATATAAGTATTAAATTTAATGTCTAAAAATAAATTGTACTAAATAAAGTACTAATTGTACTTTTTTTATAATTTTTGGTTTCATATATTTATATATGAAACCAAAAATTATAAAATAATAATATATTTATTCTAAAATTAACTAAACGTATTATTTTCTCTAACTATTATTCTCTATAACTCTAAACGTATTATTCAATTTTTGTTCCAATATTGTGGAAAGTCTCGCCGTGATATTAAATTACGCGTGCAGCACGTTTATTAAAAGGTGCTCATTACAACAACGTTTGTACCTTAAAACTATTAACTTTCAATTACAAAGAGCAGTATGTTATAATCACTAGAATTTTTTTACCCTTTTCATAAACCATCTGTAATTATCCATCGAATAATTCTCATCTATTATAATCGAGTAATGACGCAAGAAATATTTCTAAATAGAAACTGTTAGTGGAAGATTCTTTAGATAAAATAAACGAAAAATAAGTGTACGAGAGAACTTTTTTATATTTATTATTCAAGTTCTACATCCTAGTGAAAAGGTCGCATTTTAGATTCGAAGCTTTTATAATAATAGATGTTTTGTAAGTGGCTGGTTGCTTTTTTGCATCCATTCGTATTCTCCTGTTGCAAATGAAAATTGAAAATGTAAAATCCAACCAAAAGTTTTGCGTGGTTAAACTGTTTATACTTGCTATAAAGAATTGCAATTTTCTTTCCTAGACGTTTATTAGTAATTAGAGAAAGACTATTTCTCGTTTATTAGCCTCCCAAAATGTCCCAAACAATTTTGAAATATAAAATTACTTCTGACTCTTACTAAATTTTCTTTATATTCTTTTTACAACAGAGGTTTTATTTGTCTATATCATTTTATTTTTATATTTCCGCAAACAAATTTAATTTAATTCAAGTAAATAATTGAAGTTATTGTGTATTCCACATTTGGTATATGTAAATCACTGAATAAAATTTTAATCGGGTCTGGAATGGCAACCATCCAGAATATACAAAATCATTTATTAATAAGTCGTAACGAATGAATAATATATGCCATAGGGCCATTTATTGCTGACCGTAAATCATGTTTAGTGCCGCACCAACATTCAGCTATGGATTTTTTTTTCGACGAAATTGCAAAAAGGAGAATGTTGTCTATGCAATACGAGTTAATCATTGCTACAAGAACTTTAAATAAATTGAAATAGTATATTTTTAAAAATTAAATTAACATATATAAGAATGTTTTATTATAGACTAAATTATTTATTAACATTTGAATAAAATGTTTGTAAACAAAAAACTACGATAAAATAGTAGTTTATGATACAGGTGTGTGAAGAAGGACTTTTGTGCATCAGTTGCGAAGTATAAAGCACGAGCAGTAGGCGAATGGTTTAATCGCAATGAGTGCACAAAAGCCTTTCACGCACGTCTGTTATACATTATTTTATCTACGAAGCACGTTAAAATACTGTTGAATCTTCAAAAAAATAATTTTTTCTTACCGATAATATTGTAATAATTGTAATTTTGACAGACAGCATACTTCAAATCACTGACACAATAAGGTTAGAACGTTCAGCACCTCCGTGGAAAAAATTGACTCCACCTCCACTGACCTTGACACTTCCACTTTCGTTTTTGAATTTCCAGCCTGAGTCATATTTTGAACTTTCCGGCCCGCACTGAATTTTGAATTTTCCCGCGCACAGTGCAGGAACAGAAAATGGGGCGGCCGAATGTGGGAAACCTGAAACGGAAGTCGAAACTAGAAGTAGAACCGGAAGTCGAAACTTGAATTCGAAACCGGAAGTGTCAAGGTCAATGGAGGTGGAGTGCCTAGAAGGAACCATCTTTCCCTACTTAGATATAATCTGGATTAACTTAGAGATGCTAATAACCAATTATATTATAGTTAAATTATGTTATATTAGAGCCAGATAAATGCAGACTAAGAGGAGAGAAAGAGAGAGAAGAGACTTAATATACGTCAGAAAATGTATTTTCACTACGTCTATGTTTTTGTTTAGTGACTCGAGTTGTTGCCATAGTAACAACAAACAGAAATCGTTTAATAATGAAACTCCATTTGATTTACATCGGACTTTTACGCACAAGTTGGATGCTTTTACGCACGATTATAATAATGCCATCCTTCACATATCATAATGTATTTATTCATGTGTTCATTTTGGTGTGTGTGTAGATAAATTATATTACAGCATAAAATTGATGAAATATTGCTATAAGATAGTAAAATGGTGAAATTGTAAAGGAGATAAGAAACTTTAAATTTGAAACTGTACACAAAATTGCTCATCAAAATTTACAATTCTCATCAACATCATCACTCGCGTAATAGCCCGTCGGGAGCCTTGACCTACCCTAGAAGACGTCTCCAACGTGCTCTATCGCTTGACACATTAATTTCGAAGGCCAATGGCCGCTAAGTCTTGGTTGACTTCATCCTCACAGCGGAGTTTAGATTTCCCTAGCTTTCTTCGCCCTTCAGGTTTCATTAACTTAGCAGTCATTTCTGTACTCGTACCTCGATAATTGCGATTGTATTATGGTGGGTTCTGGGCTTAGGTCGCCTTTTTCTTGGACTGCTCTATATAGGTCCATCATAGAACTTTCCTTTCGAAAATGAACGCGCGCCCTCTTTTTTTTTGCACATTGACCAGGTTTCCGATGCATACGCCAGGACAGGTCCGACTAGAGTTTTGTATATTAGAACCTTGATTTTGCGACTAGGGACTCTCGACCACAGGTTTCTTTGTCTACGAGTTTTGTAGATATAGTAGATGTAGTTTTGCAGGTTTGTCTACCTTTTAGCACTTGTTGGTTGCAAAGATCCTTCTTCTTATCTCGATAATGTGTTTATTTTTGACATTTACTTGGGATTCCAGATAGACAAAACTCTCAATCTTGTAAAGGAAGTGCATGTGTTTGGTTTCTGATCTCTGGTGCTGTATTTGGGCTACTTGTTACATTTTTTTTTTACTGGCGTTAATCTTTAATCCCATCCTGTTCGCCGCAATTACGAGTTTGGTATATTTTTCCTATATTTCAGTTAGCGATAACCCGACGATATCGATACCAACAGTTCTATTCAAAATCTACTACTCTCTATTTTCAAAAATCTACTGTCAAATTTAAAATGTTTGTAAATGTTGGAAACCAAAGTGGGTCTTCAAGTGTCGCTGGAGAAAACAGAATTCTTCACCAACATCAAAGAAGCAAGCAGAGAGATGTCACTAAAGCAGGGAAACATCAAGAGGACTGAGAAATTTTAATATCTCGGCGATTGGAGTCCCCACTTATCAGAAAGAGCATCATTTTTCATGAGAGTCAACAAGTTAGAACTAGCCTATCGACTGATTAAGAACACATACAACAATAAATACCTGTCGCGCAACTTGAAACTTAAGCACTACGCATCAGTCTTACTACCAGAAGCCCTGTATGCCGTGGAGTGTCTTTCCTTGATCTGAAGAGATCTAGTAGGGAGATTTTAAGGCAGAGAGAGGAGAATCCTCAGGAAGATTCTAGGCCCGGTAACGCAAGATGGCAAATTCCGAGGGCGACATAACTCTGAGCTCTACGAACATATTGAGAGGCTCTCTGACTGTGCAAGGAAAAGAAGGGTAGCTTTCTATGGTCACGTTGCAAGATTGGCTCCAAACCGACTAACGACTAACCAACCGTCAATTCACCTTCTGACAAAACAAGAAGGTTCGTACCACTTGGTTGACAGAAACCGAGAAGGATATTAATGAACTGGGAATAACAAATCTCCAAAATAGACGGTCTGTAATTTCAAGAAAAACCCCGAAGGAAAGGTACCCCCTGGACAGAAGATAAAAAGGAGTTATGCCGGCAGAAGATTTCACAATACTTAGCAAAGACCAAAGCCCAACAGTTGAACAAACGTGGTCCAAAATAGGGCTATTTGAAACAAGAAGAAGAAGAAAACATGGACTTCAAGAAATCTAGTCAAAATTGAATCAGAGACTTGTTCATATTAGCGGTTTAGGATTCGCTAATCTACTGAGAACAAATATTTTATAAAAAAAAACCGGTAAAGTGCGAGTTGTGACTCGCGCACCGAGGGTTCCGTACAAACTTTTAAGTAAGGTATCTTTTTTTTGTGGAGGACGTAGCAAGCACATTAAGTTAACTTGACAAATGGCCCTCCTGAAATCACGACCATCTTAGTACCGCTGCAAGCATAACATCAAGATGTTGCTGTCGTACGATGGAATTCTACCCTATATTCTATTACCATACATCCCCCATTCACTTTGAGTGTTTAGGGGTTCTGGAACTTCATTATTTGTTCTTATTGCTCAATTTTGCCTATATACCTATATACTCTGTATAAAGGTTTACAGGATATTTTTTTTAAATAACGCGAATATTTTTAAACTTATATAAAAAGAAAACTTTGTTTTAGTATTACACTTATTCACTAACTTATATTAAGATCTAACTATTTCTAGATCTAATATAAACTAATATATTAACTATTGCTAGATCTATTTCGATGCTCTTGACATTCAGTTGTTCAATTGACTGCTTTTTGGGCAATTGACTACCAAAAAATATAGGGATGTACGTGATTTAAGTATATGTAGATTATAAAGAAAAATTAGACGAAATATAATATATACAGGATGTTACGGGACTTCAGTATGTCGCATGTCGGTTATAAACAAGCAAAATTTAGACATAATATATAACCTGTATATATTATGTATATAGAGCGTACGTGATGAAATGCATAACGAATATAAACAAAGAAAATTCAGAATAAACAGCTTGGTGCGGACACATACTTTTTAAGCTTCTGTCCTAACCGAGGAGGACCTAACTGTATACAACCCATATGCTTCTGGTGCCTGACAATACCACGCAACACATTGGTGTATTTTCATTTTCTAATAGTAAATTCGCATTTTTCTTGTAATTAAACTACATACTTACGGTTTTCAGATTTTTCCCTTTACATGTGCTGTAAGATACCCACTCTTGCCAAATTTCATGATTCTAAGTCAACGGGAAGTACCCTATAGGGTTTGATTCCCTTGTGAAATCGATATGCGACATAAACGGTCAAGATATGCGACATAAACGGTCATATCTTTTGATCGCGTTGACTTACAAGCTTGATTTGCATAGCTGAAAGAGACCGCAGACCCGAGAATTTGATACAAATTTTAACTTGTTTCCTCTACGAGTTCCTGCGAAAAATGGTCTTGACAGACAGACAGACAGACAGACGGACAACAAAGTGATCAGAGTGACAGAGTGAAGTTTTTGGTACGTAACCCTAAAAATTATAAAGTTAATATTATACAGATAATATTTTATTTCCAAAATACACGTTTTTATTCTATATAAATTTTTGACTATATTTACTACTATAATGTATGTAGTGAATATATAAATGATCAAGGAATTGACAAATTGAAATTTATTTGGGGGCTGGAACGATATTAATGTATATAAATTAGGTTCTTCCTATACATACAGCAAGGTATAAAAAACTAGTCAATAAGTATAATAAATGTGTTTGCATTGTTTATGCTTTTTAGCTGAAATATAGTATAAACGACACAACAGAAATATGTCGGTCTATTTATTTAAAGAGTAATAACTAAAACTACACAGAATGCACTCAACCAACTGCTGGAAGTCCATGAGTTGAATTTATCACGATTTACTTTACGAAAATTAATTTCTCTGTAATCAATTATTTATTATGTACACCCTCTTTAAACCACCCAATATTACTTCCTATAAACGAAAAGTTAATTACATCTGATTAATAAACTCAATTAAATGTGTTAAAAACACCAAATTAAATACGATATTATTTATAAGTTAGATAAAACTGTTATCAAATTAATTCAATTAATGTTAAATATATAATATAATCTTGTAAATATAAATTGGTAATTAGTTTATTTCTTGTTCAGCAATTAATTTGATCGGCGGAACATAAAGTATTTGTTAGTCATAATGTAATTGAGTAAATGTTTTCAATGCTATGATTAAAATGATTGTTGTTTGGTGAAATTGAGTAAATTAAATAAAAATTACATTAAAATATATAAACATAAATAAATAAATTACGCAGTAATCAAATAACATATCTTTGAAACGTTTTTTTTTTTGTTTGCATTTTATCATTTTCATACATCAAAATTGGAAAATCAAAATTATATTTTTACGTACAACTGCATGGAAATTGTTCCTTTACATCTTAGTTACCACGACCGAAAATTTGACATTACCTCCTTCAAAATTTTACCGGCCCGTGGGCCTATAAAATCATTGAAAAGTACGCATCAAGATTTATCATCTTTGTTATTATTTATTGTATTACAATATAATTGAACCCGTCATTTCGAAAAGGGCACGAGTCACACTTTTTTTGAAATATCACTTTTTTACGACATTTTATTCGTTGAAGCGTTTTACATATTCCATGCGAAAAGAGTACATGTGTATACACTACAAGTCAACTTAAAAAGCAATGAAAAGGGCACGAGTCTTGGACTTATGCCCTTTTCAAGTGAAACGAAGCGCATCTGTCAAATATGACATAACATCACTTTATCATGAGCTTGCCGAAAATGCTTGTCGACCTAGAAAAAGAGTCTTTGGTGGCAGGAATAGTAAAAAATAAAATCATAATAAAATAAAAAAAAGTCAAAATTGCTGGAAAATGATGATTAACTAACTAAATTTTTTGGACAAATGCCTTTTTTGAAATGATCCCTTGATCATTTCGAAAAAGGCATAAGTCCAAAAATTTTAATTCAAAATATCTTGATGAAAATTGTTCTTTTTTAATAAATAAATATTCCAAAAAGCATGTATGTTTTTGATTTAACAACCTCTATATTTAGTTTCTTCTTTGACTCATGCCCTTTTCGAAATGACAGGTTCAATTGTTTCAGTTTATTAACATAAAATGTACAAGTTGACAAGATATTGAATAAAATTGCACAATCTACAGAAGACGAAACCTGAACATTATTTAAACTTGAATAATCTGTTGATGGTCCAGCTTTGTCCATCGTTTTGTCTCCCACACCCTGTAGAGATCTCGAAATTTTAGTAACCTTCCACTACGGATGTGCTTCGCCATTTTCCATGCCTCATTATAGACGTAATATCAGCTCCCCTGTCGGCAAGTAACGTAGTAGATGTTCTCCGAAAACTGTGCCCTCTGTACATTCCCAGTTCAGGGAGTTGCAGATATGTAGCAATCGTTTTTGGAATACCTCCAAAAGTATTTTTCCCAACATGCTGAAATGTGCAGACACCCTTCCTATACTGCAGGAAAAAACGATTGTGAGGTACAGTTTCTGATCGTAACGCAGCATATTTCTTATAAATAGCTAAAACAGAAATGAAATCGTCATCAGCAATAGTAAATACACGTTTTTTGTTAGTTTTCATCTTTGGTGTTGTGACAAATACAACAGAACCCCTGTCTTCAATATCATTTACTGATATATTTGCTTGTTCTTCCCTCCGCAAGGCCCCATAAATATTAAAGTAACCTAAAATAATGACGTTTATACTTGTCAATAATGTCGAGAATAATAATTACCTATGTTACCTTTGTTAATAAATACGTATCATCTGGAGCTTCCGTCATAAACTTGATCACGTTTTCTTTAGATAATACCTTAGATTTTTTGGGCTCCTGACCAATGGATTTACTTTTCATGAATGACACCAACTTACAATATTTGCTAATATCTACATTTTTCTTGATTAATAACATTTTCTTTATCATGAAATATTTATCCCACAAAATACTGTACTGGTAACTTTTCAACTAAATGAAATGAACAGAAAAGGATAACACCGAGGACAACAAATAATAAAATAACATACCTTCTCGCTCAAATACGCTAGTAAGACGGTTTCATTGATAACCTTCACCTTTTTTTCCTTCATCCAGACTTCCCAAGATGAAAACTCCGTTTCATATCGGTCTTTAGACTTGTTTGGGATCAAACCCAACACAGTTTCATCAGCTTCCACTAATATTTCGGAGGGAATTTCCTCAGCGCTAACTTCCGTTCCGAAATTATAAAAATGTTTGTTTACAATAATTTTTGTTTTTTTTTTCTTAGCAAAAAATAAACTAAGTGACAAGCGGTGAATTTGTCCAGTTTTTAACCATTTTTTATTAAATTTTGTAGGTTTTCTGCAGTTGTGCGTAAAACGTTGTACATGCCTCGGGCCAGAGGACGAGTACACCCTTCGCCTCATAAAGGCCCTCCTCCGTCGGGCCTCAAACTTCGTCTGCGGGCATAACCTTATACCTCCGGCCCTCTATATGTAAATAACTATAATATAAGACAAGATCAGAAAAGGCGGGACAGGACCAGTGTTCCCTCTAATTTTTGTGACCCGTGTGCGCACGTTTTTAAGTGTGTGCAGTTTTTTCCAAAATAAAATATTTTGTGCGGCAATTAAAAAAGTTCATATAATAATAATAAAAAAAAATACAATACTAATATACAGTCGAACTTCCATAACTCGAACTTCTATAACTCCAATATTTCTATAACTCGAATTTTTTTAGAAATTTATACGTTTAGATAGCATTTTACATATAAATTAACTTCCACATCTCGAATTTTCCTTAACTCGAATTTTTCCATAACTCGTAGTAAAAGTGTGTACAATGGTAAAATTTTACATAGAAAATAATCTCTATAACTCCAATTATTATATTAATGGAATTTTTGAGTTTAAACTCATTCTTTATTCTTACCTCTGCCGTTACAGTTGCAAATAGAATGTCAGAGAAGAAAACTCAAGACGATGTCATTATAGTGAGGTTGATCAGTGAAGTTGACAAAGGTATTGAAAAAAAGGGGTTGCTGAAGACTTTAGGATTTCTCCAAGTACCTACACTTTCTTCTATTATAAGAAACCGCGAATAAATTCTGAACAAAGCCGAAAATGGTGCAACTAAGGATACAAACGTTTGCAAAAGTGTACCTACGAAGATATTGGCAAAGCTACTTTTGAATGGTTTAAAATTGAGCGGGATAAAAATGTGCCAATGCCTGGACCATTTATTACAGAAAAGGCTCTTTATTTTGCTGAGAGTCTGCTATACATTGATTTTAGATAGATTCATACAGGAAAATGTACTTATAATAAGTTTTGTGATTGGAGATCAAAAAAGAACATCAGTGAAGTCAACAAACATTTAGTGTCATGTCTACGGAGCCCACAAGTGAGCTATTTTGATGCGTTGTAATGGATACTTTTATTTCACTAGTGAAATCAAATTTTAATTTCACTAGTGAATAAACCACTGTTTTATTGATCCGTATCCAAGGAATTAAACATGACTTTATAAGATAGGTATCATAGGATTTTAATTCATAAGATTCAAACACTTTGTAAAAAGTAATGTTTGATGCAAGTTTGATGCAAGTAATGTTTAATGCAAGTTTAATGTTTGATATTTTTGATGTAATTTAAATATTGTTATTTTCCTTCTTATATCCACTCTGGCACACACGAAAAATGTTGGAACATCATTTTGTGACCCTTGCAAACCACTCGCGTACCCCTTCGGGTATGCGTACCACACTTTGGGAAACACTGTTCTAGACGAAGTGTACCGTGCATTATCTACCTTGGAGAACTTTGTAGATAGAGAATATATTAATGGAAAACAATTATAAATTACAGCCTTTTTCAAAAAATAATATAATATTTATAATTATTTTTAATTAATTATAATTATATAACATTATATTAATAATGTGTTTTTCATTTTTGTTTATAAATATATACATATGTACATATTTACTTTAAATAAATTGTGTAAAGTGAATTTGATTCATTTTATCGTTATGTATTTCTCTAACTCGAATTTTCTATAACTCCAATTTTTTTTCGTGAACTATGTTAATTCGACTTAGGGAAGTTCGACTGTAGTATATTTTGTAACTAGGGCGGAAGGTTGTCAATTTGACACGAAAGCAAAATTGGCACATTCGTTCGGGGTCAATTGACAATACCGCCCATGTTACAAACAATATTTTTTGTTACTCATGCGAGGGGATGATATCACCATGTAATTTACACTTATTTTAAAACGTTTTCTTTGATTTTTATTTTTATTTTGTAATGAAATAAATTTCTGTCACTTTCACGTCACTTTTTTAATATTGAGATCTTGATTGTGTTTATTTTATTTATTTCATTGGTTTTTTTTTAATATAACCTAGCGATATTGAATATTTGCGTGCGATACCCAAGTTACGTGGAATTACAACCAAAAGTGACATTTCTCGTAGTAAAAAACGTGCGCCAGATAATACTTTTAACGCATGAGTAATAAAAAATAATAGTTCATTCAGCTAAATTTTGTTTATCTTTTAATTAATGCTTCATCATTTGTAATAATTGCTTTTATTGCAAAATGTCGTGACAATCACCAGTAATAGCCTGGAAAGCTATAGTTATTTTACACTTCTGCTACACCGTGTCGTTTTCCAAGCATAACTAGCTTTTGCAAATCAAATTGGTTATCTTCATAAAATTGTAAAATCAGATTTTCTAAACTTAAAATATAAAAATAAACATTTGGTTGTTGAAACGTCTGTGCTTTCATCAACAACTAAAGTATGAAAATGTGCCATTATAATTTCATTTGAACTTCCAAAAATAATAAAGTCTAGTTTCATCACCTTTCTGGAATATGGACGTATTTCGACACATAGTTATTTATTATATTAATGGATAATCAATTATAATTTTTTTTATATGGATTTCATAATTATGCAGGTGCAATTTTATTTTCTGCAATTTTATTTTCTTTTATTTCTGCTAGAATATTTTTCATGTGCGCTATGTTTAAAATGTATGTGCGCGCGCACACGCGCACAGCTTAGAGGGAACACTAGACAGGACTACACAATAGTTTTCAAGATCATACAATTTTTGACGAGACAGGACATAGCTGAAGAAAAATGGACTATACAACTTCCGTACAACCCAACTCTCCATTGATAATTGCCAACATTGTTAATATTCTAAACTTATTATAGCTTAATTTTAGACGAGCTTCACTCCTTTGCAAGTTGATACCAGTATCTGTTTGCCCAAGCCTTCAAACTATTTTCTAGTAGGTAAATTTAGATCAAAATTCTTATCCTTGCTTTGCTATAAACTCGATTTACGGATGAATCCCATTTGGACTATGGAAACTATCGTATCTTCAAGAGTAAAACAGACAAAAAAATTCTAAACGGAACCCCATACTCGGTATAAACTTCGTAGTAAAGAAAAGTATACTGAACTCAATCAAAGATGTCAACTCTATCAACAGTCGTCTAATGACCATGATAATTTAGTGCGCCAATAAAAAATATACCTTGATAAACGTACACTCCCCCACAAATATAGACAACAAGAAGTATCCCGAAAATGTAGAAAAATTTTGGAACAAGCTTGAAAGCGTAATGTCAAAAGTTCCAAAGGATGACATCAAAATTCTGTTAGGCGACTTCAATGCACAAATTGGCCGAGAGAAAGAACACTGAAAAACCGTTGGACTCTACCCAGCACACAAATTTACCAACAAGAATGGCACAAGACTCATTGAACTATGTCAACAATGCAACCTTAAAATCATGTCCACATCCCTTAGGAAGCATCCTAAGAAACAAAAAACCTGGAGATCCCCAATTGAATCCTTTGGTGAATTTCAGATTGAGCTATTTCTTATCCCCTTCAGAAAGAGGTACATGATGTACAAGTGAGAAAAGGAGCAAACATCGACTCTGATCACTATCTGACTAGAATTAAAGTAAAATTTACTCCTAGAAAATACTACCCCAAGAAACTCCAACAACAGAAATTTGATACAAAAATACGAAAAACCAATCTAAAAGAAGCTTGGGAAAATCAACCAGCGAAAACATGGGAAGAATTTTGTACCAAAATCACACAGAAGGCTGGAGAAATTGTACCCCTAAAAAAAAACACAAAACACGCCTGGTGGAACTCTACCTGTTACCAAGCTCTAGAGATAAGAAAATTTGCATTTCAGAAATATAACAGTAAAACATCCCAGGAAACTTAACAAACATTTTATGAAAAACAAAAACAAGCATCTAAAACCATCAGACAAGAAAAAAGAGAACACATAAAAGAACAACTGAACTCGATTGAGGAAAACTTCAGAAACTACAGAACTAGAGATTTCTACAGAACGTTCAGAGAAAAAATCAAAGGATACGTCCCGCAGAATCTATGCTTCAGGAAAAAAGATGGGAAATTGGCTCTTACTAATGAAGAAAACTGCAAAGAATTATTCTCGAAGAATTATGATCTTCTTAAATGCCCTGAAACTTCTGAAAGATTTTCTGAAACAGCTCTCAGTTTTAGTCACCAAGAGTCACCTCCACCAAACCAAGACGAAATTCTGAATAACATTACAGAATTAAAGAACAACAGAACCTCGGGAAGCGATGGGATTATGGCAGAAGTCCTCAAGAACCTAGGTCCAAATTCACTCAAAGAACTTACAGAAATTATACAGGAAATCTGGAAAAACGAAAAACTCCCCAAAGACTGGAAGTGACCGCTGATCTACCCACTCCACAAAAAAGGAGTCAAAACAGATGTAAATAGCTACAGAGGAATCTCCTTGAAGTTGGCTACAAAATTTTCTCTACATGTCTGTTTAAAAGAGTACAAGAACAACTCGAGCATAAGATTGGCGAATATCAAGCTGGATTGCGTCCTCACAGAACGTGCACGGAACAGATTTTCAATTTAAAAACCGTTCTAAAATCCAGGGCCCTCAGAAACCTCCCAATCATCTGTGCCTTTGTAGATTTCAAGAAGGCTTATGATTCAATTGATCGACAATCACTGTTCAGCATCCTGAAAGGACAAGGACTTGGCAACAAAACACTAAAATTGACCATACAGACCCTCACTGATACGAAATCAAGAGTAAAATTCATGTGAGAAATCTCAGAAGAATTCATGATAGAAACTGGTGTCCGGCAAGGAGATGGACTATCACCCATCCTCTTGAACTTTGTCCTAGAAAAGGTGATGAAGGAATGGGAAAAAGAAACGAAAGCACAAAATAGTTGGAACCCAATAAACATTGGGACACATAGGGACACATTGGGACAGAAAAAACAAGCTCGAAATTCCAAGCCTTCGCAGATGACCTGGCTCTTCTGTCCAGCGACGAAATAACAGCAATAAAGCAAATTGAAACTCTCCAGGAATGTGTTAAAAAAGTTGGACTGCAAATCTCCTTCAAGAAAACAGAATTTTTCGTTTAAAAATTAGACGTATCAAATCTAAATACGAAATATGAACAGATCAACAGAGTCCCTCACTTTAAATACCTAGGTGAAATCATCGCACCAACTGGAAACGAACAAATAGCTCGAAACACACGTGTCCAAAAACTCAGGAGAGCATATGGGAGAACAAGAGAAATTTACAACAAAAAATGTATGTCGCTCCATGTTAAGATAAAACATTACAATACTGTAATCAAGCCTGACGCCCTATATGCAGGAGAAACTCTCACGCTCAATAAAAATAGCTCGAGGATATCCTAAAAGAAGAGCGAAAAATCATAAGGAAAATCTTAGGACCAAGATATTTGGAAGATGGTTACCGCCTACAATCACGGAAATCTACAGAAAAATTATCTAATATTGCGGCAGACCTTAGGAAAAGAAAGTTAAAATTTTATGGACATGTTAAGAGAATCCCTGACACCAGGTTAACCCACCAAATTCTCGAAAGAGTTGACAAACTAAAGACTTTTCCTTGGACACAACAAGTAGGGGCAGATATGAGAAATGCTGAAATCCAACCAAAAGAAATTTAGGACCGACACATATACAGAGGAAAAATTGATAAGTGGGAAGTTGTTCCAGAGAATGAAGTACAAAAAAGATCAGGTACCAAGTGGACGGAAGAAAGGAAGGAGATCTTTAGTGAACAGATAAAAGCATCCTGGATCCGTCGCAAGCGAATTACTAATAAAGCTTCGCATGTTCCTAAAGGGACCAATCATATAAAATAATAAATAATAATAATAATATATATATATATATATATATATATATATATATATATATATATATATATATATATATATATATATATATATATATATTATATATATATATATATATATATATATATATATATATATATATATATATATATATATAAATATTTTTTTTGTTATTATTAATATTTTTCTTACTTGTCCATTTTTAACTATCCGCAATGTATTTGGCTAAATTACTTCCTTTCTTTAATTTTGTTAGAAAAATGCCGTAAAATTTTCTATTACTTTTGTTATATTAATATAATTTCCTAATATATTTAATTCTACGAAAATTCAAAAGAAAACTGTTTGAATTATTTTCAATGCATAATTATGTTTTGTACGTATAGAAAATTGCGTACATACATGTGCATTATAATTGGGTACTTACACGAGTTATAAAAAAAGCTATGAAAATATTTCCAGGGAAATTCGAGGAAAGCTTTCATCCTACCCGTTTACTTGAGCACAGTTTTACTTAATAATTTCCACGAAATGAAAGAAATAAATAAATTATCTTTATGGTAAGCTGAATGAAAATATTGTCGTTTGATTAGATGTAATAATAATGAGGACGAGATTTATATCAGGCGATAAGCGGTAGGATTTGTTTAGCAGAAACTAATTGTCATCTGTAATATATATATATATATATATATATATATATATATATATATATATATATATATATATATATATATATATCTCACAATCAGTAAATTCGGGTTGCAAATTTTCTGGGCTGTAACATGTTCTGTTTGTAAATATTTGTATTTTTTTGTTAAGTTTTAAGTGTAATATATGTTTGTGTGGACTATTTGATGTAACGTATAATTAAATACTTTAATTTCGGTTTTTAGTTAATACTTTTAATAGATTTGACGCACTCAGTCGGAGAGTATTGTTAGTCAACGAGCGTGAACGCGTGGTCTAAAGAGTATAGAAACTCATTGAAAGGATAAATGGGAAAAATAATATTGTTTTAATTATATATTAAATTTAGTTTGTTTGCAGAATACATAACAACATAATGTATACAATTAATTTACTTATTTTATTTAAAGTAATTTTAGTTCGTAAATAGAAAATGAGATTATGAATTTGTAATTTGATTTTTTTGCTTTTTGATTCAGTGTTTTTTGACCTTTAATAAATTTGTAGAATGAAATCTTAAGGAGATTGAATCAACAGTGTTTTTAGTGAGGTGAATTCACAATCCTTGGGAGACAGATAGGGCATTGAGAAGGAAATATTCATGCTGAAAACAGGGTTACGAGTTTCAAGCGGCTTCAGCCTTTAATCTTCTCGCAGAAAATACTTCTTTCGTAACATTCTTAGTTGGCCGGATTTACATTTTCTTTAAATTTAGGAAATGCCGTTTCTTGTTACTCTTTTCTTTCCGAGGAACTCTTTTCCTTTGCACCACTAAACATGCAACTAAATTTCACCAATTTATGAACGGAAACATTAAAATATCGTTTCCGATTAAAAAGAGAATATCTTCTCCCCGATTTGTTCCCATTTATTTCGTTTTGTCGTCTGTCACAATCGATTGAGTTTCCGCGAATTCACTTTATCAATTCCACTCCCGACAGCATAAAGCCAAAATATAAATATAATATTTGAAAACGTAAACGGGTGTTGTTGATACCTGCCCATCTAACTCAATTCTTAAAAAAAAAACAACTTTAAAGTCTCAAATATTTTTCTAGGAAATGACTTAATTTTAAACAATTTTTTTCTCGAGGAAACATGAAGTGTGAAAGTAAACTGTATTTTAATAATTAAGAAGCTTTCATATTTGTTATATGGAAATTCTACAATTATATTATAATATTACATAATACAAATATGATTATAAAATTTATCCTAATTTTTCCCACATTCACTTTATTTCATTATTATCCACTTATTATTTAATTATCATTGAACGAACTACGTCGAATTATTGACTCCTTAAATATCAAATACAGTGCCCAGTGAATTCTTAAATCCAAAAATGCTGATGTCATTTTTGAAACTTTTGGCAATTTAATATTAAATCTTATACAAATAATTAAATCTTATATAAAATTCCCAATTCGTTAAAAGTTATATATTCTTTAAAAACTAAACTTCCAATACCAAAAATAAACAATAAACAAATTTAAACAATTTAATTAAAAAATCAAGGGGTAGTGAATATCGACCCATAAATACGTTACCACCAATAGAAAAAAATATTTAATTATCTGCCTACAATCAGATACTTGAACATATTGAAAAAAATGGAATTCAAATACATCTGATTTTTGTGAAAAATATTCATGCGAATCTGCATTTCAACGTAAATTGTCTTCATTCAATAGAGAAGTTGATAATAAGCAATTTGTAGTGGCGGTTTTTCTTGACCTGAAGAGGGCTTTCGAAAAGATTGATCGTAATATTCTTTAGATGAAGTTAAATGTATATGGCATTGAGGTTGATTTTTATCAATGACTATTTATCTCATAGACAGCAAAATGTTAGAGTTCATGATAATATCGCACAAGAATTATGTATACCACAGGGTAGAGGACCTCTGCTTTTTATTTTATACTTGCATGACATAAACTTCTTTCTAAATGCAGACTTTGAATGCAGAAAATCTATGTGCAGATGATACACTATTAGCATGCTATGATACCAACGAAGATAAAGCCATTGAGAAAATGAATGCTACACTCGAGGAGGTGTATGAATATTTCATAGCAAACTAATTCAAATTATATACAAGCAAAACTAAGGGATTGATCATAACAACTAAATATAAATTGAACACTATTGTTCTGATTGAAATAAGTCTACAAATTGATGATGAAAAATTGAAATTGTGTCGTATATTAAATATCTCGGATTCCAGGTAGATAAATTATTACGCTTTGGCAACCACAATAATTATCTTCTCTTCTTCTTCTTACACTTATAGAAGACCTTAAGGTCTGTTTATTGCCAAGGCTCAATTCGCTTGGTTATCCTGTGAGGTGGAGCTCCAACTCTCCTTACATCTCTTAGGTGGTCTCCCTGGCGGGCGTCGGCCACTTGGTTTTCCATCTCTGGCGATGTATGCTAGTCTCTCTTGGTACATTCTGTCTATGTGGTCACGCAAATATCTTCTCCTTTCCCTTTGTCCTGCAGGCCGCTCTTATATCGTTGTTTCTCACTCTATCTCTAAGTCTCTTCCCTGCAATGGTTCTTAATGTTTTCATCTCCGCTGTTCTGAGGATGGTTTTTGTCTTATTCGCGTCAGCTTTCGTTTCAATACCATAGTTTAGCACCGGTCTAACACAGGATTTATATATCCGCCCTTTACTATCAATGTGCATGTGGTTGTTTTTCCAGATGATATCTCTCAGGCATCTGCGATTGTTGCGGCTTTGTTGAACTGTGATTTTATATCGTTTGTTGGGTTGTTGCTGCTTGATGTGTCCGCTCCTAGGTAACGGAAGCTATTCTACCTGTTCTATTGATTTATTGTCTATTACGACTTTATACCTTGCTGGTTCTTTGGAGAAGGTCATACATTTTATTTTATCAATGGAGATTGACATGTGGTATTTTTCAATAGAACTTATGTGTTTGACTCTGCAAATCGTTTTCTGTTTCTGTCAGGATTTCGGCATCATCCGCATAGCATACCATGCTGATTGGTTTCTTATTCAGTCTGTATCCCCTGTTCATTGTTGTCACATTGTGTATAATCTCGTCCATGACAAGGTTAAAAAGGAATGGGCTGAGACTATCACCCTGTCATATTCCTGTTACTGTTGGTATGTCTTTTGTAGTTTGCTGGTCCACTTTCTTCTTCATTCACACTTCATTCTTGTAGTATTGCCTGTTTTCAGATTTCTGATTATATTTATGGTTGATGTTGGGGTTTGTTTCTCTTAATATGTCCAATATGTCTGGCAGCTGTACTTTGTCGAATGCCTTAGTTAGGTCGATAAGACACACATAAGCAGGGTAGCCGAATTAGATCGCCTTCTCCTTTACTTGTCACACAATGAACAAGGCATCAGTTGTCCATCTGTTCTTCCGATATCCTTCTTCTTCTATCCTTCTTCTATCCTTCATCTTTGTTTTCGATGGTGCGTTCTAGAATGCTTTTGATAATGCTGGTGGGCAGTTTCATGGTGGTGCAAAGCAGGGTTTTGCCTCTGTGGTTCTCGGGATAGGTTTTTTGTCCTTTTTTAAAAATTGGTATGGTGATACTTTTGTGCCACTCTTTTGGTATGCTGGATGTGGTTATTATTTTGTTAAACATTTCCGTTAATTTTCTTGCTAGCTCTTATCTTAGTTCGAATTCCATATTTTATGAGTTCGTTGGGGATCTCGCCCACTCCCGGAGCTTTTCTGTTTTTCAAGTTTTTAATCTTCACCCTAACTTCCTCTGTAACCATTAATATATTCGTGATTTCATCCTCTGCTTCCTGTGATTGAGATACTGCTGTATTGTCCGTGTTGTTATATAAGTTTCCAAAATATCTTTCCCATTCGTTCAGTGGAACCTTTTTGGTCTGGATGTATTCCTTTACGGGCATCTTAATGTTTTTTAGCATCTTCCAAACTCTCCTCTGGGCTTCATAAAGATCGTGTTGCATGTCTGTGGAGAACTTCTCCCAGTATTCCCTTTTGATTCTTCTGATTCTTCTTGTTTCTTTATAGTTATTGCAGTTTTCCTCTGTTGGTGTACTTTTATATTGTAGGTAGCTTTCCTCGGCCAGTCTTTTTACTTCCTGTGCAAACCAGGGCTTGGTTTTGTTTTGCGAGTTTAAGTTTATGGTTCTTTTCCCTATTGACTTGTTAGCCGCATCTCTTGATTATATTCCAGCTGTCCTCCACATTCTTGTCTGTTATGTTACCCGATGTAAGTTATCCACTTAGTCTGCTTTCATATAGGTATTTGGTACAGTCGTTATCCAATAATTGTAGGTTGTATTTTGCAATCATTATCGGTCTTTGCTTTAGGATCGCTACACACGTACCGTGTGGATGTATCCGGCGCAGGCCCGGCACCGGCTGGAGGGGGTGGTGTTGCATAGTCTAGCATGGAAGAGTTCAGACGTGTCGCGTGTGTCCATCCGGCGCCGGGCCGACTCATTTTGTCGGGTTGTCACCGGCCGGCCCCCACTGGCCGGGTGCCGGGTGCCGGGTACCGGCTCGGCTATGGTGGGCTATGGAACTGTATTGAAGCTTACACACATGCCTGTCCGGTAGTCGACCGTCTTCACTAGTCGAGTGGGTGCACCCAATGTTTTCTTTGTTTTTTTTTTCTTGCGAAGTAACCACCGATAAAGTAACCACATACAAATAACTCTTTCGCGATCCATTTTGTACTGAAGTCAAATAAATACACTGCTCGTAGCTCGACCTCGTGGGTTATCGGGCCGGTTCCGGACAAATCCATCCGGCATGTGTGTAAGGTGTTCAACCCGGTGCCGGGCCTGCGCCGGATACATATACCCACGGTACGTGTGTAGCGAGCTTTATTCTTCGATGTCTCTCTATGACGACCTTTCCGAGCACTAGGTTATGATCTGTGCCGGTGTTAGCAGAGGTTAGTACTCTTATGTCTTTGATTTCATTCGGTGTGACATATCTATTTGTTATTATATAATCGATCATTGCTTTCTGTCCTATGGTGTTTCAGATAGTGTATTTATGTTGGTCTTTGTGAGGAAAATAGGTGTTATTTATCCGCAGTTCAGTTGGTCTCCGTTTTAATTTAATATGTATTCGTTAAATCTTTGCTTAACTCCAGGTATTTCGTCTGAGCCGATTCTCGCGTTGAAGTCTCCGAATAGGATTACTTTTCCATTGTTGTTTATTTGGTCAATGGCGTTTTGTAGCTTCTCATAGAAACTGTCTGATTCCTCTCTTGGTTTGGACATGTCCGGGGGCGTAGATAGTCACAAGATGCAATGGGCCTTTGGGGAAGGTAAGTGGGACTTTCAATATTCGGTCGCTTACGTAGTCGACGTTTTCTATTATGTCAGTGTACCTTTCGTGTAAAAGGATACCGACTTCCGAGTGGCTCCTTTCTTGTTTCGATTTGCCACTATAGAGTAGGATATAGCTTTCGTACTTTGTCATGCCCTGACCTTTATGTTTTGTCCCGGATAGTCCGCATATATCTATCTTGTGCTTGTTCATCCAGCAGGCTATTCTAGTAGTAGTTTTCCGTTTTTGCTTAATCCTTTTCCATGCGTGGGTTGTCCCAGTCCATTCTGTCCGTCCATTTTCTGAGGCTGCGCCTTCTCTGTGAGCCGTGGATGTTTTCTGCCTAAGGCAGGGAGCTAACCTGGCCTAAGAACTCTCCACACTTTATCCGGGCTTGGGACCGGCAGTGACCTCGGCAGAACTACTCAGTTCATCCCGCGAGTTTTGGGTTCGCAACACTCGAATAAGTTTTTAAAAAACTTATTAAGGAACAACTAACTCACTTAATACTAATAAAATAAATGAAAATTAATTATACTATAGTTTTGACTTAATTAATGATTATAATTATAATAATGAATGTCTTTCCTCTCCGCATATCTTTATATATGAAAGATAAGCTGAAATGTTAGTTTCAGCACTTTTGCAGGTGCAGACTTGGTGTTGTTCTTGGGCAGCTTCCATAATTCCTCCGGGGCTAAGTTGGAGCATCTAGCGTAGCAGGTGCGAGATTAGACGATGATGTCCATGATCTTGGAATTTTCTTTCTTGATGACTAGAGTTGTTTTCCAGAATTTATATAACAGATAAGAAGTTATTGCGACACATATAATATAGCGTATTAATGTCCACACACTTGGTTTATCTGAAAACAATGGTTCATTCATAATTTTATCAAGTTCTTTATTTTGCAAGTCTAGAATATGTTGGAAGTTATTAATTTCGTTGAAATTTCTAGATTCGAGTTCTATGGGTTTTATTTGCAATTGGTTATATATTTTAAGTTTAATTTAGGGATTTCGATAACTCGATAATTTGGTTTTGAATTTTGATGAGATTTGACTTTTATACTTCCAATATTATTTTCACAATATGGGTTCAGTTCTAACATGTATGTTCCGTTAATTGGGAGACTCTCTTTAGCTTTTCCGCACTGTTGCACTGCCACTATTTCTTTAGGGATGATTAATAACCATTTGTTGTTTTCAATTTTTCTTTACTTTGGGGTTTTGGATATTTATGGAAATCTGGTGACAACTTGAAATGTTTTTAGCAAACTTCGGCATTTGTATTTCACAAGGAGCTTCTTTGGTTATCTCTTGATGGTCCATTTCTTGACATATAAATTCTTCGGGGTTTATTTCATTACACGTTTCATTGAATTGCATGTAGAAGTGTTCATTTATTGATTGATATTTAGTTTGTGGAAAAATGGTTTTGTATTTTCCATTTTTTGCGGTAGGCAATGGATATAGACGGTAAAGGTTATAACTATTTGGTTCAACAATTGTAATTTGGATTATGAATACTATTTGACTCTCTCTAATGAAACTTTTGATTTTCATTACTTTTTCGAATAATAATATATTTTCTAATTTAGGTTCAAATGGCAATTTATTTTCTTTCAATTGATCGTTAACAAGTTTCAGTTCTTGTAATAATTCTAAAGGTTCAATTAATGAGTTGTGAAACACATTAGATTTTGAAAAAGAAATTTATGTTTCCAATTTCTCAAATATTTCTTGAATTAGTTGTAGTGATATTGTAATTTTGAAGAGAACTGTCTGTAATAACATAAATTCGTACATTTATATCATAATCCTACATAATCCTACATAATAATACAATCCTACATAACTTGAATGTTTTGTTTTTAGTTCTTGTTCAATTTGCGTAATACGGGATTCCAATATTATTTGATTGTGTGCCAATTTTTGAGTTTCATTATTAAATTTATTAGTAGCTAATTGCAGGAATGTGATTTGTTCTTTAATAATCGTTTTAAATTTTCTTTGGTTATTTAAGATGATAGAGAGAGCTTTATCATATTTTTCAGCACCAGTTGGTTGGTTTTAATATTTGCTAGAATTTACCAGAATTTTAAGGTTGGTAAAGAATTTTAAGGTTGCCAGTTAATATTTTAATCATTGAGCCTAATCCATTAATTATACCTCTTTTAGTTCTTTTATTTATTGAAGGATTTATTTGTCTAATTTGATTGGTTATTGTATTTTCTATATTAGCAATAACATTGTATGAGTTATGGTATTCTTCTTTATAAATTGTTAAATTTTTGACTGTAGTTCTAAATTTTCGAATTTGTCATTGGTACAAACGTAAAATTCATTGGTTATACTTGTCAAGTCAAGGATTTGTATAAATGACCATTAGTCGATGATGTTTTGTGTAGTTCTTAATTTTAGTGGTAATAGTCCAGGGTTATCATTTAGGTCGTAAAGTTTGGGTAGTATTATTTCTGTTGCGAAGCATGAACAGGATCTGTAATAGAGGGAGTTTTTAATTCTTTCATATGGATAATTTCTATCTTATTATTTGATTTATTTTTTATTTTAGCTTTATTGTTTTCTAGTATTTCAGTCAGTATATAAGGGCCTAAAAATTTATTTTCTTTTTTATTACGTCTATTATTCATTTTATAAATAGTTTGTCCGATTTTAAATTGGTATTGTTCTGGTCCTTATAATAATCCGTAAGATTACGTTTGTCTAGTACTTTTTCCTTATTAGTTTCGAGTCGTTTGTTAACTTTTTTATAAACATAATTGTTTTTTTCTTTGTGATTCATTATATAGTCAGAATAGAATGAAGAGTCAACTAAACAAGAAGGGTCACGTGTATTTGTATGTCCAAGAGTTAATTCTAATGGCGTAAAATTTGTAGAAGAATGTATAGAGTTGTTCTATGCAATTATAGCATATTTCATTAGTATTACAACATTATTTGTGGTATTAATTTGTCTTAATATTCTTAGATGTTCAATTAAGGTAGAATGAAATCTTTCTACAGGTGCATTGGATTCATGATGGAGTGGGGTGGTAAAGTGGATTTCAATTTTATCTAGTTTTAAAAGTTCTTTAACTATTTCGTTTTTAAATTCAGTAACATTGTCCATTGAATTTTTTTCGGGAATGCCGTAATAAGAAAAGTAATTAATCAATGCGTTACAAATTTCGATAGCTGTCTTACTTTGAATTGGTATAGCTTGTCCTAATTTAGAAAAAGCGTATATTATCGTTAAGAAATTTTGGTTGTCAAACTTAAAAACATCGATGTGTAAAAATTGGAAGGGTTTACCTACAGTTTCAGTTAATACTATAGGTTAATTCGGTTAATACTATATACATAAGGTGGTTTTCTTAAGTAATTAGATTTTTGGCATACGTTACAATTATTTATATAGTTTGTTAAGTCAGTTTTCATAGAGGGCCTGTAATAATTTCTTTTCAATTTCTCAAGTGTTTCGTTTATTCCACCATGATTACATTTACCTTCATGTTGATGTTTTATTAACATAATTCTTTCTTCTTCGTCTAAAATTGAATTTACCATCTTTGTACATTTTACTAATTTAAGTCCTTTTTTATAGAAGTAATCTAAATATACTTCATTAAAATCTAAATACATCGAGTCTATGAAAATATAAATAAAATGTTATAAATGTTATGTTTTTCGGAGGTGTAGTTTTGTAAGAGTTCAAGGATTAAATTTTGATTTGAAATGGGGATTTTAACGAGAAGGATTTTATGATAGCCAAAGTCTTCAGTTTTTATTTCTAATTTATTATAAAGGTTTTTTGAAATAATGATTTGATTTGATTTATATCGTCTAGAATAGGTATTCCGTTATCTATATTATTACTATTACTATTGGAATGTGCAGTTGAATGGAATGATTCGTCATTTGGGATTTGTGGGGTCTAATTTGAATATCTCCTAAAATTTTGATTTTAGGGGAAGTTATTGTTTCCTTGTGTACCACTAGCGGTGGAAGGTTGTGTATTTTCGATAGGGTTTTCAGATAGATGTCGTAATTAATCTAAAATGTCTTGGTTAATTTCACCTGGATTGTTGAAGGTACTTTCGGTTTCTATTGCATTTGAATTTATTCGTGATAGTGCGCCAGCGTTTGTATTTTGTTTTCCTTTTTTGAATATTATGTCATAATCGAATTCTTCAAGTCTAAGTCTCCATCTAATCAATTTACTATTTGGTTCTTTTAAGTTAAAAAGCCAAGTCAGTGGTCTATGATCTGTATAAATTTTGAATTTTCTACCGAAAAGGTACGGGCGAAAATATTTACATGCCCACACGATTGCTAACAGTTCTTTTTCAATTGTGGAATATCGAGATTCGCTTTCGTTCAAAGTTCGTGAGGCGTATGCAATTGGTTTGTCATTTGGGATATTGCCTTGTGACAATACGGTGCCTATAGCATAATTGCTAGCGTCTGTGGTTAATACAAAGTCTTTTTCAAAGTGGGGATATGTAAAATAGGTGGATTAATTAAAAGTTGTTTACAATGTTCAAATGACTGAATAAATTCTGATGTATGTTTAACTTTAGAATCCTTTTTTAAGCATGTTGTCATTGGTTTAGTAATTTCAGCAAAATTTTGTATGAAACGTCAATAGTAACCTACGAGTCCTAAAAAGATTTAATTTCTTTGGGTGTTGTTAGTAAGTGGAAGTTTTTGATAGCTAAAATTTTATCAGAGTTGGTTTAACTCCTTATGGGTAACCACGCGTCTTAAATATTGCACTTCTTTACGTAAAAATCAGGATTCGGGTAGAAGTCATATGAAAATTTGGCTGTTTCGGGGTTTCTTCTGGTTGATAGTTTAGATTATGATTATTATCGTATTCTGCGTTTGCATTATAAGAGTTTGGATAGTCTTGTTCGTCATAAGAATCTTGATAGTTTTGATAGTTTTGTTGGTTATAAGAGTCGTGTTAGGCTTAGTAGTCTTGATAGTTTTGTTGGTGAATACGATGAATACGACTGTCATTCTGATCGAAATTATATTGTTCTTCTAGGTTAACCGGTTCTTGATTTATTTCTTGGGTAAATAATTTTTCCATTGCAAAGGTTTGTCTAGGTCTAGAGGTGTTTCCAGAGCTAGTGTCCATTTGTTCAGGTCTATAGTTAGTCGGTGAAAAATTCTTAGTTATGTGACTAAATTTTGAGTTGAATGGAGATGGTCTTGGTTGATTATTAAATGGTTGATATTGTGGAAAGTTCGGTTTTGAAATAGGGATACTAACTTCCCTTGGTTGATAATTTGTTTGGAATCTTTGTTGGTAATTGGGTTGAGAATTTGGTTGGTATCTTTGTTGGTTTGAAAATTTGGTTGGTAATTTGGTTGAGGTTTTGGAGGATAATTTTGTCTGACATTTTTCATTGGGACATTTTGTATTGGGTAATTTGGTTTCGAATAATTGGGGTTAAATAGTGGTTACGGTCTGTAAGTAGATTGCTGTAAATTCGGGTTATATCCAATATTAACACATTAAAATTTTCCTCTTCCGTGACAAGGGCTAAAGCTTGTTCAATCGAATTGGGGTTTCTTAATCTAATTACTAACTGAGTTTGACCTCCTGAGTTAGGCCTACTTACAGGACACTGCCCTCTACGAGAACACCTGCATAAAATGGGTATCTGAAAAAATGAACATTTATGCAGGTTATGCTATGAGGAGGACGAAACCGCCGCCCATATAATCTTTCACTGTGAAGCAATTGCGCGTAGGATACACAAGCTTGATATTACAGCTGAAAGAGTCCCCGTGATAAACATGGCACATAGAATCCTGGACCTAATAGAGGGACTGGATCTATTTGCATGAACAAAACAATGTTGGGAAATACAATAGGCCAATGGGCCGCAGTGTTTTAAGGGCTAACCCCCCTGGACCCACATTGGTTAGAGAAAAAAAAACTGAGTTTGATATGGTAAGCCGTGAATGAAAGTTTTTAGAGCAAAGTCGTCATAATGGTTAATCTTAATTTGTAGATCAATTGTATAATCAATTGTAGAATTTAATTTGGAAAATAATAAACTTCGTGAGTGCTGTATCCTCAAGCCAAATTGGATAGGGGTTTCGTTTTTTAGAGGTTTCATGGATATTAGGTCTCGTATTAGACAGTCTGTACTTCTCTGATCTGAAAAGTTCTGATTTAATGCATTTTTTATTAATTATCAACTATTTAGTTCTGTCCTGTTGCTAATTAAATTGGTAGCACGATCTCTTAATTTACATAGGACCGTATCAAGCAAGTAAATGTTTAATGGGTCGTTTGCGTTTTAAACTTTTTGGAAACTTTGAAGAAAATTTTCGCATGAATTTATAAATCTGTGCAACTGTCTTGGCTTGCCGTCAAAGTGAGGGATGTTATCGGCTTGGTAACGTAATAGTGCTACATTTAGTGCCATTTTGATTTATTTTTATGGATTATCAACTAAACTAATATTATTCTGATTTTGATTAATTTTTTGATTATTTTGAATAAAATTAATTCTAGAGAAATTCAAAAAGTGTTTGGGAAATTATTTTAAAAAATGGAATGAACACTAACATTAAAATTACTGCGATGAGTTTCATATTTTTCTTTCTTGGTTGTCCTTAATCTAATGCCTATAGGATCTGGAGAAGTTTTCCTTTTCCCAGGTCTTCGTAATTTAACGAGTTCCAGAATAGAGTCGATGTTAGACTTTCTTCAGGATGTTCCTTTGTGTTGAGTGTTGTTGTGGAATCCGGAATTTCCTTTGGATCTTGCAACTTTTTTCTCGATGGAAGTTTTCGTATCTTCAGGATTTTCTTGTTTCAGGGTTGATACCCAAAAACAATTGTTTGATGCAGTGTTTTCGCCTAGATCCTATTGACTGCGCCAGTTTTGGGTTCGCTACACTCGAATAAGTTTTAAAAAAACTTCAAAAATTTATTCATGAACAACTAACTCACTTAATACTAACAAAATAAATGAAAATTAATTATACTTATTAATTATACGTTTTGACTTAATTAATGATTATAATTATAATAATGAATGTCTTTCCTCTCCGCATACCTTTATATATGAAAGATAAGCTGAAATGTTAGTTTCAGCACTTTTGCAGGGGCAGACTTGGTGTTGTCTTTGGGCAGCTTCCATAACTCGCGCGTCGATCATAGGCGGTGTTCACAATAATTATGAATGCAAAAAAATATCTAAAAAATTATATTTCTTTGCATGAACTTCTAGAAATGTATCCACTCAGAAAAAAAAATACAATAAATGCGATTATCCAACCTCATTTTGACTACTGTGCTTTTATTATTTTCCCTTATAATGTAGATCAATCATCACAATTACAAGAAATGAAAAGCAACTGAATAGATTTACTGACATGCGAGTCGTGTTACAAACATTACAGTGTCTAAATGGTTGTATTGCTTAATCATGATCTTCATATATAAAATACTGAGTATTGTAGTTCCTTCACTTTACTTTTGTGAATTTATTAATTTAAATTTATATATTCATAAATATTCCATAAGAAATAACGTCAATCTGTATGAATGCAGAACGAATAGAATTATCATGAATTCTTTGTTTTTTAAAGGTTTCTACATACAATAAATTACTAAACATCTAGTACATCATTAAGCATTTTTAAAAGTCTATCCAACACTTTAGATCAAATGTAATTATTCTAGAATCTTTTAATTGTGTATTTGTATGTTGTTTTTCTTTTGTTTATTTTAATTAAATATTGCATTGGAGCTGTAGCTAACTTCGTACTGATTTATACTATAATCTTAATTATAATTTTTAATATTTTATAGTTATATATAATATCGACAATGTTAATAATGCTTCTTATCATGGGCGTAGCCAGGAATATGCAAAATATATCCATAAATATAAAATTGAAATAAGGAGACGAGTAGAGACGACTCTCTTCAAGAGAGCATGGTAGATGTGAAGTTTAGGAACCCTTGTGTGTCAGTTTCAGAATCTAAATTGTTGCATTTCTGTTATTGTAGTTTCTTAAAAACCCCCCCGAAACTAAATCCTGGTCTTAAACCCCCCCACCCCCCACCCTCCCCCCATAAACTAAATGCTGGCTACGCCCGTGCTTCTTATGTATTAGTGTATACTCTTCTTCTTTTTTGTCCTTTGATAATACAGCTCTGAATGGGCTTTGGCTTAACCTCTCTTGCCTACACTTTTCTTTTGCTGTCTTGATCTTACACAAGTATGGGGAGGCTCTTACAGTTTTTAACGTGGATGGCGAGCCACTATTAGAGGTTTTTTTTTTCAAAGCAAATTTCCCTGTGATGACCTTGCCAAAGCCATGCACAGGAGAACGGTGGCTTATTTGGAACGGCTTGGAACCGGGGACTTATGGCTTGGTTAGTGTATAGTAGGGTTACCTATTTTTAATAAATATTCTCTCTCTCTCTCTCTCTCTATATATATATATATATATATATATATAAATATAAATATATATATATATATATATATATATATATATATATGTATATATATATATATATATATATATATATATATATATATATATATATATATATATATATATATATATATATACATATATGGAATCGTTTTGCGATCCGCGCGTCAACTCGATACATCAATTTTGTGGAATTGCTGCAGCAAATACTCGATTTGCGAAATACTGTAAGAGTTATTCGTGACAGGAAGGCTTCGTAAATTGGAATAGCGACCTGACAAAATGTAAATATTATCGTAAGGTAAATCTATATTAAAAAAAATTGATGAATTTTATATTGTCTATCGCGAAGACAAACATTAAGTTTTCACATTAAATTTACAGAGCGACGAAAAATGTAATGCGATTTTTCTTTCCAACAACATTTGTTAAATAAACCGATCCAATATCAAATTAAGGAGTTAATTGTTTGAGCCTTAACTATATGAAACGGCATGTTAAATTATTTGAATTAAACTAATTATGTGATTTGTTTTATGTTCCGTTGCCTTCGTCACAATTAAGTTGGTATACTCCTGATTTATTTAGCGGATTTATTTTTGGATTATGATTATATAACATATTTTGGAGGGTCTTGTTGTTCCTGTACGCTATGGCCAACAAACAAATCACATAATTAGTTTTATTCAAATAATTCAATATTAAATTTCTTGATTGAAAGCAATAAAATTAATACATCTACAATTTCTCATACTAAGTATAGTCTTTATACGAGGAGTCGCATAGTTTTACCCTTTGCAACTTAACTTGCTTTCGCTGGGGCTACAATTTAAACAGGCCGGAGGAGCGAATAACGTTTGTTAACCTTTGTTACTATAACAAGGGGTGTTTTTAACCTGTCAGGAAAAGGTTTAGTAGGGTTTATCTTAGTATTTGTACAAAATTCGTTTATTGAAATTGAATCGAAGAAATTAAGTATATTAGTAGAGAAAAGTGAGCCGGCGCGAGTGGGGTAGTGGAGACGCTCGTGGCCTCATGTTAGAGCGCTAACTGACAACTATTGAGGCCCGAGTTCTATTCCCAGCGTCCGGCCGCATTTGTTCGTCCGGCAATTAGCGCAATTTACTATAACAACAGGTTTTCTGGGCCTAAGTGCTTGTAATAGAATACAATAGGCTACCAATAGGCCGCAGTATTCGAAGGGTCGGCAAACCCGGTAATCACATCGAACCCAACTTTTAAAAAAAAAAGAGAAAAGTGAAAAAAATTAAACACCGTTACAAAAAGTTTTGAATTAAATTTTTTTTGGGTTGTGTGTTGAAACGAATGTATTATTCAAGTAAATCAATTCAGCGTCGGTTGGCATAATAGTATTGGATCTTTCTCGTTTCTATTTTGAAGCATATAGCTTTCACATAATCATTGTTTTTTATTACTGTAGTGATAGAAGCCATAAAAGAGTATAACGAAGGGATGAAAAATGTAAATTGAGTTTCTGTAACTTATGGCCGAAGTGAACAAAGCGACGTTCGCTTTGAAATCAGTTATACAGATGTATGCATTCGCGAACAGATTGGATCGCGGCCTCCGCATTTATCTCAAAACCTGCAAATACGAAACGTATAGATATATCATCTCTCTTTCTCCCGCGTCTGTCTACCTTTTTCGCATTTTAAGTTTGGCCCAAAATTTATCGCTTCATAAATACGGCATAAATATTTCGGTAATGTCGCCCGTAAATTACGGTATTCTAAAAACTTTCTGGGAGGCCATTAATTAAATTATTAACACACATGGTATTTGGTACATTTATATATTTACCTAATTGGGTTTGGTACTAAAACTCCTATAAATTCGTGCGCTATCAAATGTATATTGTATACATTAAGTTTGTTTATTTTACGTAGGAACTAGTTATTTGGCGCGACTACTAAATCATGGGAACGTGCTATTTAGATTATATTTAAGACATTTCTAAAATTATTCACACTCGTATTTTACATCATACTACATAATTCCGCTATTCTCCACTTAATTTAAAATTTATTTCTTAGTCTCATATACATAATAATTTTAGAATATACAAATAATCTTCATTAAGTATATTAGACAGAAAAGGCTAGGTAGGTAAAACAATCGATAGAAGCAATTAGCCACATTATTAGATAACATATTAACGTTAAGTTTTTCATTATTTCTCATGAATTATGTTTATTTTCTGTTTTTCCTTGGCTAGATACTTTTCATTTAGATTTATTGAATCTTAAATAAAATAAAATGTATTTGATTTTTTTACTGACTTTGACTTGAATTATACAGGGTTTTCCATAAATGTAAGGCATAAAGATAGAGCTCAAAATTAGAAAAATAGTCCCTATAAAGATGTTGCTTCACACAACATTTTTGCAAATATCTCAGACGCAACTAATCTTAATAGA